>PVKB01000004.1:0-312035 GCA_004027205.1 Ctenodactylus gundi | reverse complement strand
CTCCCCACAAAGAGGGCAGGGGACAACCCTATATGGGTTAAAATTGATGTTGAAACTGTCACAAAGATGGATGTATTATCTCCAAAATAGATTACACATGCAACAATGAAGGAAAATAATCCCTTGGAGAATAGAAAAAACATATAAGCACCTGTAGAAGAGTATATGAATAATGTGAATAATGTTTTACTATTAATTAATATTCAGGCAGATGGATGTTGGTTTCCTCATTAACCTGTGTGTCAAAGAGTCCCAGGTCACTTATAGGACTTGGGGTATGAGTGTTAAGGGTTGATAAATGAGACCTGAGATATTTATATGCATTTCACATATTTGTTTTATTGTGTATTTAGATGAAGGCATAAATATATTATTTAATTCTAACTGAACTGACCTTGTTCAATATCTGAGAGTATTTTAAAGAGTCTCAATAAAGAACCATACATATGAGATTTTGAAGGAATCTCCAAATACCAGACAAGAAGATACTGTAATGTGACCAGATCTGATAAAATATAAAAATACCTAGATAATAAAAATATAAGAAAGAGGGCGTATGTCCACCAAAGCATTAACTAAAGACATTAACAGGAGAAACAGTCAAATTGTAAGGTAAACATTAAATTTTAGAGATTGTTATTTTCCTCTCTTCTGCATTTATATTTTATCTACATTAAAATGTACTCAGTATACCAGAATATATGATCTATAATAACATACATGTAGCATATAAATAAATATGGTTTAGTAGAATCAAGAATTAAAAATTTTAGAAGTCTCTAGTTTAGCGTCTTGATACTTAACTGAGAATGTAAACATCAAGCCTTTTCTTTTAACTTCCTGAAGTTGCATAAACCAATTTATTAAAGTATATCTCCCTTAATATAAATATTTTATTTAAAAAGAATTCAATAAAAGTAAATAAACTTCCATGTTCATAGCAGCACAACTAACAATAGCTAAAATATGGAAGTCACCAAAATACCCATCAACAGACCAGTGGATACACAAACTGTGATGTTTATACACAACGGAATACTATGCAACCTCCAACAGTGTGGAGGCTTTTGCGGGCAAATGGAAGAAACTTGAGCACACCAGGCTTAGTGAGGTTTGTCAGAAGCAGAAGGTGAAATATCGAATGGTCTCTCTGATATGAGAAACCCAGATCGCAACTATCTATCTCACAGAACTTAAGGTGAAAAACAGAGGGAACTAGGGGGATGGGCTTGGGAGGGGCGGGGAGGTGGGTAGGGGAAGGGTCAAAAGGAGAGCAGGGAAGTCCTTGTCACCTTGACAAGAGAATGTATATGCATAAAATGCTCAACTTCAATGTAAACCTTAAATTTTGCACTTATACATATCAATAAAATGGGGGAAAGGTTATGTAAAAAGGTTAAGCTCTGTCTACTCATTGTTTTCTTCAGCTAGACATTTACTATAGCAAACTAAGTTTCAACAGGAATCTCAAACTCAGTGCATTTCTCAGTTTACTGGTCGGGAACTCTGTATTCACAAAATATCTCATGAAAATGGAGCTAAAACATCTTTTTTTGGGGAACAAACTAACAAACATACTTTCATCTTCTTTATAAGATTCAGATAAATATTTTATGTCTCAAATTTTTAGCTACATGACAAAAAAATGTAGAGCCAATCTATGTTACCCTCATTTACTTCCTGAATTAAGCATCCCTTCCCACTCTCAACCACTGTACACCTATATTTAAATATTTCACCATTCGCACCTGCAGCTGTCAGCCATTGCTTCTCTGTTCTTTGATCTCTTTTGAGCACCTTTCCTTCCTCTACTACACTTATCAACTTTTATTCAAACACTGTCTAACTTCCTCATGGACAGACTATGGCTAAAGTGTTTAATCTGATAAAGTGACTCTTAATTATTTCTACCTGTTGAAGACTTCTTTGTAGTTATCTGTATCCTAGTTCCAGATCTGGAAAGAAAGTCCTAATTGAAATCAGAAAATTTAAAAATGCACAGAAGCAGAGAACAAGTGTTTTTCTTTAAGAATTTAAGATAGAGTCCACAGACAACTCAAAGATGACAAAAGAGTATTTTCCTATGGCACTGTTTACATGGTGAGGAGAAAATCTAGGAATCTTTTCTAAGAAACATTCATTTTAGTGGAACTTTTAATAATACAATTCAAAACAATGAGTAATATATTATAAGCCAAATAGCAAGTGCGAAAGATGCTTCAGCTTGGAAAGTGGATTTTTCAAGGTAGTATATTCCAGCAAGAGTCATCTATTTTGCTTCTGTGCATAGCTGGATCTGACTTACCACTCCAGCTCACTGCCACCTGGATCCCATGGCCTGTTCACTCAATGACTTCTCTATCTGTGTGTAGACCAGCCAGACGTCCCTGCCAGATGTTGTGACTCAACTGCACTCAAAGCATGGCTGAAGCAGCAGAGCCAGTAGTCAGTCATGATATGTGAATGGAAGTCCTTTAGTTTGAAGACACCTCACACATACTCAGAAAGTCTCTGCCATCTGATGCCCTAACAAAGGAGCCTATTTTACATCAACAAAACTAGTAGTGAATGAATGAGGTTAGTCATGGTACAAAATGTTAAATGTTTAAAATTGTGAGTTGAAATCCGAAAAATAGTTAAATAATCTTTTGGACTATTGGGAATTGAACTCAGAGCCTTCACATTAAGACACATCTCCAGAGTCCTTTTATTTTATTTTAGTTTTAATTTTTAAATTAATCAAGACATTTAGTCTTAATTAGACTCTTAATCTCTTGTTTCGCAAGCTGGCCCCAGACTTGAGACCTATCTGCCTCAGCCTGAAAGAATGCTGGGATTACAGATGCACACCACTACACCTAGATTTACAATGTTATTCTCAAAGTAATTAAAAAATTTATGGGACAAACTTCAAAATATCGCCATGGAACACAGCTGCCAAAGTTTCATAAATGCTTTGAAAAATGTATTTTTTCATCAATAATTTTTTCAAAACAAAATAAAAAACCCTTGAATTTATGTGCTCTACTATATATTTGTAGTCATCTGTATCCTACTTTTGCAGCTAATGAAAATTAATTTATGACAGAAATATCTGGTGCACAATTCTGCCCTGTAGTGAGCTTGGATGTCAGAAGTCCTGCATTTCACATCTGTAGAGTCCTTCTCTGCTTGAGGCTAATGATTTCTTTGAATGATGGGTTTATTGTGTATATTTGCAACAACATGGAAAAATTTTTGAAATTCAAATCCCTTCAACTTTTTATGCTGCTTAAAAATAATGATAAATATGGCACTTTCTTTAATTTTGATTTAATATCATCCATTGTAAAATGATCTCGATTTCAGAGAAATTGATTTTATGTACATTTAAGAATTCATGAAACTTTGCCATAGCTGCATATCAAAAATCATTTAAAATATGTCTATGTCACTATTTAAAACTAACACATCATTTATATCAAATGTAGAGACGGTTTTATGTGTCTCCCTGAGGATGTTGCCTCCAAAATCCACCTCAGCAGTGCCACCACTGTTCTGTCCTGCCGAGCTGCCGCTGCCTAGAGTACAAACCACTAGCCTTTTAGTGTGGGTTATTGACCAGATTGGCTCCCAAACTGGCCTAGGCTTCCGTTCTTGAACCAGCAACCCCCTCACCACAAATTAGGGAATCGAAAGTACATCCTTGCAACTACCTTGCATTGCCTTCATAATTAAAGTCTAACATCTTGTGATAGATTACAAAGCCTTTGAACGGACCTGCCGGCATGTTCTGCTTCCACTGACCTGTCCAAAGGGGCAGTTTTTTTCCTTTTTCTGACCCCACCTACTACCTCTCTGTGCTCCATCTTTTTACACTTCTTTAAAGTTATAATTCAGGTCAAGACTTTTTTCAACTTGTGACTCCATCTGACTGCTGGCTTTCTCTACACAGCCTCATTGTCATTACATTTTTAGAGTTTTTAAGGTCTCTGGTAGGTGATGATGAAGTTGTCCCAGTCATCAAGTTTAAAGCAGGTCCTCTTCCACCATCCTCTCAGCCCTAGAATTTTCCTTTATCACATTTTCTTGAATAATTGATGCTATAGGTTTTTATTATTTATGTTCTTACTTCTTTCTTAAATTTTGTAAGTAGTAGACCTTGGGGAGATACTGTGTAACTAAAACTTCCCAAAATTGTCTCTTGATATTCATTGAAAATATGAATGGTTCTGTACTCTATTGCTGCCCACTTAGGACACACACATTTTTCTCTTTTACTATGTTATATTCAGTATTAAGCATATATCTATCAAAGCCAGTCTAAGACATATATATGCATATATGGATTATGCCATTTTACTTAAATAACATTATGATATAACTTATATTTTAGTAAGGGGTAACTCACAATAAGGATGACATGCTGTCCAACCTCTAACTTCACATGTGAAAAATACAGATTAATTATGGTGCACCTGAATTCAATTTTCTCACTGTCCTCTCTGTAGTTTCATGGGAAAATTAGGAATAGACACTTCATGGAAAAACAGTAGCTCCAGAGTGGTTGCTTTGAATTCTGACCTTAGCCCTATCTCTGGAAAAAGCTGGAAATTTGGCAAAATTTCTGTTTTTTTCATGCCACAGTTGTCTCCTTTCTCAGTTGATAAAAATGTTTTTCAAGGTCTCCAAATTATTGAAATTATGAGACGAGTTTTGCGGTCTTTTCATGTTGTTAGTAGTAAAAACCTAACACTCTGGTAAAAGCTAACATCTATAGAAGAGTCAATCGCATGTCCAGCATCGCCTCATTAACTCCTACAACTTCCCCAAAGCAGTAAAACTGCTGGCAAGTCTTTCACAAAGCAGCACAGAGCCCTGGAAGCTCCCACGTCCATAAGTGGGGGTCAAGCACACTGCCTCCTCTCAGAGCCCAGCATCAGAACCACTGCACTGCAGAGCATCCTATAAAACAGTAATCTCCTTCTTGATTTGTGTCAAAGATACTCCCAAGATGCTTAGAATTAGCTTCCTAGCTTACTGACGACCAGTGCTCTCAGAGTATCAATTATACATATATGTTTACCTTGTTAGGTCTCCATAAAGCCTTAATAAGAGGAATCTAATCCAACTTACATCACTTCTGATTGGTCTTTATAGTAATAATTGGTCTGTGGATCAACCAGATGGCTCTTCCTGGTATATACGCCCAGAAGGTCTGGTCAACCCCAGCCCTTTCTTGGATGTCTTTATTGATTTCTGCATTGCTTCTGGCTTGTTCTCAGAACATCACTTCAGTGTCTTATTTGACAGCCCTCTGACCTATTCACTACTGAGCGGCTGTCTAGGAATGTTCTCACTTGCCCTGCCTGCTCCATCCAGCTAAGTCGCTACCAGGCTCTGATTGGCTTTATACTAAGACTGTGGTGAAAGTTTCCAGGCCTATGATTCAGTAACACTCAGAAAAAAGGGGCAGAGAATGATAACATTTATTTATATTCACCAACTTATTTGGTATAAATAATAAGTATTATTGAATATTTACTTATTAGGCCAGTGCCCTGTTGGGAAAGTTTGCACTTAAAGAATGTGTGACTTCAGGCTGGGATTATAGTTTGTGGCAGAACACATGCGTGACATGTGCAAGGTCTTGGATTCGATCAACAGCATCTCAAAACAAAGCAAAACAAACACAACCTTATACAAAAAGAAAGGCTGATTTCATAATAATCTTAGACCTTTCCTAGGGTATTCTGAGGTCAGTGTGCACTGGTGAAAATAAAACACAGTGTCCATGGTGAAGTCTTAAGGAACAGGAAGTTATTTAGCCTTTTGGGAAGCAGTATCACATATGGTGTAAGGACATTGGCAGACCTAATCAGGCAGGCTACATCCAAATGTGGGCTCCTGAACTTGCTATTTTAAAGGCCTTGGACAAGCCAATGAGTTTACTTGTACTCCAATTATTTGTAAAATGAGCATAATAATAGTATACACCTTATATGCTGTGATAAGGACCAAGGTGAGGAATGTATATAAAAGCAATTTAGGGGCGGGGCATAGATAGCTACGGTTGGTACATACTACAAAGGGTGGATGAAATTCGCATTGAAGGGGCTAATGGGAAAGAATTTCAGGATCAGCATCAATAAAGCTCAGGAGCCAGGAGCAAGCACGGGGTGAGTCCCAGATAGAGAGAGGAAAGAGTTGTTTCAGTGGAATTTTCAACAGGCTCCTATCCTCCTGTCATACACTCTATTTGACCAATTGAGTTTGGACAGAGAAAAACGAATGCTGCTACAATGTACCAAGAATTTCACTGTGTTTGCAAAGAGAATTTAATGCCATTCTCACTGTGAGGTGCCGCTTTTATTCACGACACGTTGTTCCATTACCATTTCTGCCAATCTTTCCGGAGATGTTCTCACTTTCCTAATGTGGGATGTTGTCTCCTCATGGAATACAAGGACCATTCCCAAGCCACACCAATACAGATGGAAATTTTGGGCTCTGGGTCATCACAGGCTAGTAACCCAAAGGCAGGAAGGTAGCGTATCTCCACCTTTAACCTGTTCTACGGTACACGGAATTCTTTTAATTTTATGAAATTGCCCTTGCGTCTCTTCCAGTGAATGTCGCCAGCAGCTACAGTGAGATCTGCAAAGACGGGAGTTGGGCTATGTGAGAGCCCTTCTGTGGGGGTCTGGGTGACAGTCAGCACGCTTCCGACACCAAAGGTGGGAAACCCTATAGCAGCAGATCTGTTCACAGAGGGACAATTAGTTCTTTTCTTTTTCCTGAAAACAACAGGAAAAAATTTCCAACATTTCCACAGGGTACATAAAATGGAAATACAGCCATAAAGTCCATGAGAGAACTGGTGTCAATGTTTTCAGAAAGATACTGAGAGCACCTCACACTTTTATCTGGGAAGCTCATAACACCTTCGGAGAGGCACACGGGCAGGAGCCCCTTCCAGGCCCGCTTTACTTTAATCCCTCTAATCCCGCCTCCCTGTTCTGTCAAAGCTATGCTTCCCGTTTGGTCTAAAGCACACAGGAACCGTGGGACCCTCGTCACGATTTGAGTGGTCAGGTGTCCCATGCTTTGCTACCTTGTGCCACTAAATGACCTGTTTATCTCACACTGAAAGTTTTGTGGGGAAATAAAAATAAACTGTGGTGTTTGGCTGCACACAGATTTAAATAGAAAGTAGGCATCAGAGGCTAGTGGCTGCTGCTTGGATAGTCAGGAGCCCCCACAGAACAGACAGATGATGTGGAGGGTGCGGAGCGCATTGTGGCACTTCTGGCTAATGCTCAGATGTGTATGGTTTACACATTCTGCCTGTTATCATTTTGTCTAGCTGGTAGCAAATAATTCTGAGAAAATAATGTAAACAAATCACCTGAAACTTCTATGACTTGGGAGTTTAGGTTAACAAAAATGTTGTGAGACTAGGCAAAATATTTTCTTTCTTTATGGATATTCTGGCAGCATCAAGTGGATAAAGAGAGAGAGAGAGAAAGAGGATCCATCCTTTGTGGCTTCAGTCTGGAAAATGTCTGCCTGCAATATTATCAAGATCACAAAGCCTCCAGGTGACAGAGCCTGGGCGTGGTGGGCCACACACGGGCAGCCTCAGCCCACGCAGGACGTCATCAAACTGCCACCGCCACATGCACAAGCCAGATGTGTTTACAGGCCATAGACTCTACCTAGTGTAACTCTTGGGCATGGAAGCCCTGTGTTTAATAAGTCCTATTTTTAATAAAACAAAGTTGGCTATTGTTGATTTTTTTTCACTTTAAAATAAGACAACTTCCTTACCAGAATTCTCACACATACTGCTAGAGAGGATACAAAGGACCTGCCATGCAACTGAACCCTGGACAGCCTCTGACTGTTGTCTTGGCTCCTGTACCACTTCTGCTCTGATCTCTGCTGAGCCACCAACTTCTACAGACAAAGAAAACTGAAAAGTGTATAAATAATGACTTTGCTCTTAGTACTTATCCAGTGATGAGGTCTGCAGCATCCAACACCACCTTTATCCTAACGGGCCAGAAGCTTTTCTGGTTGACTTGAGGCTTCCCTGAAGGCAAAGAGGATAAGCAGTGTGCACCATCTTTAACATTCAGGGCTAAACAGAACTGTGCTACACAGCCTCCCTACGCCTTGCTGCCCGCACAGACTTGACGGATGCTAGTATATTGCACAGCTTTAGACTAGCATCTAAGGGCTTGTCAAGGAACTGGCCACAGGCTGGTTCATGCCTGTGGTACCCCTGGCAGTCGTCAAGACATCCTCACAGCTTGGAGTCCTGAGGTGAATGCAGCTATGATAGCCACAGATAGTGCCTGGGGAGAGGAGTACACCTGCTTTATACAGTGAACAGCCTTGAATCTTTGTTCTCAGTTTTCTGCGGTGCCTCAAGATGCCCTACTGCTAGTTAGACATAATTTTTTGATGATATCTTGGTGATAGGAGAAAGGCTGACATCTGGCAGCACAGATCTTGTAGGATTTAAAAAAAAAAACTGGCAGATGTCACATGTAAGAAGCTTCCTTTGCATTTGATAACCAACAGGGTTACAAAAAAGTAACTTTTAATGCAATGCGAAAACCAAATTCCAACATCCTCCCCCAAAACAAGTTGACATTGTCAGGCATCGCTCATAAATTCCCTAAGACTGTTTTGCCACTCCCCTGATGCCAGTGACTTTGAGACAGTTAGGACCTGAACTCCCAGAGTAGTTCATAGAAAGCTGACTGGTTTTGACCTAGTGCTAACCTCGTTTAAATTTTTCTTGGGGCTTCTTGTCCAATTTTAAACAGGACTTCGACAATGGTACTTCAGAAGAAAAACAATAAGACATAGTTTCTTAATAACCAAAATGACATTTTTGTTGTTCACACGTTCCTTCCTCCTGATGTCCCCAGGATAGCAGTAGTGTCTTGCAGATTCACAGCTGGACATGAGCGAGCATCCGGAGCATCCATGGTTCTACAGAGCAACTTCTTTTAGCTCATGGTCCACTCATGGAGGAAGTCCTAGAGCCTAATTAGCACTAATTAAAGAGAGCTTCTCAGAGAACTGAAAACTCCTAATCTCTAGCGAAAGCAGGAAAACAGGCCCTACAGAAATTCTTCTTTTTTCTTTTGGTATTAGTTGTGTCTTACAGCAACTTGGCACTAGGGAACAATTGTGCAAAAGCAATAACTATGTATGTACGCTTATCATTAGACCTGCCTTCATTCAGCAAAGACTCATCAAGTGCATATTAAGTGCTAAGCATTATTTCTAGTACCATGACTACATGAATAAGTGAAAAGGACGACAAGTCTCAGCTGTCATGGAATTTTGATTCCAAAAGGGGACCTAGACAATAAGCAGAGAGAGAGAGAGAGAGAGAGAGAGAGAGAGAGAGAGAGAGAGAGAGAGAGAGATGTTTCATGCTAAACAGTGATAAATATTAAGGAGAAAAAGAAAGAAAACCATACGTGTTGTGGTAAGAAATAACTATTAAATTTTTAGGTTAGGTGCCAGGAAGAATCGCTGTATATTACCAGTAAAGAAGTGAGCCACAAAGTTTATCTGAAGGAGGAGTGTTCAAGTCAGAGACAATGACAAAACCTTCGTGATACTGGTGTGGCATGTTCAAGGAATAGCAAGGTGCGCACTGCGGGACAGGTGGTGGCAGACTAAGTGGGGAGGATCCAGTGCTAGGGTCTGGATACGCAGACGGATGCTACTTTAGTCAAAATACTAGGCCAAGCTAAGAATTATTAAGAAGTCTTTCTAGATACACAAATGGAACAGAAGATATTTGATATCCTCTGCAAACATGTGCACTAAAAAGCCTTCCATAAACTTGTAGACATCCCCACATGCATTTATATTCCTTATTTAGCTTGCATATCTATTCCTAGTTATGCCATTAAAAGAAATACCTTCAATCAAACCAGTTTGATGACTAAACTTTGAATTCCTTAGCAAAAGTATATTAAATATACACATAATTTTGGAACAAACCTTCCTACCTTAGTGTGGTGAGTACATGAAGTAAATAGAAATTCATCGTCGCTGTCTACCACCAATTATCTCTACAGCCTTTTCTACCACAGATTATTTGTAGAAAGCACTGCAAATCTTTGGTTTTCCCTGCCATATGTATCTCAGTGTGTTTGCTTTTAGTTCTAAACCCACTCTTTCCATGCCTTTGCTTACAAACCAGCTTATGCTGAAACAAGCGGCCTCACACAAGGTTAGTTCTTCTCCACAGGGGACAGCGCATATCCTTGAACTGGCCCGAGCTTTACCAACTACGAACAACCATGTGAGCTCCACAACAGCCTGTGGACCTGGCTGAGGTATTCTGTCACAGGCTTAAGTTTGTTTAATGTAGTGAGCCACTCATTTGGTCTTGGATGTAAGCTTATCCTAAAAAAAAAAAAAAAAAAAAAAAAAAAAATCCTGATTGATGCATTAACAACTTGAATGTCTTTTGAATGTACAAATATTTACCTTTCAATACTGTGTAAAGAAATTTGAAATTTAACCTCTCTCTTTCTCACGTTTTCTAGCCTTATGGATTTTATTGTTAGAGTTCGCTTCTTATGGAGACTGTTGGTTGAGACCACATTAAAGAGTCTCAGCAAAGATATAGTAAGATACAGACAAAAGAACTTTGAGCAAATCACCCCAATAAAGGGCTCTGCTGGAGTCTGAGAAGATGCATTAAGATATGGCCACTGCAGCTCATTCTAAGGGTGGGAAACCGAACTGATACCTGGTGATTTAAATGGTAAAGTGAGTCAAATGCAGAAGATTAAATATGTTAAATATCACATGGTTTCTCAGAAACCCAGAACACAGGCATCCTATAGAACCACATGAGTGTGATAGTGGGAGTGATGGAGAGATGGGACGGGTACTGGAGGGCCAAAATGGGGAGGAAAAGAGATCGTAATATCGACGTGATACGTATATGTACAAAATGCTCAAGTTCATTGTAAACATTATGTATTGCATATACATATATTAATAAAAATGGTGGAAAAAATCTAGAGGTATCTACATTCTACCACTCTTTTATTTTTCTTTTTGTGATAGAAGCTTTTATTTCTGGACCAGTCATTTTCCAGTGAAGCAGCTCAGAATATGAAATTGTCTCAGACTTAATTCACTTATGATAGTGTTAGACCAGAATAGAGAATTTTATGTTCATGATGCCTGGTGAGATTGAATTAGATTACTATTGGTTAGAAGAAAGTCTAAAAGTGGAACTAAGATTTCAGGTAGAGAAAGGGTGCTCTTTTCGATATTAAAGATGTTCAAGAGAGAAGTTATTGTGTTAATTTGGTTATAAAGGCCTAGACGAGTGCCTGACACAGGTGCTTTCAATAGATAGTTGACTATCATACTGGCTATATCAAAATTTGTTGTAGGAAAATCATGACCCCTATACAATAATAATTAAAATGTTGATTTAATCATAACAATGCCAAAGTGTTGAAATACAATTATAATTAAGAAATCAGAAATAAAAATAACATATTCACCAGCAGATATGTGTGAAGTGCAGTAACCCTTTAGGAGCAAAAAAGCAAATTAAAGGGCAGAAATCTCACAGATAAAGTTATCCCTAGGAAGAGGTACAAGGGAAAAGAAATCTGTTCTCCAGTCACAAGCGCAATATTGGGATTGTCAGTGAATAAAATCTTAATTTGCGTAATCATAAGTAAAGTTGCAGTGTTAGTTTCTATGTCACCAGTAGCTACCAAACGATTCGCTCCTTATCACGTAAACTTATTTTTCCTTGTGTGGTACCAAAGACTGATTCCTTTGCCCATCCCACTTTTGAGTCAAGGTCTGGCTAAGTTTCCCAGGCAAGACTCAAACTTGCAACCTTCTTGCCTCAACCTCTAAGATCGTATCAACCTTATTTGAAGAAAAAAAAATTAACGATAAAATACTTTACAACTGGTTGAAAATATTCCCATCTGGCGTCAGTGTCGGAGTCACTTCAGTGCCAGGCTGTGGGTGTGAGGAAGAAGGTTTTACAAAACTTTTTGAAAATGATAACGTGGCTTTTAAAAATAAGGAAGCAACTATCAAGAAGGCAAAGATTTAAAACTTATTCCTCAGCACTGGCAGAAGTAAATTCTGTACAAGTACATTGGGAAAACATTTTGCAAGTATCTCTTAAGTTACTCATATGTGTCTCCCCTGTAGATCAGCTAGAAAAGTCTCTGATAGCCTTCACTGATCCTGCTCTCACTTTTGTTACTTGTAACTTTTCAGTCACTATAGAATATGGTTGTAAGGTCACACTCTGAGACAAGGGGGGACAGTCAGGAACAGTTCAGGTTCTGTTCCTGTTCCTCTGGGGATGATCTGCAAATAGTACTTGGTATGTGAAAACTCAAAGGGGTCTGCCTCTCAGGTACACTAGCTGTGGTCAGCATGCACACATGCAGGGGAGACTCCATCATCCTGTGCAGTTTTCCTGAGGCTGCAGAGATGTGCTTGTGATGAAGGCGGGGCTCTATTGTCACCTGGTGCCTATCTGAATAACAACGTGGCTTTGCTCACCTGACTCAATTCAGGTGGAAATTGAAGATTGGTAACAGGTGTACCGTAAACCACCTCCTTGCAGTTTTTGTGGATTCACAGGCCACAGAAACATGAGAGATGGAAGCCTGCAAAGAAACCCTGACGAGATGCCTTGATCTTGGACTATTGGTTATTACAAGTGTGAGGAAAGAGATTTCTGTTGGTTAAGCTACTCTGTAGAATTGGTTAGCCAGTGCTGGGGCACCAATATGGTTAATTCTGTCTGGAGAAAAAAATGTTATTCCTTTCCCTTGCTTTTCGCAGACACTCTGTAACTCAGAATTATATTGGTAAGAGACTCGGTGCAGGTGAGCTGCCGGACAGGGTGTAGGCACGCTGATTGAACGTTAGAAAGTTTGGTGTAGCTGATGCTCCAAAACTGTGAAACTCGAAAGTAAATTGGAAATCTTAAAGTCTAAAAAATAGAAACCTCTAGACACAACCGCTAAGCGTCTGCATTATCTGCATATTTTTCAGAATAAAATGTATCCATCCAAATCCTGCAATATCAAAGAGAAAATTCTAAACACATAGAGAAAAAGAGAAGGCATGTAGGCGTCGCTCTCCGCGAGCTCCTTCTGGAAGATGGAGCTTGTTTAGGACAGCATCCGGTGCAGGCGCGGAGGAAGCCTACGCGCACTGAGGAGAGGCAAGCCGGTCTCATGTGCCATTGAGGTTTATTGGACAGTATGCTCAACAAAGCATATACACACTGGACCATAAGAAAAGATGATTTAGAAAATACTAGAATTATGGATATATACATATACTATGCACATACACTATGTACAGTTTACCATTATAAACTTGTAAGCAGATATGTGTGTAAACATGTGTATGTGCATATATATATATATATATATATATATATATATATATATATATACACACGTACACACCCACACATATATTCAGAGAGGGGGAAAGAGATATTCCTGTATTGCTCAGAGTTCTCCAAGGAAACAGACCAATAGGATACATATATATATATATATATATATATATATATATATATATATATATATGTAGAAAAATAAATTGGCCCATTACATCCATTACATTCCTCTATTTAGGGTTCTCCAAGGAAACAAGAATAATAGAATACCTATACATGTTGAAAATGGAACTGGAACACTTTACCATGAATGCTGGCAGGTTCACGATCTTCAGTGTGAGCCGATGCACCATAGACCCAGGAGATCCACCAGCCCTGATGAAGTCTGAAGGTAGCCTTCTGGAAAACCTTTGCTCAGAGAGGCTTGTCTTTCTATGTATTCAGATCTTCAAATGTTTAGAGGAGGCCCACCCATATTATGTTAGACAATCTGCTTTATTTGAGACCTACCTCTTTAAATGCTAATCTCATCCAAAAAAGTACCATTTAAATTACGCAAAATTAGCCATCATATCCTCAACAGTAGACAGTAGTCTAATGTATGCATTATTTAATTTTTCCTTACAGAACTCCTTCTATGTTTGGGCTGGTATGAATCAAAAGATGCATTTATTCCATCTCGAATAGTTTTCATTGTGAGACCCTGACTAGGCCTAAGATGATTGTAGGTAGCAGTGGCCATACCCTGATAATCATGATGCTCAAGATGAGAACGGCAGGCGTGGGCCACTCCCTTTTATCCCCACCTAGGACGGCCCACAGCTCAGGTTTCATCATATGCAAATTCCTGATCCCCATTCCCCCACTTCCTGCTTCCAGACACTTACACGTGGTCAGGTTTCACAAGACCTGCAATGCAAATTAGGCTACTTTCAGACTCCAAAATCCCCCCAATCACTGAATGATCCTGTTACCACCTTCCTTAAACTGCTTATAAGCCTGGCCCTCACCTCCAATAAACGAGCTGTTCACGCTGATCCAGCCTCCCGGATGTGATTCCGTCATACTCAAGCCCTGTTCCCCAGACTTTGCTCCTTCTTGATCTCCGGTGACCAATGGTGGCCAGGGACCCCTGGATGCCGACAGTTCATCCTGAATAGCCTTTCTATATATTTTGCATATATTGAAAAAACATGCCCTTGTATTCTACATTAATTACCAAAAAGTAAGCCCACAATTACAAAGATCTAGATCTTGTGTATTGGCTTAATCAGCTCTTTTTAACTTCCTAGGCATTTAGTGCTATTCTCAGTGTGGCATGCCGGGCATTAAGAAAGTTTCCATATACTGTAAAAACACCTGCTACAGTTTTCTGTCACCAGTGCATTTTTTCCCCCTTTTCTTCCAACTGAGGTCTTGTGAGGCTTCAGTTCAAGTCCTATCTTTCCTCTGAGTGAAAACAGAATAGTGCTCTGGGACACCTGATAATGAAACTCCCATCTTGCTCCCTGACTCCCTCACTCTGTAAGGCACCAGGAATTTGACTTCCATGTAGAGAACATAATTGTTATTTTACTAAGATCAGTCACGCCAACCTAAACTCATTTCCTTTTTATGATGAATTTTCTTAGAAAAGGACCTGTGCTCTTGTGTTTTCAATGATATTCTTATGAACTGCAAAGGGAAAAAAAAGCTAAATGTGAGCATAAATACAAGAAGTCATAGTTGAATGGTTGCATCAGAGAGCAATGATCAGTTAGTCAATGTCTTCTGCCAATGCTTGCAGTATGGTTTGCACGAGGCCTTCTCAGGTCTATGATTACTGCATGCATGGATGGAGGAGGGCTATTTAGGATGTTGCACCCTGTACTTGAGAGGTGCTGAAAGTCCATGGGGAGGTACCACACACACAAGAGGATGATCAGACCGCATGGTGGGATTCACTGGTCATGATGCATGTGTGTGTGTGTGTGTGTGGGGGGGTCTTCTGAAATAACCTGTGGAAGGTCCCCTGTACTGGAGTCAGTGGATAGACATGTGAGAGTTAGACAAAGCTTACAGAGTTAGTGAGTCTTGAACTGACTCTTACTTTCTGTGTTTTGGCTCCAATTTTGTGTGGAATTTTATGTAAGTACTCTTTTGCAGAAACTACCGGACAGTAGCGTATCAATAATCACCTTGCCTCTTCTGCCAAGCAGACAGCAGTGAAGGCTGGTATATGCATGTGGTCATTGTCACGAAGACAACAGTGATTGTCAGTGGCAATTTCTGGGAATATGATAGACTTTAATTTTTCTAAACTTCAATGTGATTGGAATTTTTCTCTCTAGTACACTAAGACCGCTTTTATAAAACCCGAAAAAATAATCTATTTCTCATTTTAGTTTAGTAAGCTATAAGCACAAAGTGGATTGAAAAGGAGAAGCATATATACTCTTTCTCTATAGAAATTCCGTAAGCCATTGTGTTTACACAACTTTGAGAGGTTGAGGTTTTATTAGCCCATATGCCTCATCTCTTTATTCTCACGCATTTGGTATGATTATTGTGATTAATCTTGGAAACTAGTAAAATGCTTGACCTTGTAACATTGTATCATTAACTGTGGAATGACTGCTGACATTTTTGAACTAAATTTTGTCTTCAAATGACCCTATGCAGCTCCTTTCTTATTCTTAAGATGAGGACCCTGTTCTGTGATTTCAATGCATACTCAATCAGCTTGAGAATCTTTGTCTCTGAGTGCTGGGAACTAGCTGTACTGACAACTATTATGAAGCCAAACAATTTGATTCTTAGAAATGTGTCATTTTCAATATTGTTTTGTAACATCTTGTTTATATTTCTTCTCTTCAATAATAGTTTGTTCTTTGCTTAGGTTCACAAGATTAGTGTCACAAAAGAAAATAGATTTGTCATACATTTGGGCAGTAATTGATGACAATCAAAATGCAATTGAATTTTATTCTCTTGAGATCTGGAGATAAAAGGTACTTAGATCGAGCGTTGCTATCGACAGTGCGCAGTGTGGCTATCGACTGGCCCTGTAAGGAGCACGGGCAGCAATTGCTTTCTTCTCTTCACCTCATTTCTCCTCAGCATCTAGAGTCAACTCTTCACATTTAAGAAATGAAATCTTCTTTAAGAAGGCAAAGTAAATTCTCCTTGGTTAAAGACATTTTTCTGGCGTCCAATTTGGTAGCTTGGTAGAATTTCTGGTCTAGGGTTTCCTCCACCAAATGCGTAGCCGTGTTGCACTGAGCTAATGAGCTATCACCAGAATCCACAGTAGATGCCAAACTGTTGATTTTCCATCTCTAATGGACGGTTTTCTCCAAAACATCCATCCAAGTCTTAACCCTTGATACATCTGAATGGAAACTTACTTAGAGATAAGCTTTTCACCGACATAAATGAGTTAATGTTTAAAGGGAATGTAGTCCTGAATTTAAGGTGAGCCTTCATTCCAGTGACTCATACCTTTCTTCCCAGACATCTTGGAAAGAATTCAGTATAAAGGTGGAGAGAAAGAAACTGTAATTATGAGATTCCTCCCTACCGCTTGTTTTAAAATGTTAGAGGACATAGACAAACTGAAGGAAAAAGAGCTAGGCAAAAAGGAAGCAGCCCCTAATAACTCGTAATATTCTTAGGATAACCAGATTGCAAGGTATGCTAAAATTAGAAAATGTATTGTTTGGAAAGTGTGCTACAGAAAGAGTACCATCAAGGTGGCCTGAAAACTATCTTTTGTTGAGTAGGTCAGGTGTGTGGCTAAACACCAGGAAGAAAGATAGGCCATCAGAAGATGCGTGTCGACTGCTGGTGTAGGTACCCTTGATGTAGATGGTCAGCCAGTAAGGGTTTTGTGAATACAAATAGAAGCAGGGTGAGCTTCGGCTCTGAGAGGCAGAGATAAGGATACAGGAATGTAGGCCTTTGGAGGCAGAGGTTGGGGTTATGCAAGGAAAAAAATTTGGTAACGTGTTGTACCTCCAAGAAACTAACATGACGTCTATTACTGATCTCTTGGTCTGGTTCTGCCGGCCCAAATGGAGAATCCATTGTTCTGAGTTGACCCGAAGCTCTAAGGTATACTCAGCATAGCCTTGGGTATTTCAAGAAAGTAAAATCCATACTCTATCTCCTGTTAACTGCTTTTGTGTAGGAATTGCAACAAATGTGACAAATCGTAATGGAACTTGTAAACACTTAAATCTCATCCTGACAATTAGAAGTCATTCCAAAATTTCTTAAAACCTTCAAACGTTTACAGAGTTATGATGATAATTAAGATAAAGTAGGTTATAGTACACATTCTGTTGGGCTTGACTTGTCAGACTTTCTTTGCAAGTGAGAATGAACATAATACATTGTACCCTAATCTGCAAACTATCAAATAGCAAGCAACATACTGCTTCCTGCTTCCAGATTTTTAAGCCTCTTAAACTTTCGTGAGGTGGGAAGAAGAGAAGAGAAAGCCTTAACAATATTGGATAAAATAACTTTTTGTATGTTGGGCACTGTATGTAATATGTGGTAGATTGTTGCATGAGTAAATCTGTCACAATTAGAATGTTATGGAAATATAGTGTTCTTAATAACAGTTCATTTTCTGGATTCCATCATGTATCATGTGCACATAACTTTTACCAATAATAATGATTTCAATTCATTTATAACTAGGCCATTGGCACAAGGTTTATTAACAGATTAGGTGTCTGGATGTGTACAAAAATTGATTCTTACAACAATTCTTTTTGTTAGGCAAGATAAGTTGATACTAGCTTATCTTAGAACCTAGGAAATTTAGGCTGAAATAATTAAAATAGATTTCCAAGTCCATAGAACAAGGAAGTATCAGAACATTGTTTAGAGCCCTGGCCTCTTGATTCTAAACTCAACACTGTTTTATTTTGTATCTGCTGATTAGAAGAGTTGAGCCAATTATATCAGGTTACTGGGTTCATATGTCTTTATCTGTACTTACAATTTGGAACTTTATACACAAGAAGACTGAAAATCTCTGTTTGATGGTTTCCTTGTTAGTGTGCTTTGGCACTTTTGGTTTGGTGTTGGTAAGAAAGAGATAAGTCATGCTGAAATGTTTCATGGTAGAAGTGCTCTGGCACTACTAAAGTATGAGATATTAGGAGAAAATGCTAGAACTGTGGTCAAAAATAAGATATTTATAATGTGAAAAAGACATTTTTATTTATTTTTATGTAGGACCTATAAGAAGAATGGACTGGCCCCTAAAATGAAATTCATTATTGTTGCAAGGCCAAGGTAACTTCTAAGAAATACTTTTTAAAAATATTTATGCACCAAGTCCTCCTAAATCTTCAAAAAGGAAGATGATCCACTATTCAGTACAATGAAAGATGAATGTGCTCTATGCTAGTAATTCAGCAGGTTTACAAAGGTAACCATTAAGGATTTTTTTTTCCTTTTGAATTTGAACACATTGTAGGGAACATTCAATAAAGTTCTTTAAAATTATCAAGCTTTTTAAAGAACAGTTATGAAACTAATGGTCTAGCTGAATTGGTACCTGGAAAAATAATCTCCATCTAATATAATTATTTTCAAATACAGAACACTTACCAAAAATTGCTAAAAATACAATAAATTAAGTAGTTTTTTGTCACTATTGGTGTTGATGGAATGACATTTTTCCAGAACAACATTTATTTAGGGTATTTGCAACACCAGGTATTGAAAATACTTATCTTTGGAAAATATATGCTCATGAACCTAAAGGACACATTTTCATATACATATGGAAAAGCTCATAAAAACCAAAAGACAGAATTTGGTTACTTAAATGAAAAATATAAATTTGAAAATCAATAAATGTAAATGTTAATAATGTTGTACCTGCCTTCACATACACAATATTGCAGAAGTCCATTTTCTGAGATGCCTTTTACTACACATCTAAAGTGCAAAGTAGAAACGTGCTGAAGGTCTCTAAAAAGCACAGACTCAAGTGTTAGGTCTGGAAGCCCAGAAGGTTCTCTAGCAAGAGCTGGAGATGTGAAGGCATGTAATAGTCATGCCCTTTTCCTAGTCTGGTACTGCTCTCCCATCTGCAGTGACCAATGATTTGATAGTTTTTAGATGGATTTACCTGTAGTATAGGGTAAGTTAAATTTCAGACACTGTTACTTTAATTAAGTTGCGATGGAAGACAGAAGGGGTCATTCATTCATCTTCATGTGCTCAGTTGCTATCAAAGGCTATATTTAAGCATTCCAGTTTTGTTAATGGTACCCACTGTGTGGTTTGTCAGATTCACATATTTTCACACATTCACACTTCCTGGCTTCTCATATCTATCTTCATTCTTTGGCTGGATATATATATATATATATATATATATATATATATATATATATATATATATATATATATAGTCTGCAGGGAATAGGAAATGGATTAGGTGTACCTGCTTTGAGGTTGCACACTTATAGGAACAGTGGGGAAGGAAAGGAGAAAGCAGGCAAGATGAGAGTAAGCTAGACAAAGTGTAGGGGCATCTGAGCTCCCTGCAGTCCTGAGAGTAAGCTTTTATGGAGTGGGCTTTGAGGAACCTTCAAGGAACAGTCCTTAAGTCTCAGCTGGTGACAGTTATATTTGCAAACGGATTCCAAAGATTTAATGCAAGAGTCATTAATGACCAATGCTTTATGTTAATTTACCTTTCAATATGCCATTAAGAAATAATGATGCCCCGTTTGCCTATTTTTTCATTGCCTTTAGTTCCCTAGTTCATTTTTATTTTTATTTTTTGTTATTTTGTTTCTTTATTTATTTATTGCCATAGAGTCTGACTTATAACCTGATCTTTTCTTCCTACATATAGGCCTTGAAACTTCATTCCAGGACATCGCCTTCACCTTTTCCTTTGTCAAACTTTGGTTCAAATTTATGAAGTTTACATTGTACATCTAACTTCAGGACAGATTTGCATAGTGGCCAAAGGGGTGAAAATAATGGAAAGGTGTTTGGTAAAAAAACTGATAGCTACTTAGTACAGATGAATGTTCTAAAATGCCATTAGATGCTAAAAGAGTCTAAAGGGAGAGGGAGTTAGTAGTAGCTCCTAGAAATACTGGCCATCTTCTTGCCTTTCATTTTGAAGAAGATGCTCCTGTGCTCCCGGTATTCTCGTTGACCTCAACATGTTACAGATGCACTGAAGGAAGGATGCATCAAACCACACCGTCTCCTCCCAAAGTAGCTTGTTTCCTACAACACTCCACAGACACTGTTACCGCCCTAGACAATGCCAGTATTAACCTCATTGTGCTGATCTGTTACACAAAACACTCAGACAGCTGGGCCATTGCATCACACGTAGCTGGGATAGTCATCATTAGTCTATGTTTTCCATTGCTCCTCTAGCCCTGGTCCCTTCTTCATTCTTTGGACACGTGGTCATCAGAAAAATCTCAATTCTCTTCTCGTAGTGTTACTGTCAAAATCTTTCTCTAACAAAAAGCAGACTTTTTTCTTGGTGGACACCTAGTGGTAGGTCACTCACACTTACTGAAGTCAGGAAAGTTATCTTTCCTGATTCTTCCCCTTTCAGACCCGATTCTATATTCCTCCTGTCAAGCGCCCAGTATTTCTGAAGTTTATAAAAGCTGACCACTCACTACCCCAGCTTATTATCAGGTAATTAACGACCAGGACACTTTTCTCCATTTCTTGAAAATTTTGTCTGATAATCTATTCCATTTCTGCTTCTGTGAAATTTTT
Source organism: Ctenodactylus gundi (assembly GCA_004027205.1). Classification (NCBI taxonomy): domain Eukaryota; kingdom Metazoa; phylum Chordata; class Mammalia; order Rodentia; family Ctenodactylidae; genus Ctenodactylus; species Ctenodactylus gundi. The sequence continues at coordinate 290,836 of PVKB01000004.1, read as the reverse complement.
GATGATTTTTATTCATACAGACATTCCTGACTTCTCACTTTTCTTATTTTAATTTTGCCTAAAATCTGGTCCTCTGTTTTGTATCAATTAACTAATCAGGAAACCCTAGATTTTATAATTGCTGATATTAGCTGTGTGAATTCACCATTTTAATCATTTTTTTTCTAGTTTCCTAACATATTTCCTTTGTTCTTTCCCCCACGGCCCCCTAAAATCACCAGTTCACTGGTCATGCCATGTTTTCACTCAGAATGTTTTCTGTTTCCCTCACACTTTCATTTTCCTTCCTCCAAATTGAGATTTTTGGTTCATGTGTATGCTCCTTTTTTATTTTTAACACAAGATATCACTCTGTAGCCCAGGCTGGTCCTGAACTCACTGTGTAGCCCAGACTGGCCCTGGACTCAGAATAATCTGCCTGCCTCAGCCTCCCGAGTGCTGGAATTACAGGTGTGTAGCACCATGCTCAGCTTTATGTGATACCGGGAAATCGAACTCAGGGCCTTGCACTTGCAAGGCCAGCACTTTAACCACTGTGCCATTCCTCCAGCCCTGTGCTCACTTTTTGCTTACATTCTTTTGGTCTCTCTTTTGTTGTCTGTTATAGGACAAGTAAAGCCCAACTATGGTCATCCACCCAGCCAGGGTAGCACATGTGTACGTCCAGAAAAATACTGTATGCTAGTATTTCTTAACCATTTCTTAAGTAAATGAGTACATACTCAGTTGGGATCTAGTTCTATCCAGCTGTTAAATTTTCTTCACAGATTTTTCTGTGACTTTTCTACATAACATTGCGGTATTTCATACCTCTCCATTCTCAAATATCCATGTCTGCAGTCCTCTTCTGTTCCAGCTAAACAATTTGCTTTTTATTTCATTAAGAATATAGCAGAACTGAGAGACCCAGGTCACAGCTCCTTCGGAACTTAAGAGGAAAGACAAAGTGAAAGAGGGGGGTAGGGTGGGGGAGGAAGGAGGGAGGGGTGGGTAAGGGGAGGGACAAAAGGAGGGTGAGAAAGCCCTTGTCACCTTGACAAGATAGGTATGTGCACAAAATGCTCAGCTCCATTGTAAACCTTGAATTTTGCACGTATACGTATCAATAAAATGTGAGAAAAAAAAAGAACATAGCAGAACTGGAAGGAGACATTCGAGTACTTCCGCCAGGAGATCCACTCATTTACTTGCAGATTGAGGCTGAGCTGCCTGTTCTCTGTTTACCCCAAGGTGGTGCTCCAGGAAGAGACTTTTTTCTCTTGCAGAACCAGTATTCATTCTTTGCTGGTTCGTTTCCATTTACAGGCACATAAGATGTAATACCTTCCATCTTGAAACACACAGTTTGCCCATTTCTCTGAACACTACTCCCACCTGAAAGCTGTTTCTGGTTCTGCCCTATTATTTGCTACACTCAGTCCACTACGCATATTTCATCAATTTGATTTGATTTTTATTTGTGTCTAATTCTTTATTGACATTTATTGTAGTCCTGTAATTTTCTCCAACTCTTATTACCTCTCCCATCCTGGCTTCTCCCATAGAGGTTAGAGCAGTGGACTAAAGTAACACAAGATGTATATGTGCAAATTGTATCTTTAATTCTTTTCTAAATGCAGTATCCTAAAGGAGATACTAACTTTTAAATTTTGTGTTAGTAACTAACGGTTTATTGATGAAAATTCAGGTTGGTTACTCTGGTAATGAAGTTTGCCATTGTTCTTTGTTTTACACATCTGAATTCTTGCTGAACTATCGACCACCTTACAATGCATCCTACAGACTATCTCTGCTTGTTTTCTAAAAAATAATGGAAAATTTCTGTATCCTTTTTTAAAGAAGAGTTGAAAGAAACTATAAATAATTACACAATTATCTATGTTTCTACTACAGAGTAGACAGGTTAATAATTTATCATCTTTTACTATGAAACTTCTATTTAAAAAATCATTGTAGGAAGTATAAAAAAAAAGAAACCTTAACTACTGTCTCTATTTGAATTCTTCCATCTCTGCCAGTGCAGATCATGTCTTCATCTATATGTGTGTATATGTAAAAATGTGTAGATACTATGATTTATATGTAATATGAATTAACATACGCATATAAATTTTATCTAAGTTGAAACCCTCCTACAGCTTGGCACATGTGGGACCCTGACTGGGCCTGGGATGGTTGTAGGTAGCAGTGGCTCATACCCCGATAATCTCAATGCTCAAGACGCGACCAGCAGGCGTGAGGCCACACTCCCTCTTACCTCAGACCTAGGATGGGCCACAGCCCATCATACTCAAATTCCTAATTTTCTCCTGCTTCCAGACCCTTACCAGAAATCACAGTGGTCAGGTTTTGCAAAACCTGCCATGCAAATTAGGCTACTTTCAGACTCCAAATTCCCCCAATCAGTATAGGACCCTGTTACTTGGTGGACCCACCCCCCTCAAACTGCTTATAAACCTGGCCCTCACCTCTAATAAACGAGCTATTACACGGATCCAGCCTCCCAGATGTGATTCCATGGTACTCACACCGCTGGAGACCCTGTTCCCACAGACTTCACTGGCTCCTGATCGCAGGTGGCCAGGGTCCCCCGGACCCCGACAGGCACAGCTTTTTGTCATCTTCCACACTACCTTCTACACATCCATCCTTATAAACACAGTAATACCCACCTACACACAAAGCCTCCTACATCCATGCATTTTTTTAAACATCCACTTCTACTGCAAATACTTAGGAGTAAAAGAACGAACAACAGAATGGTTGACTAAGAAACATGTAATGTCTTAAATTCAGTAGGTGCTCATTTTCTAAGTGATGGGCTTTGCTGCTAATTCTTCATTCCTTTATTACACATGGCACTAGTAAAAAGTAATAAAGGGCTTTTAGCTACCTGAAGTGTTCCCATAACCTATAGGAGTATCGTTTGTCTTGGTGGCAGCTAGGATGGGAGCAAAGAACAATCTGTCTTTTTTTGACTCATATTTCCACTTAAATGTAGAGAGATAAAAAGCAAGAGACAGCTTGTACTAATTAGGAGGAGAAAATTTAAGAGAATATTGCTCTTGGCAGTGTTCAAAATACCAAGGTCGAACGTGTACCTTTTGTAACTTTGCGCTTCTCAACAGAATAGTGTATTGCGTGAAAGCGTTTTATGGAGGTGTCTTTTCCCCCTTGAAACTCTACAAGAAGAGCTTAGCAGTATAAAGGCAAGAGATCGTATGTCAGTTTCTTAAACGGTCACTGGGAAGCCATAAGATCCCGTTGATTCCTTAAACATAGTTCTTAAACATTAAGGCTAAAAGATTAAAATATCTGAGTCTAGTACTCTCTTGAGGTACAATCGAGTTGCTTTGTTACTCAGAAGTAGGTCATACAATAGCTTCCCAGGAAGTTGAAAGGCTCCTTGTCCTTCCATTCCTTCCTTTTATGTATCTTACAATTTAGCAATGTTGTCACTTTCTAAGTGATTCGTGGCACATTTGTATGGGACAGCCAGTTACCAACTGTCTAGTTCTTTGTGTGTGCAGAAAACCACACCACCTAGTAAAATCAATCGGGTCCAGTCTCTTAATCATTTGATAAAGAAAGAAAATAGATTTTGACTCAGGACTCAGTATTTCTTGGTTTTTAATCTTCAAATTTCTTTTTTTTTCTTTCTTTCTGAGACAGGGTCTCGCTCTGCAGCAAAGGCTGGTCCCAAACTCATTAGTGTAGCCCAGTCTGGCCTTTGACTCATGATGATCCTCCTGCCTCAGCCTCCCAAGTGCTGGGATTACAGGTATGCACCACCACACCAAGCTTTATGTGGCACTGATGAATTAAACTCAGGGCCCAAGCTTGCCAGGCAAATACTTAAACCACCATGCCATTCCTCCAGCCCTAATCTTAAAACCGAAGTTATCCCCATAAAATTGTTCAGCAGTGCTATCATTTCTTAAGAAAACTGTACACATTTTCTGAAATGTACTGTAAGGTTATTTACTTAATACTAACAAAATAGTCTGCGCTAACTGAAGCTCAATTCTACCTGTCAAACAAAGGATGAAAATGCATTTTGGAATGTTGTTCCAATGATTTCCATTATACATGTTCATTGAATTTCTAAATTACACATCTTGATGACCCACAGTGGATCTCTTAGGATGTGTATTTGTTAAGGTTCCCGTGGAGACCATTAAATCTTAAGCAGAATTAAGCACAAGTTTCTTTTCTATTGTAATCTGCTAATAAAATATTACTTTAGTCCTCTTTGCTCAGTGGAGTCTTTCATTCATTTATTTCATTTTGCTGCTTGATAATGCAAAATAACTGCAGTGTGCTTAAGTGTGATTAACCATCATTGGAACAAAATTGTTTTTATCATTAATTCAGTTACACAGACATTTCAGCAAATAGAGTAAGCACATTGCTCCTCCTCAGAGAGGGGGATCCATTCCAGATATTGTTTTGTAAGAATTACTTTTTGTAGAGTGGGAGTTTAAACTTCATGAGGGTAATAAACATTTTTCGCCTGTTTCTCTCCATGTCCTGTTGCCACGCCATGTTTGATATAGGTGCTCAATAACCATTATGAATTAAATTATGTTGATAAATTTGTTTTACATAGGCTAATTTAATCAAATTCTAAGTCATAAATATATACTCTTTAGTGGTAAATAGAAAACTATCTTCCTGTTCTTTCAAACATTAACTAAAGCATTGACCTTATCAATGTGAAACGTGGCTTACAACTGTGTCTTAGATTCATAATCCCTCCTTAAAATTCCCACTTCCGTTAGAGATGAACTCTGATATAGATGAGAAATAAAAGACTCTGCTAAGTGAACAACCTTCCTGATTCTGTCTTAAATTAGAAAACTGATTAAAGGTAAAATCCACAACAGTGGACAAATAACAGTGAAACAGTGGTGCATCAATGAGTGCTGCTGTTTCTCCTCACCTGCATGCAGCACTCGGAATATACCACCTGAGATACACTGGAAACTTCTTGTTTTTTCCGGCTTTTATTCGGATTCATATCTGGTGAGTTGTCTAACAGCCTGTCATTTGGCTTTTCTTTAGGGAACTGACTTTTGAGAATGCTGCAGACTCTAGCTGCTCATGCTATATTTAGAAGATAATTTGCTGCACCTTCTTGGATCGATTTTTCCATCTCAGTTACTTTGTGAGGGATAATTGACATTCTTTGTGCTATGACAACTGTATGTGATGGATTAGTTCTAGTGGTTGACACTAGTTAGCTTCATATCAGTCGCAGAATTTCATGAGCAACGAGATTCAGATCCTGTGGAGACACAAGGCATTTCCAGGAAAACAGCCAGACTGAACTTTAGCGAAAGAGCAAGCGTGTGCTCTCTTTGCAGAAGCCTTCAATTTCCTAAAGTCATGGAAAAGATGAAAACTCAGACGATTAGTGAAACAGTTCCTCATGGTCAGCATATATTGTAATTGAAAAATTTCAGGGTATGATTTTAGCTGGAGATCGAAATACTTTTATATCAAAGCACTAAAGCCTTAAAATAATGTAGGTAAATTAACTTTTTATAGGTTAATCAAGGGTATGATTTAGCTTCTGAGAAATTAGAAGTTATTTCAGAACTCTGTGTTAAGTAATGTGATGTATTTAGTTTATGTCTTCACCGGGATGTCTTCTGCAGACAGCTCCTTGATGTAATCCTGAAGGTTATAGAAATATTGACAGAATTACTATCTGCTAAAAGACTGAGTTGCAGGAGGGAGAGCCATAAGAATTAATGCCTTATGCCTTTTGGCATTAATTCAGCTATACTTTTTGTGCTTATCTAGTTATTTATTTTGTCATATGTTATACCCCTAAAACTCTTCAGCAAATATTTGCATACATCTTAGTATATTTAAAGACACCTTTCCATAAATTTGAAAATGTTATTCCATTTCACTTAAGTGCTTTAATCGTGCAAGTTGTCTTTGTTTGCCTAATACTACTATAGTTAACTTTTTCACCTCAAGTAATTCTTTTGGCTGAGAAGTGGTAAGGGCTAAATGATACAATTTGCATGTTAGTGTAAGACAGGAGAACTTGAAATAAAGTTAACATCAAGCCAAACCCAACTGTAAAGTCTAATTTATATGAAGATATGTTGCATTAAAATAATAGTTTACATTTAATAAAATAATAATTTACATTTAATAATAACTTAATAATGTGTAGGCTCACATTCAAAATAAATCAACACAACTTGACTCCTTCATCAAATTGTTTGTATTCTTGTTTCATACCTAAGTTAGCTGGATGATTGAGTTTCCCAAAACTCTAGATTTATCTCTTTTTTTTTTCCCTGCAAAACTTCTTACACTCAGTCTTCAATGGGCTTGAATCCTATCCACATTATCTCTAGTCACCAAAAATTTCTCTTCATTCAGTTGGGATTTCAGATATATTTTACAGTTTTTAAACTTAATCTTCTTGCTCCTTTTCAGAGTTGAGTTTCTTCCTTTTTATTTCTGTCCTTCCTTTATCTTCTTCCCAATGCTTTTTCTTTCTTTTACCTTTCAATGCTCATTTTTCATTCCAAAATTTTTCCCTCTTTCTCATGTCTCTCTCTTCTGCCACCATCTTTTTTCCTACTAGTTCATCTTTTTATTTTTTTTATCCAGAGTACTAAGACTTTTTCTCAAAATTGAATTCACATGTGCAATACTCTCACTCATAAATGTGGAGTCTCCTTTTAGGTATCATATTAAGTAAGAGACGGTTATATATTGCTGAAGTCATAGGCTCTAGTATCCCTTTGTGGCTAAATGTTATAAACATTCATAAGACTCATTTTCTTGGAAATCTCTTCTTTAGGGAAGGAATGACTTGCTTAATAGGTTAGTACTTGGGTTGAGTTGACCTATTTTCTGAGACATCTCAGTTTTTATTATAAGAACCTGCTGCTATATTGATCTTTGATTGTATGGCTTCTATAGAAGAAAAATAGACACTGTTCAGTGCACTGAACAGTGAAAGAAGTAGTTATTGTGACCATATAAGTGTGCTCAGAGAGGTGACTGGGTGAAACAATACTCTAGAATGTAAAGAGATATCTGACTTAAGAGGTCACTTTTGGGAGTTGGACCTCTATTCAGTATAAAATGTGGAGAGGTTTTTTTTTTTTTAGAAGATTTTTGCCGAGAGAACCTATGTAAAGACAGAATAGTATAAAATGTATACATATCTTAACACACAACCACGTCCCTTTATGTGAATGAGCTCATCAAGAAAGTACAGCAGAGAAAACTGATTTGTCACTTGCTAGGGACAGATTTTTACTCTCATTCTGGATAGTGACTGGAATAGTCATATCCTTAAAAATCAGAGACTCTCCCCAACAAAATTAGCTCGAGTCACCTCGCAGCAGTTACTAGGGTGAAGACTTAGGTAGATGTTTCTCATTTGCCTACTCACCTGAAAATCGGGCAGATTTTTATATCCTAAGCATAAGCTGAATATGAGGTGAAATTATTAGTTTACTCTAGGAGTGATGGTACTTGGATTTCAGGCTTGTACATGCTCTCTACCTGGCCCATCCTGGAAATCACTTATGTGGCAAATAGCCAAATTCTGTGTGCTGAAAACAAACTGAGGTTTGGTCAACCGTGCAAACGTGAAGAGAAAATACTGGGACTCTAAGGCTTCAGTGCTTCTCTATATAAATTCTCAAGTTCTGGAAGTGATCCTGTGATGGTTACTCACCACTAGCGATGGGGAACCTGGAGCAGGTGCTACACAGTAGGCCCACAATGAAGATGTCAGGCAATATTTGGCTCAATTGTACATAGAGTTTTCCTGATTTATAAATCACCTCATTTTCAGCAGGAGACTACTTTCAATTATCTCTTGATTATATTCATGTTTATTTCACAGGTTAAGACTAAGCATACATGGACACTCATTATATTCTGAATCCAAAATTTTTTCTTCAGTGGCATTTTTTTTTTGTTGTTGTTGTTGTTGGAGAACAACTAGTACAAGACATCATTCTGAATTGTTGAGAGTGAGCAAAATTTAGTACTTCCTTATTAAGGCTTTTGGACTGTTTTGATCACAAAAAAGGTAAGGTTTTATTTTCTTCAAATTCGCATTCCTTTCAACACCGGCGAGGATAGCTTTTTTCTCATTACTGTAACTTAAATCCTAAAATGAATAGCAAAAGTAGGAAAAAATTGAAAACCCTGAAATAATATATATTTCTTTCCATAGATACAATATATATACTTTTTCTTTTATACATCATTAAGGCGAACCACATGTATGTGTGTATAAAAATAGGATACATAAATTGTTTTTGCTGAATATCTCTTGCTTGCTCAGTATTTTTATTGGAGTTTCATGTTTCCAGTTCAGCTGGCCTATGATCCAGACCACCCACAGGGCCTTCATAATTTTTACTATTTGCTTTTTAAAAAAATTTAAACAGACACTATTTAGATGTTCATCTTTTCTGTGGTGGGAATAAGCATCATTGAAAAGCAGAAGCTCCAATAGTTTGATTCGATCAGTTCTCTCACGGTTTGCCCAGCATGATAGTTCCTTTCTGCCTTTACACTCTCTTGACCTACCTGAGTTGTAAATGGAACGTTCAATTACCATTACCCTTCCTGTTTTCTAACCTTTGCCCGTTGTGAGATCTTCAAAATGAGTGAAACCTCCAGTGTTCCAAGGAGAAAATAATGAGTCCAAAATGTACCCATCAAGTTTAATGTAGTTGCCTGGCCAACTATAGGATATAAAAAAAGAATAACTCCCTGCTGTGTTCTCCTGTTTGAGAGAAGAGTTGCTGAAGCCTTTTAGTCTTTTCTCCATGGGAGCTTATTTTCTTTTTCTCCATCCATAGCATTCCTAAGATCTGTATCATCAGAAAAAGGAAAGGAGAAGGACACAAAAGAAGTGTGAAACGCAATCATGAACTGTATCTTGCTATCTGTACCAGCAAGAGGTTACCGTGGCAGAGGACCTGTGGCCTCCTGTCAAGGTTCAATTTCAAAGGTTGACTATATATGCCTCAAACTTGCTGCAAACAGAAGGGTCCTACATATCAATTTTAAGCATCCAAATTGCAGACCTTACTCTGATATCAGTAATAGATGACTGAGAGGTGGCCTATAAAATATAATTGGCAGGTTGGGCTGAGTTTGAACACAGTAACTTACACACTTACGTAACCTTGGTACTTAGGAGTCTTTATATTTGCCTACCTGTATCGCGGAGCAAGAGGACATGGCTTATAATTAAGTGCCCTCAATAAAACTAGCAAATAGTATACCTTTCTTTAAACCTTACTCTTCTGTCCATGTTAGTCATCTCGGTGAGTCAAGACCCAGTAGTGACCTGGAAACCAGCCTCTCCCTACCCCGCATATTCTTCCATCTAAGCTCTGTGTTTTTCCACAACTGACTTCTGCATTCATTTGCCTGTCTCTCAGCCTCTTCTTCATGTCACCATCATATCTTGTCTGGACTACTAATACTGGTCTTCGAGTGACTTTAGTACAAGTTTTGTGCCCTCCTAATATGTTCTTTGCTTTGCAGCCAGCATGTTTCTAAAAGGCTCTTATGGTCATGTCCTTCGGTGTCACTGCTGCCTTTTAATGGAGCAAACTCTTTAGTGCTGTTTTGCCATGCCTGGTAATACCTGCTTCCTACTGAACTCCACTTCTGTCACTCTCACCAAACCTTTCCCTCATATGAACCTGAATCCACTCAGCATTTCCTAGCTCTTCCTTTGTTTTCTGACCTGTGTTCTCCATTCTTGTGACTTATGCTTGGCCTTGCTGTTTACCGGCTACTTCACTTTGAATCTCTATTTCCTCCCATCCTTGCTGCTGTCCCATTAATCTCTCCCTTTTGCCCTCATTTTGTGTCGTGTCAATATCTGGACCTCTCCACCACAAGTTTAGAAGCCCAATCATGAACCTATGGGTGCAAGAAGGTGCCCTAACGTCTATGTGCTGCCTAGTGCTTAGGAAGCCATGATGTTGGTGGGGGGAAAGATGAAATAACTTTGGTTAATAACATGGTTATTTAAGAGATGGTTTTCTTCTCCAACTCTGCCCGGGAATTGAGGGAGGGCTGATAAGACAGTAACATGAGCGAATGTTCATGTATCCTTTACAGAGAAAGATGGAGGGGACTGCTTGTCCACAGAGAAGGCTCACTCCATTGGGGACATTGTTTTTCCTAGCTTTTCTCTCAAGTTTCTGATGGAGTAGGGAACTTGATTTCAATGTAATGGGATCAAGAGAACTCCCAAGAATTACAAGACCTAGGCAAATCAAAATGTTGACAGAAATCCCACACTTTGAAAAATGTAAAAGAATGCAGGCAAGCCATGTTGAACACACAAAACATCCTTTTATGTATTTTTCTTCCATCTTTCCTTTTTTAAAACCCTAACCTTGCCCTGCCTTTGTGCTTTCTACAAGTACACAATGATTGTGGCTGTGTAACATGCCGAGTGCATTTCTGTGTGCTGAGGGGAGGAAGATGATGAGTACAAGCTATCACAAACTCCTAGAGCTCCTGTATTAGTGGGAGATTGATTAAAAGTGGAATATATTGTTACAGAGTAACACGTGTTATTATAAAAAATGAAGAGCAAGTTATAGAAAGTAACTTGATCACAGTGTGGCCAAGGGGATAGGCCTGCTTGTCAGAACAGACACTCTTCAGAAGATTTCAAAGACTGTACCAAAGAAAATCAAATAGACAAGGGAGACTTTAAGTATAACTATTATAACAGGGTCAAGGTTATTAAAGTAGGGAAAGAGATAAAACTCAATTTTGTTGATATAAAGACAGGAGAATGCATAAGTATTAATAAAAAGGTGAAAAAGTAGAAATCTCCCAGAGGCTATAGAGTGTATGTGGACAAGTGACCAGGTGTTTGGGGTTGGTTCATTAAACATCTGTCTGAGTTAGGCTTCTTCCTTCTACTGAGACTAGAATGGTTTCGAGATCTTTGAGAAACACGAGGTTTGGTCAAGCTGTAGGAAAAGGTCGTAGCCATTTTGATCAGAGGTGGTGTTTGGTTAGCCAGTCTTAACTAAGAAAGTCGTAAGCACAGCAAGAGCACGCCAAATCCTCGGTGGAGCATAGACCGCGAAGCTGCGTAGACATCAGAAAGCCATCAGGAGGGCGAAGCAGAGTCCGCAAGGAAGAAATGAAATTTAGTGGTGAGGGCAGAGAGCTGAGTAGCGACCGGACCGAGGGGCATGCACATTTAGAGAATTTATCAGAGGGTTGAAAACAGAGAATTTAACAATCTATATAGAAGCACCTCTTAGGTACCCTTTTATTTTGTAAAGAAGTGACTTATAGAAGTTTAAGACAGGAAGAAGGGGAACCAATGAAAAGTCTGTTATGATAACCTGGGTGTGAATCTTTGGCTACGGTGGTAATGATGTAGAGTGGCTTGATTTATCAGTCGGAGTTCTCTAGAGAAATAGAATGACTAGGAGAGGGACTTGTGTACAAATCAGCTCATGCAATTAGGAAAGCTCCTACATTCCATCTGCTTTCTGCAAGTCGAAGAACCAGAAAATCGTATGGTGATGTTCAAGTGAAGTCTGAAGGCCTGAGAACTAGGGGAACTGGTGGGGAAAGTCCCAGTGAGTTCGATTGCTTAGGAATAGTGGGCTACTGATGTCAATTCTGGATTCTGAAGGTGAGAGGAGCAGAAATTGTGATGACAGGGCAGAACTTGCAAGTCTAGCTTAGGGATGAGAATTCTTCCTGCCTTTGTCTTTCCTTATCCCTCGATGGTTAAATGACGCATGCTCACATAGGCAAGGGCTGTGCTTCTTTCCTCAGTCTCATTTCTTCTGATTGAGTCTGTAAATACTCTCGTACGTAACCATAAATACTATTTTACTAGGTAAGTGAGAAGCTCTCTGTCCAATCAAGCTGACACATACAGTCAAACATCATGATGGACACAGATGAAACTGCACATTCTTTGCTCCTGAATGGTTATGAGATAACAATGGGAGTGAAGAGAAATTAGCAATTTCTTTGAATGCTTAGGTTAATATTGGTAGTACCATGGAGAAGCCTGAGTAGGGGAGTGCTTTGGAGACTGAGAAAGGCGTAAAGAAGTCAATGTAGGATGAAACAAACCGACAGACTCGAGTATGGATGTTGTCTGGGTAGTTGGCCTGGGTTATGGTCTGAGAAATATGTCATTGAGTGACATTTGTGATGTATGAATATCGTGAAGTGTTTAGAGAGACCTGCAAGGCACAAGTGGACCGGTCAGTGCAGTGAAGACAAAACACACAAGGCCATTGCTGGCATGATACGGCACACTGTTTTATAGTATATGTTTTTTTATAAGCATACTCTAAAAATGATAAAACATATGTAGTAAATGTATACAATGGTGACTTAGTCATTGATTATCAAGTACTTTGTACTGTACATAAACACCATGTGCTTTACTTTTATACAACTGGCAGTATGGGATTGTTGACCCAGTAGCGCCACAAATGCATAAGGAATGTGCGTCTCACTGAAACGTTATGAGAACTGCTTCACTAGGTTTAAGAAATTTTCAGCTTTAAAAAAGCTGAAAAATAGTCTTAGTGGAACATCCTTATAAATGCAAAACTTTATTGATGTAAATGTTGCTATGGGACATATGACTTTATCTTCATGAACCTCAAGAAAGATGTCAGAGACAGAAATAGGAATTTAGGAGTCATTAGAATACTGGTAGTACTTAGACTGAGTATTAACCAAGATATAAATAGCCAATGAAAAATGCAGCATTTTTTTTCTTATTCATCCTTATGTGATAAGGGCACATTTCCTGACTGAACTCGGTGTTTTAAAAATTACTTGAATGAATACTCACTTTCTTTTTTCTCTCTTTTCCCCCACACTTTATTGATATGTGTAAATGCAAAATTTAAGGTTTACAATGAAGTTGAGCATTTTGTGCACAACCGTATCTTGTCAGGGTGACAAGGCCTTTCCCACTCTCATTTTGTCCCTCCCCCTAGCCATCCCTCCCTCCCTCCCCTACTCACCTTTATTTTTGCAGTCAACTTTTCTTAGGCTTATCCAAGGTTAAATTGCAAAATGGGCCAGTGTTTTCTGGTGGCAGGAAAGCCAAGATGCTGCCTTTGTTTTAAAGGATGCATGTAAAATTGGCAATATGTATATATACAAACACGATACTAAAAATAGAAAAATACAGAATTTTGGGGGGCTTTCTTAACCTTACATAGGAATATTATATTTCTTAAAAATATGCATATTCATGGGGCAGAAGGCACATTACTGTATGCATCCATGACCAGGCTTTCAGGTTGGAACTGGTCACTGTATGAAACAAATAGTAGCTCCCCCTGTTCATTTGTTTTATGTATTTTTAAATCTCTTCTCAGCATTAAATAGAGCAAAAGTGACTGTGCATAAATGAATGATGACATTCTGCATTAGTTGGTAGTGCTTTCTAGTTCTTTATCAACTTTAATCAGTGGTGGATAAAACTCAAGGAATTTTGAAAAATAAAACTCAGATGAATTTCACAAGAAGAACATTTTTAACTGATACATTTATTCTATTTTGTTAAGTATTTTTTTCTATACAGATAATGAGGAATTGTCCAATATAATACCAGGTAGAAACATTGAGAATCCACTATGGATCTGGCCTGGCTCTAAGTAACATGGTTAAAATTAAACATGATGGAAAACACATATAATCCCAGCACTCCAGAAGCCTGAGGCAGGAGGATTGTAAATCTGAGTGGAGCCCAGTCTGGGTCACTCTCACTGAGATGCTGTCTCAAAAAATAAATACATAAATAAAAGAATAAATAAAAAGGCTAGAGATCTACCCCAGTGTAATGGTCTTGGGTTTAATTTCTAGTACTGCCAAAATAAAACAGAATAACAAAACCAAACCTAACTGTTAAGTTCTAGAATTGTAAAAAAAAAAAAGTCAGGCTAAGGGCCTAAGGAGTGTTGAAGTATGCTTGCAAACAAATGTACATAGAATTAACAAGAATTTAAGGGATATTGAGCAAAGATGTGAAGGAAGTGTGGAACAAACCCTGTAGCTGTTCATAAAAACATTGCAGGTGTTGGAAAGAGAGAGAACAGAAAATTTTAGGCTGAATCGTGGCTGGAGTATTTAAGAAGCAGCATGCACACCATTGTGTCTGGACTCAAGTAAGGAAGAGAGGGAACAATGGAAAATGTCCCTACAGCAGAGACCATATTATTAGAGCCATTAAGCCATTGTGGCAAATTGGCACTGAATTCTATGGAAATCCTGCTGGGGTTTTAACCAGAAAAGTAGCACAACCTGACTAAAAATTTTAAAGGACTATACTCATGCTGTATTATAAACACTGGAGGTCATCAGAAGAGAGATGTTGACAAGAGTGATCACAGGGAAGAAGGCTGGGAGGCTTCCGGAGAAACAGCTGGGATGACAGAGTGACAGGAGACGGTGAGGTTACCTGTGGAGGTGAAGGGGTGAGGCCAGAGATGTTCTGAAGGAGCGTGTGCTGCCGCCACCTATTGAAAGAGTATTACAGGAAGTACACGGGTGGTATCAGCCTTGACCTTAAGATTTCTGACCTGGAGAGGTGGAAGAATAGGCATGCTTTGAGGTGGCGAAAACTGCAAGAGATGGTTTTCAGGGTGACGTTTAGGAGTTTATTGTAGGACGGACTAAGTTTGGCGTGATTTGCAGGACTGCATGTGTAATAAAGATACACGAATTAGGAGTTCGTGGCGCGTCTGCGGGCTGTCTGCATCTACAGGTGCCTGGCATAGACGAGCATAAGTGGGTGCGTTGGCAACGTGCTGCAGCCAGGCGGTAACCTGCGTTTGAAGGTTGGCAGAGGAGCCTGAGAGGACCAAGCAGGAGATTTGGCAGGTTCTATTGTTTCTGGAACCAAGGGAAAAACAAAACAAAACAAAACAAAACAAAACAAAACAAAACAGGTGAAGGGATGACCAGCTGTGCCAGGGACACGGTCAGTGTGGAGGGAGGCCGACTGAGAATGGAAATTGAGATTTCGCAGCACGGGGCTGCTGGTGGCCTTGGTCGAGCCATCGCCGAGGAGCAGCTGGGAAAACCCCTGGGCTTGAGAGGGAATTACACAGGAGGCCATGTTGGCATCAGCAAATACAGGAAACGGAAACGTGGAGGAGGTTTGTCACGAAAGAGAGCAGAGAAAGGGGGTTTGAGTAGAACTGAAGTCAGGATTTTAAAAAAATTGGATGAGAAACGTGTGTGCGGATGGTTACTGACAATCAAACAAGACGGTGGAGATACCGGCAGAGTAGATGAAAGGGAGAAGAGGAAAGGGCGAGTGATACACGTGACGACGAGTGGGGAGGGCTAGGCCCTGCTACGCAGTTCAAGTTGCCCTTAGGTAAGAAGTCAGACGGACAGCCCTTTCCTGCCCCCTCTGCTTCCTTTTCCCACACTCTCTATATTTTTTCTGCATCTTCTGTCCTCCCTCATTTTCTATATCCCACCCTCCATTTTTTCTGTGAAGAAAATGGCTTAAGATGTCCTACTGGAAATTTAAAAGTACAAACATATTAGAATTAGATTAAGAAAAGAGAAAAAAAAGAGACGAGCTATATGGCTTGCAACCTTAGAATAAATATAGATTATTCATCTTACTGAATATTTAAAATATTTCTACAATCAAAAGATAAGCAGACATCTCTTCACATCCCTGCTTTGACATTGACCATGTCTAATTTTGGTCATTTTAGCTAACCTACTACTAGTTCAGTTTCTTCAGTGTAAATTAAAAATGAACTCCATATCTAAGATTCCTAATTTTTTTTGAATTCCATGTATTTTCAATGTATTTAATGACTTTTTAATGAGCTATCTGCTAATTCAATAATGACTAAATCTTTTTATAACTGTCTCTGGTATTTAATTCTTTATTCATCTGTTTTTATATTGACATGCTCTTTATTTCGTAAATGTTTGAACAAATGCCTCTCATACATTCTATCACTGTATGGCTTCTACATAACTGTAATGATATCTATCTAACCTTACTTGGCATTTAAAATCTTATTGATTTATTAATCTTTCCAAATAAAATGAACTATACAAAATAGTGATATTTATAAAACAGAGATATAAATATGTGCATTAAAAAACTGCACATGGAGCTTTTAAATATTCTCTTATTTATATTTAATTCTCTCAAAAATAAAATTAATGTGTATAGAATTGAAATTCACGTTCCTTTGATATTAAATCATTGTATGAATTATTATATACTAAAAATCAACAATAGTTGAATTTATATTGTCTCTGTGACTCATTAACTGTTCTAAATGGTCATTCTGGAGAGGTTTCTCTTCACTCGCTGGCCCCCTAGTCAGCTGTGGATTCTACTCTGTTCCTTAAAGACTATTTAGCTCTCTATAAATTTTCTTACAGAGTCATGATTTAATCTGCTATACTCCTGAGCAAAAAAAAATCCATCTTCCTCTTCATTGGTAACAGTTCAGGATTAATTCTAAGGATTTCTGAACATACCTGGCACATGTGTGAACTTGAATTTGTCCCTAAAGTATCGCCGGACAATGATATCACAGAGATGTCGAGACAAACTGTGAAATTCTTAGCAGCTTAAAGTAGAAGTGGTTACCCAGGGCTGGAGGAAATGGAAAGTAGTTTTCAAAGGATACAAAGTTTCAATTTTAGAAGGTTAATAGTCTAGTAAAGAAAAGCATTATTTTTTAGGGTTGTACTCATTGTGTTTCTAAAACTACTTGACTTCGTACTGATTATATTTATCTAAGATTGAGCAGTCAGTTTTTGAAAATTTTCTGTGCACTTACAGGATAAAAATTTTTAAAACTATAAAATCAAGCAGATTAATTGGCCAGTCAGCAAATCTTTACCTGCTGAATAATCATGGCATCCAGTATGTCGCAACTTTCTGACTCCTTAAAGTCCAAAGACGAAAGTAGCTCAATTGTTTCATTCATCAAACTTACATGTCAAAAACTAGTATGATCATTACCAGACTGGATTAGAGATTGGGTTCATTTGTAGAATGTGTTAATTGGCTTAGATTTATGCTCAGTATATCTCAATAAACAAAATTAAGCCAGACAAAAACTGTGTCACAGTTACGTTGCTGATTAGTTGTCCTTCTTTTTCCTTATTAAAGCCAACCTCCTGCTTCATATACTCTGTAAAATTCTTTCCTCACTTTTGACCTCTGGATAGCCGAATTCAGCAAGGAATTTTTCTTCTTGTAAGCTGGTCATGGCATTAGACTCTCTTCTTTGTGGTTTGTTTTATATTTGTCTTCTATTTTCAGAATCGTCTGATTTTTTTTCTTTTTTCATATATTGTTTTATTATTGGCCAGAGTTCATCAGATATGCTAGAGGAGTGACCTTAGAAGTCAGTGCTGCTTGTATGTCAGACAGAGATGAGAACTATTAATACTTTAATTAATTTTTATAATTCTATTTATAATTTTGGTTATAATTGTATAACAAAGAAAATAGTTCTAAAGAGGATAAACTTGCAAATAGCTACAATAAAGCAAATCCTACAATGTAATCACAGGCAACAGTTATAGACTGTACTATGATAAACTAATATCAAATTAGATAGTATTGTGCTTGACAGCCAATGGCATAGACTGTTGGATCACTGGCACCTTAAATGTTGAAATTCAAGGTGTAACGACTATTAAATTTTCACTGGACTATGTGGGTAGTAAGCCACAATCATAAATGTCTCCCTCGTAGCCTCTATTTAACTCTGAAAATATACAGAATATGGAATAGAAATATTTAAGAAAATAAAAACCAGGACATTATTTTTATTTCAAAGACCTTTAATATTTTGCACTTTGAATTTCTTACTTGAGTTGCAGCACAAGTTTAAAATTAAGACTTAAAATGAATAGCTATTTTAATCTGGGGTTTTAAGTTAAAATCCCTGTCAAAAAATGGGGTTGGCTTATCCATGATTTATTCTCAACTCTTCCTACAGCACAGACATTGAGAATATAAACCTGCATTTTTCAGGATTTCTTGCAGCTATGATGATATGCGATCCACTCAGCAGATTAATGACTGAACAAGTGTAGTTAAGGAGCATCCACGATGCATGCGCAGATTGTAGCAGGAGCAAGACTGTTTTGGGCTCAGTAGCCATGGAGGAGGCTTTCAGGACCAGTAACTCGTGACACGCTAGTTTCCCATCCTCATAAAGTAACCGTGGCTGCTTCTAAGAGCCAGCAGGAGCTGCAGCAGCTGTTTCCCGCTCACCTGTCACCCTTCTATGGGGCTACTTTTATGCATTTTTTATTTCAAACTTACCAAGCAACATGCGCTACTATACTTGCTGGTTTGTCTGTTTCTTCAAATGAGGTATAGAACCTTGTACATAGAAGCTACGTCTTGGCTTTTGCCTTAACTATGACATTTCAGCCCCAGGTGTGTAGTTGGCACATAGTAGGCACTTAGAATATGGATGTATAAATTATGACTAAATGGAGGCTTCAAATGGTGACTTGACCTTTCTATTAAAATGCCTATTTCTAAATACATGTGTGAAAGTCTTCCCCACAGGGGAAACCTAATTACTCTGTAATTCAAATGAAGTAGCAATCTAACCCACTTTTGCACATAGCTTCCGTGAATATCAGACCCATGAAGCATCATCGAATTCCCTAATTCTTTTCTAAGAGCCCATTAACTTAACGAAAAGTAGAGCTTGCTGCCAGGCTCTCTTTTGGGGCGAGTAAAACACTTTACTACTAAATATTTAAAAGGGCACAGCTAAATTAAAATGATGAGGCAGAGTAATTTCTTTGGTAACTTTTATCCTTTAATTGTCCTGTCTTGATCATTCAATTATAACCAAAGAGGAAGAAGAATACAGATAGCAGTGGTTCAAAGAATTTCTTAAAAAGGTATTCTCAGAATGTAAACACTCTAGATTTTTAGCACAACAATAGAACATTGTTTTATTCATAATGCTTCCTTTAATTTTGGCAACAGTTGTGGTGTTTTCTTGAACACGAAAGCCATAAAATAAAAGGTACTACAATGGACAATTTTGTAGATGTCTTCTAAGGATAATACATAGTAACTTGAATATGACTGGTTCTTTTCATCCGAGTTAGTCAAGCTTGTTATATCTTTTAAACACCTAACTGCCCAGGTAAAAAAATAATTGGGAAGTATCAGTCTTTCTGATTAACTAGGAAGAACATACTTGCCAAATTATAGTTCATTGATAAAAAGACATGAAATAGTATAGATAATATTAAGCTGCTGTATTTTCTGGACGATCAGTTTGGAGAAATTTTTGAGCAAACTTAATTGCTTTGGTATAACAGAAAGTTATTTTTAACAATAAAATCTTTTATTTTCTGTTTTCCCTTAATTATCTCTCTCTGAGTTTAAGTTCTCTACCAAGAAAGCTCCTCTGAGCACCGCGGTTATTGCCGTGGATCTTGGAGTTCATCCCTCTGCGTGGTGTATGTTTTTTCTAACATTGCCTTATCATTTACGTATTTTATTTCATTTTAGAGCCAGTGTTGAAATCTGCAGTCATAGCATTAATATTTGTCTTATTGGAGTTTAAAATTGGTAGCTAGGAAAGTGGTGTGTATAAGTAAGTTTTAAAAAAAAGTTGGTGAATTCTATTCAGGAAACTAACAAGGTGCTGTGAGAAAGACTTAGCGTTGATGAGGTTCCTCAGGAGTTAGCAGGTCCCAGTGTTCCTGACCTACTCCAGGTCGGCTGCACCTCTCTAGGCTCTTCCCAAATTCTGTGTGACGTCAACAGTTCCTGACGTAACTGCTAGCTTGCACGGGAAGGCTGCGTCCTGCTTCCCAATGCTTGTGTGTGTTACGAAGTTATTCCCTCTCAGAGGGATGTGTCTAGCCAGAAATATCTGTCTTTGGATGACTTTGGTCTTCCTTGAAATGTATCTGAATATTTATTTGGCCATTAATTAAACTGTGTCACTATGATACTTTCTTGAGGTAGAGAAAATAGTTATACGCCCAAACAGTGAATATGAAACTCATTTTATATTGACAAAATATAGAATTAAGCAAATAATTTAGATTTGGGAAGATTTACAGCTCCCTGTAGTGCATTGTATGGCCATTTAACTAGGAAATGAGGGTGTTTGGGTTTACGCTGGGAAACACACATTTAAACTCAGGCTCTGTCATTCTTCATACCCCATGCATGACATTGTGCAAATTGTGCTTCTGACACCTGATTTTATACCTAGTAACACCAGATGGAGGTAATCAGTGTCCCTTATTTTTAGGAGGCTGGGAAGTTTAAGTAAAAGCATGCCATAGGTTTATGGATTCATATTTTTTAATTTAGAGTACAATAATATTAATGAGAGATAACTATGTGCCAGGAATTGTTCAGTGTATGCACAGTAAAATATTCTTCTGCTAAGAAGTAAGAAACTGGCAAAGACAGTAAGTAGATGACCCAAAGTCATGACAGTAATGAGCTTTGCAGGGTTCAGAAATTAAGCCATTTTATAAAATGTTCTTGTTAGGGCTTATATCTAAACTGTCCCTCCCAAAGTCTCATGTGTTCCCAGGTGAGGCTTTCAGACAGCCACTGTATCCGAATGTTGTGTGACTTAATAGGGATAAATGCATTGATTTAAGGTCATAAGGTTATGTCAATTTTGGGAGGCATGGAAACTAAAGAAGTGGGCCTAATTGATGAAAGTGGGTCACGGGCGTGGCCTCTCCTTTAAGTTGCTTTGCATCCGTGTTTTGCCATAGTGACAAAGCTTCCTGACATAGTCTTCTTCTTCTCTTAAACAAAGTAGCCAACGTTTCAGTGAGTCTGGAAATTCATTGCACTGGAAGACTGACATTCGTGTATCTTAGGTGAAGAGTTCTCTTGTAATATGTACAGAAACTTTTCGAATGGTTTGATTCCTGCTCTTGACGACGAAAATGGGCCCACTTTTCTCTGCTTTACTTTCTGTTCTCTCTTAGAATTCCTGGAGTAATAAAGGAATGAGGGAAGAATGAATGAATGGGGTTGCTTCTTATTTAGACTACCATAAACTGGCAAAATTACTTGAGAACTAGCTACCGTTGCACTTTCACAAGGAAGGCTTTGCAGATGCCTGTGATCATTTGCAAAACATTTGAAAATACTTAAATGAAAGCTTAAGGGTGGCAGTTGGTTTACACTACATTGTCTCCAAGGAAACTCTCTTTTTTTTGGCCTATGATTTACTGTGTAGGAGGGATCCTGTGAAAGGACTTGTTAAATTATGTTAAATATTCATTTGCTCAGTTTTGCATCTGGATAAAGACTTTTTACACTCGAGAAGACATATAGCCAGCAGAAACTTTAATTGACTTGGTGAACCATCTTTCTCCCCAAAAGGAGAAAAAATCAACTGGAACCATATATTTTCTTAGATTACATGAGCATAAAAATACCACCAAGGGCAATCATAGCAGTAATGGCCTGGCAGAACTGCTGAGGTACTTGGGATATTTTTTCAAACATTTCAGCACAGCAATATTGATTGTCTATACGTAGGTATGCGTCAGTACACAGGTGTTTACAATCTTTGGGTAATTTGCAATGAATTTTGAAGGTGTTAAAAACAACAGCAGCAAACCGTGAATCATTAGCATTTCAAATCTCAGATAGGTGGAAAGGTACGATGAAACAGCAAATTATACTTTTTAATAAGAAGTACATTGTCTGATGAAAGAGAATATTGTATTCACTGACAGCCAATTTGCAGTGACAAGTTATTGTTTAAAAGCTTTTTCTGTGGTAGTTTTTGATGAGCAGGTAAATGACTGCTTAGCTAATATTTATGTATGTATTTGTAGATAACTGCTTTAGTTCAGGTTAACTTGTAAGTGCTTTTGATAGTATTTATGCCTTCCTTAATTTTTCTTTTAAAATTTCTTTTAAAAAACGTAATTCTCCCAAATATAAAATTGACAGAATGACAAGGTTGGGGACTTAATCTTTGTCTTTTCAGGGAAGAACCAATAGTCATGCAGAGCTCTGTCACAACCGCCACCTCAAGAGCAGGACAAGTACCACATTCCCTCATACTTTGATCAACCCAAGGCCATGATCCTAAATTTTTTTCTACCTCCATCCTTCATCAGGTCTTTCTGAGGTTTTTAAGGCTCAAGGAAAACTCCTTTACCACTACACGTGTTTGGTCACCTACATAGATTAAGTGGAAAAGAAAATTAGCTCCTTTATTTTTACTTTGGAACATATTAAACATGTATATGATATCTAAAATTCATTTAATTTTTTAACTGTCATTGTAAATGTTACACTATCTTAGTGTATCAGAATATATTATTGGAAATCCTTATGGCTTTCTGATTGAAAGTTTTAGAAGTAATCACTCTCATAAGCTGTTGTTATAAAACCTCTATTGACAAAATATAGGGAGTCAGCAATGATCTACTCATTGAAACTGAAGGTGTGCAGGAAGTGTGCCTTCTAAAGAAAGCAGTCTTTTTCAAAGATCTGAAGAGATAAACTTTAGCTATTCTGTTTCTTTGCTCTTGAAAGTTTTCAGTTCTTAAAGAAACCCAGAGGAAAATGCAGGCATCCAGGCCATGGGGCTAGACCTGTGGCCTCTCAGACATACGATGGAGAATAGAAACATTAGATAGAAACTAAACAATTTCACTCTAAAATTTTGCCTCAAGCTCATGCTGAGAATTTTAAATATAATTATTTTGAGTTGAATCATATTGTTCTTACACAGCAATTTTTTTATTTTGGAGAATACAACTTTTGAATTTCTCTTTGAGCAATAGAGATCTTGAATTAGTAAAAGGACAGGGGTAATTATGTTTGTAATAAGGTTTTGTCTTTTTTTCTTTTTTTGATCTTGTAGTTTTAAGCAATAGCGGCTAAGTTGGAGTGTGGACACTTGGAAACATTTATAGCTTTCTGTCCTCATTTGTCTCACATATATTTACATACGCACGTGTTCAGAACTTCACTGCAGAGGAAAGTCTTGGAACAAGGGCTATTCTGTATCTTTAGTAAATTAGTGGCGTATTACAGAATGAGAAAGAATGAAAGGCAAAAGAGTCTTTTGTTATCTGCACACACTGTCCAATTTTCTCCTGATATTCTTTTATACACTTTATTCATTAAGTTTCAGTAAATGATTGTCCATGTACAAAGGATGAGTAACTACAAAAGACTTTTGCTTAAAAATGCAGTGCTGTATAATGGGGCTTACCTTTGAAGATGTGAGTCTTATGTGAAGATTATTTCTTGGCTGTTAAGGGTTTCTTTTCTTTTCTTTCTTTTCTTTTTCTTTTTGTCCTTCAGGAATTAATTTGGATTAACCATGCCATATTTTTGTTCAATTGAAAATATGTTGGATATAGTACAAAATTATAGTCCTTGACCCACTAAGCAGCCTTCTTATTCAATTGTCTCCGGTCAGCCAGAGCTGCTTCCCCTCCTCCCTGGTGGAACCTGTGCTGAGATCCACGGGTACAACTGAAGTTTCTTCTTCCGTTTTTTAGTCTCCAAAATCTTACTTTCAGAAGACAAGGTGGAGTAGGTCTATGTAACATGGACAGCTGTGGTAGGTAGTTCATTACTATAGGTTGGGGGGGGGGGGGGTCCAAAATTTTGACTTCCATGGGCCTCATGAGTGATGGGGAATTGTCTTGTCCTGCATATAAAAAAATCTCAGTTGTTAAAAAAAAACACTAACTTATTAGATTTTTTTTTGCAAAATAACACAAGCCCAAGTTACTGAAAAAACTTGAATGTCTGCTTAGTAACGATGAAAGCCTGTCTTCGCAGGCACACACATGTGTAGACAGGTTGAGGCACTGCTATTAGTTGTTGGATTTTGCATGTGTACTATAAGCATTTATAACGTCAGACACACATGAGTTTCAATTGCCTGGCTCTGGTGACCACACAGTGTGGAGTTTACACAGCACAGCACAGCAGCTACCGCTCTGTAGCATTTTGTTCTCACCTACTTGGTCCCAGCTGAAGCACTGTGTAATTGAGACATGAAAAGTATCACCACAAATCACATAACAATTAAAGTTTTTGATCTGATGTAGCCAGCTTACTAGTTGTCCACGCAGCGCACATGCTTGGATTGGGCATGCCTGATCTACAAAGTTTGTACTAGAAAATGAAGCAAATGAAGCAATGAAGCTACCAAAACAAAAAAGTGCAGAAAACTCTTGAAATATTTTAAGAAAGTTAACAAATCTGTGTTAGGGTGCATTCAAAGTCATGCCCAGTGGGTAGGGCAAGTTTACTGTAGACAGTCGTAACAAATAGCAGCTCATTTTTGATTCTGGAAACATATAACTTTGATAATGGCGAATCTTAAGTTGTATTGAAGAAAATTAAGGAAGGAATTTATTTCTGCAACTGCCACAGGCAACAGAGATTGAACTCGACTATTGAAACAGAAGGTAGGAAGGTGTGTAAGCACTGGGCCAAATTAGTAGTAAAGTACTGAAGAAAGTTGAGGGTAAAGTTGGAAGATAAAATATGTGGAGTATATTGAGTTATTTCTGGGTTTGTATGTGTGATTTGTAATCAGGTTACTGGCTTGCCCACAGATACTCATAAAGGTAGGCACCTATCTTATCACAGAAACTGTAGGAAGATAACGGCTTTGTCTTCCTTGACAACTGCATCCCAGAGAGTTTCCGGGCCCATCTCTGGGGGGCTTTTTAGAAAGAATTATGTCTCCTGTTTTGCATGGTGGCAGATGCTTGGTATTCCAGTGTCCGGGAGTGTGAGGCAAGATGATCACAAGTTCAAGCCCAAACAATTCAAGACTAAATAAAAGAGAATAAAAAAGATAGAATTAAAAAGGAAATATAGCTCAGCATGAAGATCCTGGGTTCAAGACCAGTACCTTTAGCTCTTTTCGCCCACAAAGTTTTATGTTTTAAGAAAATAGAAAAAGAACGTGCATGTTTGCTTTATTACCCATGAAAACAATTCTCTAATTTCCTTACATTTTTAATAAAAATTTAATGATCTGAAGGCGTGAATAAGTGAATACTAAATCTATTGGAAAAATTTATGTGTAGATAAAGACTAGAATCAAATGTTGTTGTTTTGTTTACTCTAATATGCAATGAATGTGCTATAGTTTTTCAATACTTAGACAAATATTACTGGGCAACTGCTGAGTTTAAGATTCCTCTTCGGGCGAAACAGACTTTTAGCACATTTAACCTTTCTCTCAATGTTAATCTTAGTTCTTGAAAGCAGCTCTTAATATGAAGCAGTCAGGAAAATAAGTGTTATTATTTCTCATTTCAGTGTCATGGTTTAGGTGCCAGTAATGGAAGACAGATCAACCAAAGAAAAGCACACAAACTTATAGGAGTTTTATGTGATGCAGTGCCATTTTATGGAAATACAAACCTAAAGATATAAATAAATCTGTGCATTTTAATGGTAGTTTTAATAGAGAAATAAATGTTTGTGGAGAAGTATTATTGGACACAACAAAAGCTAATGGTAATACTAAATATGAAGCGCATTCCAAGGCCTGTTTGTGTGGGTACTTGGTGTGCTTGTGTCTCTAGGGGCAAACATGTTCCTTCCTATGGGTATAGGAAAGCCATTACTCAGATGAAAAGCCATGACCTTCTTCAGGCAAGGAAGAGAGGAGAAGTCAATGATCTTCCAGATTCTGTGTTTTTCTCACATTCTTTTTCTTTAATATATACTAAGCTAAAAATGTGAGGTTTATAGTAAGTATGTATTATAAATCTATGTAGTTTCAAACTTGGTCTCACTAAGTCACTGGGTTTCTAAGCTGGGTTGCAGCTTGAGGTCCTCCTGCCTTTCATAATGCTGATACACACGTAGTATGCCTTGAACTTTAGTAGCCCTTTGTAAGAAACCAATACAGTGACATTTTAATAACTTTCAATGAAGAAAAATGATTTGCATTTTTGTTTGATTTTAGAAAAGTTCAATTTTTGTAGGTATTAATATCAAGTTCCCAACTTCTTCATATCAAATTGTGTCTACTTTGCCTAATAGCAAGAAATTAGAGTCATAGTTGCAAACTATAAACACAGTTATCTTGTTTTGTTTTTATCACATAATGAATGGGGTCTCCAGTGGTCTTAAGAATACCCAGCTTAGCTGAATGTCATTGCTAGCTGTCCGCACTTGTTTGCTAATTTCTGCTTTTGAATTTTTGCCTGTACCCTCCGGCTCTTTCTGTGTCACCATATTTTTATGTAAGGTTTCTTTTTCTTTTTTCCCCCATACATAAAACTTATCTTTTTAGTACTTTGAACTATTATAACTAATTGTGTATAAATTGCCTGATGGCTCCCAGATGTGTTTTTTTGGCATATATGCTTATATTCAATGAGCTGTGTTGACTGCTGCTTAGTTACCTATCCTTCTACCTTTTCTGAGAGTTTCATCACATGTACAGTTCAAGTCACACGTTAGCACGTGAGGGTTACCACGCTGGCTCAGAGCTGAATTAAGTCTAAAGCCCTAGGTTTAATATGCTCAGTCTTGACACTGGTTTACTTTAAGGAGGAAGGTGTAGCATGTCCTTCATTAGGGAGTGATATCCAAAAGCTTTCAGGATTCAAGTAAATTCTCCATTGGGGAATTTAAACAAATGCTACGGAAATAGAAGGCAAGCATGAGTAGTTGCCTGCAGACGCTAAGGAAGGGAATGAGGAAGGAACCTTCTTTCTGAGTATACAGTTTAGTTCCAGAGGAGTGAAGAGACACAGTCTCGGGGAAGATGACCAGGCCTGAAAAACAGAAAGAAGAATTTGTTAGGACTCTTCAGTCAATAGAGCCTGTGATGTATTCTGTGGAAGGAAGAAATGATTTTTTTTTAATTTTTATTTTAACAGTGATAATTCTTTGTTCTGAGAGTAATCAGATCAGTGCTAGACCCTGAGAAAAAAGTAGAACCTAAGCGAAAACAATGTGGTGGCTAAAAGACTGAAGCTTATGAATAGAAGAATGGCAAGAGAAGCTGAGCTTGCACGCTGTACAAACCATTCCCTTGCGGAAAATATGGGTGAAATTCCTGAGAAAGTTTGTAAATTCAACATTTTGTTTATATGACTGAAAATGGTGACAAGGCTATATGAAACAAAGGAATTTGACTACACAAAGTTTTGGTGCTGTGGTGTCCATGGCCAAGCCAGACCAAGCACTGGGGTCAGATTTAGCATCTTTCTAACTTGGGAAATACTTAACAAATATTTTTATTCCAACCCAAATTCTATAATTTATTTTTTTGTGTTCTCTCTTAAGCAATCCTTTAAGAGAATGATTTGGGCTCTTGGAGCAGGGTCTTCTCAGAATTGAGTACTGTCCTTAAGGGTGAAAAAAATCCTCCCACAGAAATTGTCAACACAAGAGAGCCACGAGAGTAAGGGTTTTCTCTGAGCATTTTCAGGCATTGAGCTCCTGCTTGGAGGCAGCTGTAATTCAATATCAACTAGAAGTGGGATTAGTTGACCTCATGAGGTCTTCCTACTCTTCAGACTCATGTTTGTGTGAAACAAGTAGATAAACACAGGGAGGGAAGGATTGCTTTATGATTTTAAGACTGTATTAATAAAACTGTTACATACTAAAGATGAATTGTAGATTATGAGTCAACTATAACCTCTTGACTATTGGAGAAAAAAAGTCTGTACATTTTGTTTTGTTCAAATTTTCCTTTTCAAAAAAATATCCAAGTTGATTCTATTAGATAAACATATATATATATATATATATATATATATATATATATATATATATATTGGAAAACATTGGCAATGTAGAACCCAGGCATCATGTAAGTGGTATTTGCTACATTAAATATGTTATCAAAGTTTTATAAAATAAATTCAGAACTTACAAAGTTTATTTTAACATTAAGCTTGTAGAATTTGTGTGGTGTATTTACCTGCTTTCTTAGGACTGACACTTATTCTGTAATTAAGCCTTATTTTTACAAAGTCTCTCTAGTCTTATACAAAATACAAATTTCATTCAAAGTACATTGAAATTTTTCAAATAATACTTTGTAAAATAGTTCTAGGAAAATCTGTTAATAAAATATAAAAATACCAACACCAATACATATATTAGAACTTCTTCAGAAAAAAGTACTTTGTGAGTTCCCTGGTAATGTTTATAGATAGTTACTTTTTGTTTGATGTAGTAAATAGAGTGGTAATAAAATTAGATATTCATGTCATATATAACTGTATTTCCAAGCTATTCAACATTATACAGGTTAGCTGAATGACATAGATATGCTGACACAATGTATATGTGCACAAAATTCTCAAGCTTAATGTAACCATTGTGAATTGCATATATATACTAATAATAATGGGGAGAAAGAAATTCATAATATAGGTATTTATTTTAGAAATTACTTTGCATTATTCTTAATTGCTTTCTTATTTTTCTTTCCTCTTTGTACTCTTTTGTATTATTTTATATACATTCACCAAATAGAGATATGCGCATGCATAGATACACACAACTGACAAACACGGGCATGTGTATGTAATGATTTTTTGCCTATAGACTTCTTACACTCCCTCAGTTTTGACAGAAAAGACTCATTTATCAATCTAGAAAACTTAGTCCAGATGGGAAGAAAGTAAGGGGCGCAAGAAATGCTAGATTCCTAAGGGCACGTGCATGAATTAGCTGTCAGGAAACAGAAGTTGTTAGCTGGCCCCAATGGCGAGGGCCCAGGATTTCAGCTCTTTGTGTGGCTAAGAGGGCAGATCACAAACTTGAACCCATCCGGAGGGATTAACAATTTACTGAAACCCTGTCTCAAAAAATAAAAAGGGATTGGGGGTTGGGAATGTAGTTCTGAAAAAAGGCCTTAAATTTGGTTCTGCCGTCACCACCTCCACCCCAAACCTCCGCAGCAGAAAGTTGTTGCCTGACATGACGTAGAGGGTTTAGAGGGAGAATAGTGAGAGCTAGACTCACACTGAACGCGACCAGCGGGCGATGAAAGGGACAGGCGAATCCGAGTTCCGCCGCTCCGCCGCAGCTGTCATTTGAGCAGCAGCCTCTCCTTCACATACACGGATGAAAAACTATCTCATCACCAGTTAAATGTTATAAATTTGCTGTATACCTATGACCATTACATTAAGACATATTTTTCTTTCCCATATTATTGATATGTATACGTGCAAAATTTAAGGTTTACAATGGAGTTGAGCCTTTTATGCACACATGTATCTTGTCAAGGTGACAAGGGCTTTCCCGCTCTCTTCTGTCCCTTCCCCTCCCCTACCCTCCTTCCCTCCTCCCCTGCCCTCCCTCATTGTTTTACTTTGTTTTTCTTTTTAAGATCCATAGGTGTTGTGATCTGGGACTCTCATATCAGAAACCATTCGATGTTTCACCTTCTGCTTCTGACTCACTTCACTAAGCATGATGTTCTCAAGTTTCTTCCATTTGCCTGTAAAAGCCTCCACGCTGTTGGACTTTATTGATGCATAGCATTCCATTGTGTATAAGACATATTTTTATATAGACTGATTTTAAACACCTCAACTGACTAGCAGGGCAACAGTGTTTAGAGTGGGACTTGCAGCCGACTGAGTTTAGTGGTGCACGAGGTAAGTAGTCTTGCGCTCGAGATTTCTCGTAGGGCGCTTTCTACTCATATGGCTGTGGGATTTAGGTCCTAATTTGTGATTTTTAGATCAGAGCGCATTTGAAGCTCTTCTGTGGAGTGGATGTCAGACACACATATAGAAAATGGCTGAATTCATGTTTATGAGAGGTTGGTGATGGGAGCTATGGCGGTGTCACACACGGAGAAGGGTTCTCCAGCCCGGGGGAGTTCCCTCCTTGTCCCGCCCTATCCAGGATAGAATTAACAAGTGGAAGAAACAGCACAATTCGTATCTGGTCTAAGTGATCACTGCTTGCCTTTATTCTTAACAGCCTTGAAAGTATAAGATAAAACGTATTTGGAAGATATGGGGCAAGATTTTTTTTAGATAGTAATTCTCCTGAAAGCTGGCTGATTTTGACTTTTCTATATTTCAAGCATTAAACCCTGTTATGAAAGAAAGTAATTTCTCACTCTAGTTTATTTCTTTAAATACCTAATAAAAATTCTTTCCTCAGCGTTAAATCACTTTATTCTCACCAAAGTGATTTTGGGAACTATCAGACAACTACTTGATCAGACAGCATTTCCCATACTTTCCATTGAACTGACCCCTTAACTTTCTCTTCAGCATAATTAACTAGTATTCCTCTAATGTTTTTTAAAATAATTATATATATATATATATATATATATATATATATATTTGGTATATACAAGTTGTCTCAAAAGTCATCAAAATTAAAAATATTTTAAACATAAAATGTTTGCTCAGGTGAATTTACTACACTATTTAAGATAAAACAAATGATTTTGAAACGATACAAACATTAAATTGCATGTGCAGTGTTTTTCATAAGTCATTATGCATAATATGTACACTTTAATCAATGTGTGTGGTCCTTCCACTAATCTCTGAATAGCAATACGATGTTCCTATTGTATGATATAATCTATCCGTAACATCCATCACAGCACCAAGAACATTGTGATGTTTCATAGGTAATAGTTTAAGGAAGACAAGAAGGAAAGAATTGGAGAAGGAAGAATAGTGAAGGAAGAAGATTTAAGCATGTACTGTGATGGGTGTATGAAGGGCTTGGGGAGAGACCTCCAGTATAATATGTATTCTTTCTGCACAACACCTTAACTTTTGTCACTAAAAATGTAATTTTGGAGTAGTATGTATTCTTTTCAGGCAGATCTGGAATGATGTAACTTTCAGGGAGAACGACCTCAGGGGGACTTTTTCTTATGGAAAATATTAGGGTGATGTCACAGTAGGTGTATCTGCAACAATGAATTTGATGTCATTTATAACTATAAAAATGATGTCAACACAAAAGCAAAGTTATATTAGTCCATACAAGTATGTGCAGAAAAAAAAGACTATTAGCTTGGAGGATGAACCAATGGGAATTTTCTAGGCTATATTTTAAAAATAATGTAAAGTGAGTGTTCTTGTGCATGGAGTTGCCTATCCAGAAAGCTGAACCCCAGATTGCTACTTCTAGCAGGATGCTCTCCCTGTGTCCAACTCTGCACCTGCAGGCCAGCATGCCTACTTGATTGTGAATGTTAATGTCTTCAAAGCAGCGTCCAGCCATGCTGAGCATCTATCTGAATGTGTAGCTTAGTCCTGCAGGTACCACTTAAGGTTTTGGTTAGTATCCCTGGTTGCCAGACAGCATAGAAAATGAATGATCTTGCCAATGATCTTTCTGTCTCCTCCCATTTTGTTACATTGGTGATCGGTCCAGGAACGATGCCTTCAGATGCGAAAAGCTCAAGCACAATTGGTGGCTTGGAGGGGCATCCTCTAAGAGTGACCGGTAAAGAGCATATTGTTTGAAACTGTGATGTGGGTGATTTACAAACATACCAGGCAGGGCCATTATTTAAAAAAAAAATTCAATTTAAAAATAATCAAAGTGGAAAAGGCAAGGTTTGACCATGTATGTATTCCTCTTTTCTCACACATGCATTTAGGAGGCTTGGTTTATCAACTGGTTGTTAAAATATTAATGCTCACAAAGAGATTCTTTCTTCGATCTTGTGTTAGAAAACAGCTTAAGTTATAACCTCCAAATGTCTCCAGGGCTAATGAAAGAGACAGGAAAGATAACCAGGTCCAATCACTTTTATTGACTATACAAAGTGAGTTCCCTGCTTTCCTTTTAATTCCTGACATTTCACTTGTACTTGTCTAGCTTCCCAATAACTATGATGTGATTTCAACGACCTTCAGCACTGCAAAAAGGATTCCAGAATATGTCCTGAGTTTGGGTTTGCATTTAAAAAAGAACAAAAACAGGCCTGTGGAAGGTTACAAGAATTTCCTATTTTAACTCTAAAAGACTTTAGAAAACCTTTAGCATAGAGACAGATGCTACATGGTTGTATGATTGTACTGCATTGGATATGCTCTTGACTAAATATAAAGTAAAAATGAAAACAAAAAAATTGTAGTTATAAATTGTTTTCCATACATTATCTTACCCAGGAGAATATTACAAGGAGATCATACTGGCTTCATTTCACAGAGGTAGGGACCACGTCCTGGAGAACGGGACTAACTCAACTTCACGTAGCTACTGAGTGACAAGCCAAGACTCCAGGCCTCAATTTGCCCACGTTCAAAATTGATTGCTTTAATCACTGAGCTCTGGACCCATTTGATGCTACTAAAATTTAGTAGAAATTATGTCCGATTTATATGCTATGACAAACAAAAAGAGCATGAAATTCTTTCTGGCGTGCAGCCCTTCCTCGCTGGCAGTTACCTAACGTCATTTTTGGAAGCAAGTGGTATGTAAATTTTGAATAAATCAAATTTTAACATGCCCTCTGCTCACATCATGAACTTCTTTAGTACACTCTGCTTTTAAGAGGAGTAAATGGGTTTCCTGAGCCCATCGTTCTCAGGCTCAAGGGCCAATGTGCTGAGTATCCTTGGGAATCACTGTGCTCTAACTGCTGAAAAGTGCCCACACAAATCCAATACTCGGGTTTGAAGTAGCCGCAGCTGCTTAGGTAGTCTGGGCCTTCGCCATGCCTTTCTTTGATGTGATGTACCTCATTCACTGTTGGTAAATTAGGTTGTTGTGTCGACTTTGTAGAGATGAGAAGGGACCTGAGAATGGAGGAAGACCTGGGGTAGGGAGGGAGAGAAAGGAATGTAAAGATTATTAGACTGCACTGTGAATATGTTCCAATTTTCCAAGATGAAGGTATTTATTATACAAGCATGAACACTAAAGAAAAAGATTTTTCATATAAAACAAGGTATTAGTTCATGAAACGGTTGGTTCCAGTGTATCACTGTTTTTGAGGTGCTCAGGCAAACTTCTCAAAATTGAAAAGGCTGCCCTGACAATAAATGATGAAATAAAAAAAAATTAGAAATGACCTTGGTTTTTTACTTCAAAAATGTCTAGGCTTTTCACCACTCTCACCTTGCCTAGAAAGTGTAGATGAGGTAGATGTGAACACATTGTACCTGGAATTGAAATTATGTTTTATCAAAGGTTGTGATAAAAGTAAAATCTTTCAGAACCTGGCTTTGGAGCAGAGAGCATGGAGTGTCTAATATTGCAATGGGTTTTCTGACATGCATGCCAGCAGAGATTTAACTTTACTGGCTTCTTTATTGGTGCTATTATGGTTTTTGTTATTGCTGTGGTTACCAAGTTCCAAGATAGCCCCAATACTATTTTTCCATGAATCTTGTTAGTTTTAGTGTTCAATTTTGCAGAATGTGAGATTGCTCAAGACAAGCTATATTAGACGAAGCTAGATTGAAGCAGTAGCTGGCATCTCTCAGAAGAACACCATTTTTCTTTGTTTAGTGGGTGCTTGAAACTTGTGTGCAACACTCAGCACTTTACAGGCATGTTTGAAGGTCTTGTGGACTATGCCTAGAAAAGTACCTCAAAGGGGGACGTTGTAAGAGGGGTCTATGGAATTACAGGGTTCTGATTGCCATGAGAAATTCCTGATGTCATGACTTTGACATCAAATTAAAGTATGTACATTTACTTTGCATAATTCCAGAAGGCCTTACTAGGACCAAATATGCAAGCATTAGGAAGGTAAATTCATATAAGATGGAAAATATTTTTAAAATTAAATTTTTCTACAAATGGACTAGCCAAACTTGTAAGGAAGGGAGCTTTGTGTCCTGTCAGTGGAGATGTGAGGATGGAACTGGGATAAACCTCACTGAAAAATCCTGACATCAATGCCAAATACACTGAGATGTTGAACATAATAATTTTTTTTTCTAAAATAACAGTAGGTACTTTAAACTTTTTTGGCCAGTTTTTTTTTTTTAACTCTGAACTAAATGTTTAACATTTTCTGCATAACGGATACATTCTTTTGTCCTCAGTACATATATAGAAAATCTGAGAAAAAAAGGTTAAGTAACTAGCTTAGGGCAATGTATGTAAGAGGTAGCATTTGATTTCCTATCAATAAGACCTAGCAGTTGTGGTGTCCAGCTTAAAGAATATATAACTCTTTGTACCCCAGGTTGTTAAACCAATTTTGAAATTCTTTGTCTTCTGATAAACAAATTTAATTCTGAAATGAGATATGGCCATTCCATGCTATTTATTTATTACCAAAAATTCCAGCATTTATATTTTGTGGCTTTAATATTGGCTCGCTTTATTTCAAATGCTAGAAAAAGTGTTAGTGACTAAGGACTCTGAGAGGAGGAAATGAGATAGTAGTTTTAAAATCTTTTGTAGCAAAAAAGAGAATAAATATTGAATGAATGAATCTGGTATTTTGTACTATTTCTTTGAGTATGCTCAAATGAGTATTAAAATTTCATATTCTAAATCAAGTGGTACTTACAGTATTTGCTTAAATCTCCATTTTTTGTTACTTTGTTAACTTATCCTTCCCCGTGGCCTCTGACTGTGACAGAGCTTACGAAGATTCGTAAGCATTCTCCTGTAGTAACTGACCTTCCCTTATTCCTTCTGTGTGCTCCTGGCTTTGTGTATTATTCAAAGTTTACCTACTCATTGGTGGTACTGTACCATGGCCAGTGTGTGACACATGAGGACTTTGTCAACCTCAGGGAAAAAATTGAGCTATAACATTAGCTTTGACTAAAAATGATCATCAATGCCGAGCTTATTTCCTCAGGAGTGTGATTGTTTTTATAAATTTGTTCAAAGCAGGTGAAGTGCATAAATGATCCAAGTAATGCTTTGGGTGTGTAAATATTGTGCATATCAATAAATCTCCATTCCATGATATTCACTTGTCACCCAAAATTCAAACATCTGACATGCTCATATTTTCTGTCATTAACTTTCTTTATTTCAAATACTGCAAAAGTGTTAGTGAATCTTCATAAGCTCTGTCACAGTCAGAAGCCACAGTGAAGGATAAGTTAACAAAATAATAAGAAATGGAGATTTAAGCAAATATTATAAGTATTACTTGACTTAGAATATGAAATTATAATACTCGTTTCAGCATACTTAAAGAAATAGTACAAAATACCAGATTCATTCACTCAATACATACACCAGTTTTGATCCTGAGCATCAACAATTTTGATGAGAAAAGAGCTAAGTGGTATTGGAATTTTTCCTAGAATATCTGAATCAAGTACATGGATTAATAAAATTTACTGCATCATTTGGTATGAAGCAATAACACTACTTATTAATATAACAAAAATGAGAAAGATAAATTTGTAATTGTCTAAAAGTGAACAGCCTTCACCAACTTGTATGAATTTTTACCTATCATTAATCAAAGAGTTGGCTATCAACTGTGGAGGTCAAAGCTGCGTGAAGTCTGTTTGCATCTGGAATGTCTGCCAAAGCCTGACGTTTTTGGATGTTGTGGAATACCCATGGAACCATGTGCTCTTAAGAGGTGAGGCCTGGTCTGATGGGGTGGAGTGCTGGGGCCTGGTCAGTGTGATATGACCAGGAACGCCATATGGTATTTCTCACCTTCCTTGCTCACTTGGCTTCCTGTCTTCCATGCCAGGAACAGCTCTTCCTCTGGCTATCACTCTGCCATGTGCTTCCACAATTGCCAACCACCCATGAATGGACTCAGACCTTCTGAAACTGTGAGCTAAAATAAGCCCTTCCTCTCTTAAGTTATGGATGCTGGGTATTCTGTCACAGCCAAAAAAAAAAAAAAAAAAAAAAAAGTAATACAGAAATAGTAATCATTGTGGAGATACTAAGATCAAATTGTTGGCTCTGGTCAATGGTTTTGGAATAGAATTGACTCTATCATTTCTTAGCTAAGGTGATAAGACTTTCTAGCCCAGTGCTTTTTAAACTTTAATTTGCATACAGGTTATCGGGAATCTGGTTAAAATGCAAATTTTTATTTGAGTCTAAGATGAAGTCTGACATTCTATATTTCCACAAAATTTCTAATGATAGCAGTGATGGCAATCTGCATGTCACACGTGACCTGTAGTCAAACCACTCAAAGGAGTCCTTGTTCCAAACTGGAATCTCCTGAGCCCGGCCTTTATGGTTCTCATTCTTATCAGCATGCCAGTCTTCTGAGCGCTCGTCTATGTTGCACATCAAACACTTCTTACAACATCCCAGGGCTTCTCTATGACACATCTCCAATATTTTCTATTCCCTTTCCTTTCCTTTCCTTTCCTTTCCTTTCCTTTCCTTTCCTTTCCTTTCCTTTCCTTTCTGTTTCTTTCCTTCTTTCTCCTTCTTTTTCTTTTTTTGAGACCCAGTCTTGCTCTCTGGTCCAGGCAGGTGCTAAACTCATTAGGTAGCCCAGGTTGACCTCAAAATCATGTCAATCCTTCATTTCCATTTTCAGTTTTGTATTCACCACTTTTGCATGGCTAGGACAAAATTCCCTGCGTTTGAAGCTTAAGGTAGAACTTTACTTCAGCTCACAGTTTCAGTGCATTTAGTCCATGGTGGTGTCTCCAAGGCAGAAGGAACATGGTGGAATGGCATGGCAACCAGAAAGCAGAGAGCAGAAAGGGGGGATCCATGGAAAAAACTACTCTTCCATATTAAGCTCTCAGTAACCTGCCAACTTCCAGCCAGGTCTCCCCCTTGAATGTGGTAATTATGAAAAATATTTTACATCCAAATTATAACACCGATCAAGGAGATATTTATGTTTAAAACCACTAGATTTCTATACACAGTATCTGAAGATGAATTAGCACTTAGGTATAATAAAATTTAGTGACAGATCTCATATTTGATTTCATTATTGTCCTATATAGACTGTAATTAACTACTTTACAAAAGACTTCCTTGATTTGTGAGTGAGTCTCTCACCATAGCAACATGACATCCCATGGACTTTATTTTTTTCAGCATCACGTACAGTTAAGTGGTAATGTTTCAGAAGGGCTTGAAGTAAAACACGTTTCTTCATATGTAATCTTAGGCCTACCCAAAAATATTTATAATTCTACTTGTAATGGCCCAAACTTGAAAGCAACATTTCTCAGTACATAAATAAATAAATAAACCCTGATATGTTCAGGTGATAGGGTGTTATTTAGCAGGATGGAGAAAGGAGCTAAGATGTGATAGGCTCTCAAGCCTCGCATACTGAATCAAAGGGGCCAATCTCAGAGGGCTTCCAGACTGTGATTTCAACTGTACAACTTTATGAAGACGGCAAAGCATGAATTCAATAAAAAGGGTCATTATTGCAAGATTCACAGAGAAGATGGAGAAATAGAAGAAATAAGGGATTTTCTATGCAGTGAAACTATTCTGCCTCATACTGTGGTGATGGATACCTATTATCATACATTGTTTGAAACACACAGGTTTTAACAGAGAATGAATCTAAATGTAAACTGTGCATTTTAATTACTAATAAAATTTTCTGGCTCATCAGTTGTAACAAATATGCTACACCAATGCAAGACATTAAGAGTAGTATAGGCTATATTTTTGAAAAGGCAAAGGAAGAAAAAGAAACCCTCTAAACTGGACATTGTGGAGCAAGCCTGAAAACTCAGCATACTGGTCTACTGACTCAGAATTACCAATTCAAGCTCAGGCTGGACACCTGGAAGACTTAGTGAGATGCTGGGGATGCAGCCCAGAACAAAGTCCAGGATTCAGCTCCCTGTACGCCAGCCAAAGGGGAGCCCTCTACATTTTCCACTAGTATTTTCATCTACCTAAAACTCCTCTACACATTTCATTTATACAACTAGAAACATAAAATATTTGTCTTTATCCCTCCCCAGAGGAAAGTAAATCAGCAAAATGCTAATTTGAGGTAGAAGTAAAGAGAAGACAAGTTTATAAATAAGACTATGGTTGTCTTAGATCACTAACCTCAAACATTTTAAAAAGTGGAGCTCAAATTTTGCAGTAAGTTAAATTTATATTAGTTCAATATCTAGTTCATATTGAAAAAAAGAGACTTATTCAACTATACTTTTATACTATATTCTCTTCAACCATTGCACAACATAAGGAGAAAAAGTGAAATTTTCATCAAAATGGAAGAGGATATTGATTTTGTAGGGTATACATAGAAAATTAATGTATAGAATCAGTTTGAAGATGTTTTAAGATTTGGGGGAGGAGAAAGTACTGGGGAGTGAATTCTGGATCTTCACACTGAGCTAAATCCACTATATATATATAGTTTGTATGGTTTGTTTTAATGTTTTGAGGCAGGTCTTGCTAAGTCATTAAATTGCCCAAGTTGGACTCAAACATGGAACATGGAGAACCTCTTGCTTCAGTCTACCAGGGTGTATTATCAGTGTACATTCCTATATTTGGATGACGTACTTTAAGAATTTCTATAGCAAGTGTGTATTTAGGGTGCTTTGAAACATAAATGACACTTTTTCTTTGTGAATTCTTAGTGTAAAAATAAATGCATTTGTAAAATGTGAAAATGTAGAAAAATATTTATTATGTTTTCATTTTGGCTACTATAACAAAAGCATGATAGATCGCATGGCTTGTAGAGAGGAGAAGGTTATTTTTCATAGTTCTAGGGGCTGAAAGTCTGCGATGAGGCTGGAAGCATTGCGCAGTCCTTGTGAGAGATCCCTTGGAGATCGCAGACTGCCATCTTCTTACCTTGTCTTCGTAGGGTAGAGGGAGACTGAGCATACTCTGCAGTCTCTTGAATAAGAGCGCTAATCTCCTTCATCTTGTCTCCACGCTCATGGCCTGATTACCTACTGGAAACTCCAGTATCTCACACATTATCATATGGGGAGGTAGGTTTGCAAGTAACTACTTTCCGCATGATACAAATATTCAGTCCTTCCACATTGATATTAATCACTATTTTAATCACTCCAGTGTTTGAAGTTGATACTAAACAACACATTCAGATTTACATTGCAAATTTATGATGATTGGGGTAGAGAAATTTACATTTGCTTCCCTAATTTTGTCATTTATATTACTTTAAGTTTATGTATCTATCTTAAATTAATATAGCTATCTTTCTAGCTTTAAGTGCAATACAAAACATAAAACCTTCAAGTTAAAGTCTAAATTTTGTTAGTATTTCTTGGTTTTGTATTATACTTTAATTTACTCTAAAGAGGAAAAATTAAGTCCATCAATGATTTTTTGAAGCCATCATGTTTCTCTTTGTCCAGTCTTACCCAGTTCTTGCTGATAAAATGAGAAAATAATTTGTGAGAATTGGCATTACTTTATGTATTTTTCAAATCTTGTTTTCTGGCTTAAAATAAAAGAGCTAATCTCTTGTATCTCTGTTTTCACGTTCAGCTTGTTGAAGTATCACTCATCATTTAGCTCCTGGAACATTCCATTGTATACTTATCAGACAACAAGAGTTAAGAATCAGATAATGTTATTTTATTATGGAAATAGATTTGACTTGCAACTCTCAGAAAAGGTCTTGCAGACTCCCCAAAGTTTCTTTGACAGCATTTTGAGAGCTAAGTACATCAAACGGTATTTTGTGAGACTGTAAATTAGTATAACCAGTATAAAAATCAGTAAGAAGATTCTGCAAAATCAGATACTCCATTGAATCAACCATACCTCTTCTGGGTATCTTTCTGAAAGAATTAAAAGTATCATATAAGAATTAAGAATATCACATAAGTATCATATAACACACCCATGTTCATACCCAGTTCATAATATATAAATCATGGATGTTGTCAAAATGTTAAACAAATGAAAGGATAAAACATGTGGTATGTATGCATTCATGATGGGGTACTACTCTGCCATAAAGAGAGATGAATTTGAGTGACTGATCAATAAGATTAGTGAAGTGAACGAGACCCAGAAGATTAAGTAACTCATGGTTTCTCCAATATGAGAAAACCAAGTGTGAGCATGTCATTGACCCTAATAAGGGAGATGGAATAAGGCAGGGAAATAGATGGATTTGTGGAAACGGAGAAGGGCTGAAGGAGGGTGTGAAAAGGTGGAAAAGGTGGGAGGGATGACTGTGAAGCCGATGGGATATGTCTGTTCACCAGTTTCTCACATTTAATACAACTATTGTAAGTCACAAATATACACTGATAAAAACAGTATTTGTCATAGCGTCAATCTAATTGTAAGACTAGGGACTTCCTTTACTTTGTTCTCCAAGACTCCATCAGTATTTGCTGCTTTGTTTCAGGTATGTTGTTCTAGGTAGACAAAGGGTCTCCCTCTGTAGCTCAGGCTGGTCCTGAACTCACTACTGAGCCCAGGCTGGCCTTGCACTCACAACAATCCTCCTGCCTCAGCCTCCCGAGTGCAGGGATTACCGGATTGTACCACCACACCTGGCTTATGTGGTGCTGAGGAATCAAACTTGGGTATTTAGCGCTTGACTTAATGCTTGCTAGGCAAGTGCTTTAACCACTGAGCCATTCCTCCAGCCCCTGAAGTTATGTTAAAAAGCACCTACTAGGCATACGTAAGAAAGATGTTGACTGTAATAGTTATTTACTTCCAGTAACAAATGGTGGCTGAACTTCAGAACAGTAAAATTGAATAGTTGCATTTGTAGTTGTTCACAGCCCACAGGCCCCATTTTCCACCTTGGATTTTGTTCATACCTACTCTCCGGTGGCTTTACAAGCACTTTCCATGATGCCTAGAGGAAAAAGAAGAGAACACTTCTTTAATAAACTTTGAGATGAAGAAGGCATTGGTTTTATATAAGGCCAGAAAACCTCTGTTGAGATCTCAGTATTTTGGACTAAGTTACAAAACGATGTCTTAATTAATGCCTTTGTACATTCCTAGTCTCCACATCTCCACATCCTGAATCAAACATTTTAACCAAGGTCTATAGGCTGTTTTCTAGACATACATGGATGGATTTCTTATTCTGCTTGTTTAAAGATAGCAGGCAGAGAGATGGTAGGAAAAGCACCACATAAACTGCGCATGGCTGTGCATTCCTGTAAACCCAGAACTCAGGAGGCTGAAGCAGGAGGATTGCTGTGAGTTCTAGGACAGACTAGGCTGCATAGTGAGTTCAGGAACCGCCTAAACTATAGAGCAAGAGCCTGTCCCAGAAAAAAAAAAAAAAAATAAAAGACAGAGATGAAATAGGTGTCAAAAGAAAACTGCTGTCCAACATGTAAGTTTTTTTAACTCACACTCTGGGGAAAATGTCTATACCAATCATGTGAGCTACATTTCAGAAGATCACAAAAATATTTGAGCTTGTCCCGCAAACTGACATAATAGTAATTCTATTAAAATACTATATTTGCTTATATCAAGTAAAGTAATGGAACATCAGAGAATGAATGTGAAACATTCAATCAGTTCAGAATTCTGTAGAATCTATGCTGTCTACCTAGATAGCACTTAGTGTTTTTGACAATTGAGATGTCATCTTTATGGTAATACATATAATACAATTTTCTGCAGTAAGTGCAATTTTCTGGCTGAGATATCCATCTAGAGTCATTATTGAATGATGATAAAAATGATTGCTTTGTAATAATAAGGCTCATTGCCAATTCATCGGTTTCTCCTTCCCTCAAGTAATAATAAATGTCCTTAGAGCCATTTATACTCAGGGCCAATTTTTTTTCCCAGATTTTATCCCAGTTTTGGCACGAAGTTTGACTAAAGGCTTTCTTTTCCTTTCATTGATGGACCTTATTTAGTGACCCATGCCTTCCTTGCTTTGTGATTCAATGTCAAGGTATAGATTTCCCATTGGATCAGATAACAAATCAAACAAAAGTAGACCTGAGTCTGGGAGCTGGGTGAACGTACTTGTCTTTACTTGCAGTACCTTCCACAAGATTAACTACATGCCTTATCTCTTTCAGTCTGCCTACTTTCTCCTGGATGTTGGCCAGCTGAGTCTTTTAATATTCTCTTTGTCACAGTGCCTGGGGACTAGTGACAAAGGAACCTGCTCTCCAGAGATACTTGCAAGTAATTGTGCACACACACACAATAAATTTTCAGTAAGCCTGGATGTAAGAATACATTTAAAAGTGAAATCTTGGTGGTGTTGGAGCTGCTCCAAGGAAATCGTGGAAATGAAATGAGACCTTTCTCCTTGTGGCTGTCAACATCTCAGTGAGCCCCTCTTACCTCTCCATTCCCCAATTGCTATAATTTCTTCAACCACTCAATTCTATAAAGACTATAAACCTATTGAATTACAGTATGTACAATTCTGGTTTTATCTTTCATGCTAATTACTCCTGGTAATATATACTGAACATTTCTCTGCAAAGCTTTAGTAAGGTGTTTCAGATGACACTAAAAAGAATGAGACCTAAACCTTAAATTTAAAAAGTTCTGTGGGGAAGGCTTATTTCAGGCTTAAATAGAAAGGCAATGCAAAAGGAATCACACAGTATGACAAGTTATATTAGTGAGGATGGAAGTCTAAATGGGAAGATACTGGGATCAGAATGGTGTGGAATGGGATAGGATGAGATGGAGTATCTCTTATTGCCCCTAAATATGTTTTCCATCTCTTCTTTGATGTTCAATGTTTATTGTGCTCCTCAATTACCACTTTTAATTATAGGCTTGATCTCTAATAAAGTCATTAGCAAATAATTTATTGCAATGTAAATATATGTTTCAATATAAACACCTGAATACCTATCATTTACACTC
This sequence comes from Ctenodactylus gundi, assembly GCA_004027205.1. Taxonomy (NCBI): domain Eukaryota; kingdom Metazoa; phylum Chordata; class Mammalia; order Rodentia; family Ctenodactylidae; genus Ctenodactylus; species Ctenodactylus gundi. The sequence goes on along the minus strand of PVKB01000004.1, from coordinate 248,040 downwards.
ACTTGTAAAATTTCTTTGTGGCAAGCAAATTTAAAAAAAAATAATTGCACCTAGTTGCTCCCTTAGTTGCTGCTGAACTGTCTATAGCATTGTGATTTTCATTTATAGTTTCTATAGTCTTCTGGTTATTCCTCTGTCATAGAACATGGGATATTTTACTGCTGTTATCTGTTTCTAAACTTATTTTCTTCCTTTCAACGTCCTTAAAGGCAGGACTGGATTCGTGAGCCTGCCTATTTTCCCACTATTTGCACCTGCAAAACAGGTATCCGACAGATGTTTGGTAGACGGGTGATTGAACATACAAATTAACAAGTGAGCCTAAACCGCCATCCATATTTGCTGGAATTTATGACCTGGACTTCATGTACAAGGATGAAATGAAGATCACCTTTCACCAGCTCCTTGCCAATTAAACAGGACTGACAGGGAGGAGCTTTAAAGTGCTGCAAGTCTAAGAGAAAATGACAAACTACTAAGTGACTGCGAAACCCAACATCCCAGAGACGAGCGATGTGAGAGGGTTTTCCCAACATTTCCCCTTAGCACAATTCCCTATGTCTTCTTTGATAGTTTCAAAACTGTAATTTATTCAGATTGTTTCAGATTTTGGTGTAATTTGGACAGTTTCTTCTCAAAACCCTGAGATTCTTAATCTGACCTATTCTAAAGAAGCTTAAATGATATTTGGAGGTTGTAGAGTTTTCTAAGGTCAGGAATGCTCCTTAAACTCTAAACTGTTGGGAAAGAGTGTTCGATGGCCTTTAATTACATCTAGTGTCAGAAGTCTAGTATGTAAAAATAAGGAGGTCAGTATGATATGCATTTGGTCAGAATTCCTAGGATTTTTTATGTGAGGTACGCATATTTGGTTGTAATTGTGTTAGACAGATAACCGCCATAATCTCATAGAATCACCATGTATTAATGTTGTCACCCAGAGACCTTTTATAATAAACTTGTGCTCCTAAAATGTGTCTGCGCAAGGATACCTGTGAATAGAAACACTGTGGTTCCATTATATCTATTTTTCACAGACACAAAGTATGTTAGCTCTTTTCTTTATCTCTTTGGGGTTTTTTGTTTATTATTTTGTAATTGCATCACCCTATTCTATTTATTCTACCTAGTTTCACATCAAATTATCATCATAATTCATGTAAAAATACCTGGAATTTTTTTTGAGACGTTGGTCTTGGCTGGTCCTGAACTTACTATATAGCCCAGGCTCCTTTCTCTCCCTCATAAGTACTTGGATACAGGCACACGTCACCATACCCAGCTAGCATGTGATGCTAGGGGATCAAACACAGACACTCACACTTCCTAGGAGAAGGCTGTAGTCACTGAGCTACATCCCATCAACCGTGAGAGAATTTTTTTAAAAATCTATATTTCAATTAAAAATCAGTGAAGCTGGAGGGAAAAAAGCACCACTAGTATAATAAGTGGCATAAATACTTAATTTTTAATGTGAAGATTGTGTTTATATGAAGAAAATGAACATATAAAATATACTATAAAATATAATACTATAAAACTATACTATAATACTATAAAAATACAATCAAAATATACTTACTATGAAGCAACAGAGAACAAAACAAAGCCACCCACAGAGATACAGTATGTTAATTTAATGTGCTAAAATGCAATTTATAATTAGGAATAAATTATGTGTTTCATTTAAAATAGATATAAATATGTAAAATCTCAGCCCACAGAAATTCTCAAGATAGTGATAATTTATTTAAAATGATTTTTCCATATTTATTCTCTTTTTATACATTATACCCGCTCAGTCACAACCAGCACAGCATATGTACCTGGGGTTTGATTTGACCATTATGTAGATTTAAGCATCCCTTTTCAGAAAAAATGTACAAAATTTTCAACTCAAATTTCATACAGGTAATTTTATTTTTGCTCCACTGAAGTTAATTTTTTTTTAGAAATAAAGTTATTTTCCAAATGGGAATTGTAGTAAAATTTAAATTATTATGTATGAAAAACCCACATAAGTCTCAATACCTAAAAAACATTATTCATTGCATACCTTTACAATAATCTTCTGACATTTTATTTATATCATTCTTTTTGGGTTCATAAGACAATTGCTAGCATTATGTTCTAAGGAGATAAAACTTAAATCTGAAATAGCAAAAAAGAGGAAATGAGATAGTGATAATTCTTACCATGAATAAATACATAAAATTTTGTGACTCACTTAGACCCAAAACCTAATATTCACAGAATGACACAGAGTTCATAGAAAAGTAAATGTCTTGTAAATTTAGCACAGTTATCCTTGTAAAAAGAAAAATGCAAATTAATGCTAAATATTCTATTTGATCTAGAGATATTTTTTCTGGGTATATATCCAAAGGATTAAAGGCAACATAAGACAGAGATACATGTGCACCTATATTTTTCGCAGTACAGCTAACGATTGCTAAATTGTAGAAGAACCCAAAATGCCCAGCAACAGACCAATGGATACAAAAATTGTGGTATATGTACACCATGATGTATTACTCTTCCATAAAGACAGATAGATTTGAGACTTTTGTAGGTAAATGGATGCAACTTGAGACCATCACGTATAATGAAATGAGTCAAACTCAGAAGATGAAATAACACATGGTTTCCTTAATGTGAGAAACCCAAAATACAGGTATTTTATAGAACCAAATGGGTAAGACATTGAATGACAGCTGAGACAAGGGAGGGAGCGGGAGGCCAAAAAGGGGGAGGAGAAGGAATTGAGATGTTGACGTGATGTATATGTGCACGACATTCTCAAGCTCAGTGTAACCATTGTGTATCACACACACACACACTGATAAAAATTGGAAGAAATAAAAAAGCTAAAAGATATATTTTACTCAGATTAGCAAAAAAATAGCAAGACTGCCGGCAAGTGTTGTATTTTAGATCTTAAATGCTGTGCAAAGGTCAGAGGTGCTTTAAAGTGGAACCTTTAGAAAGTGATTAGAGCATAGAAGGAGTGCTATACTCTCTGGCGAATGAATCTATTGTTGAATTTACAGCTGAACGTGCTGTGGAGCAGGTCTGGCTGACAGACGTAATTTCCTCTCTCTGGATATTCTCTTTGTGCTTCGGCAGGGCCATGGATTGATGGGCTTTCTTCTTGACTGGCTGCTTCTGCCTTGGGTCCAGCTGGCTATTGACTGGACCCTCTAAAATTATGAGGCAAATAAGCCTCTCCTTCAATTTGTGGGTGTTGAGTATTTTGTCCCAGAAATAGATAAGCGACTAATGCAACATGAATTCCAAGAAACAATCACATATGTGCAAAGCTTACTAAGGGGAATTTTTCCTGTAGGTATAATAAAATTATGTGTGAATAATAATTTTTTGTAGGAATCTGTGGTTTGATAGCACTCATTTGCAACGTTCTTTAGATTCATTCATTTAAAATTGTAGTATTCAAAGAAAAAATTGTAAACTTTTTCTCATGGTATCTAGTTGAAATACCTAGCAAACACTGCACAGTAGAAATTCTATAAGATGCAGGTAGTATTTATTTAAATAACATATATTTTAAAATGTGAATAAAAAGTCTGCTGCCAAACAGGTAATTATAACGTAAGTTGCATGCAAAAGTATTATATTGGGCTTGCATGAAATATGTATAGGAGTATACTTAAGAAATAATGGGTTTTGCCGCAGAGAAAATTTAGGTGCCTGAGGACAAGCGCATGGGGGCATGAGAATGTTTTCATTATGTATAATTTTTATCACAACACTCATATTTTTTATTTCAAATGGATATTTTATCCATATCTTAAGTGATGGAGGCGACATTGAGGATTAGTTAAGACTAAAAATTGTAAAAATAGGTTTTCTTTTTTTTTCTCCCCATTTTATTGATATGTACAAGTGCAGAATTTAAGGCTTACAATGGAGTTGAGCATTGGTGCACATATGTATCTTGTCAAAGTGACAAGGGCTTTCCCGCTCTCCTTTTGTCACTCCCCCTACCCTCTCTTCCCTCCTTTCACCCCCCCACCCCCCGTCCCCCTCTTTCGTTTTGTCTTTCGTTTAAAGTTCCATGAGATAGTTGTGGTCTGGGTCTCTCATATCAGAGAGACCATTCGATGTTTCACCTTTTGCTTCTGACTCACTTCACTAAGCATGATATTCTCAAGTTTCTTCCATTTGCCTGTGAAAACCTCCACACTGTTGGACCTTACAGATGCGTAATATTCCATTGTGTATAAGTACCACAGTTTTCATTTAAAATATTTTTTCAACCCTAACCCTCAACCTAACCCTAACACCAACCTCAATCCGAACGCTATTCCTAACCCTAAGTGTAACCCTAAACCTATCTTTCTTCCTAACCCCTACCCTAACCCTAACCCAACCCTAATCCTCACCATAACCCTAAACTTAACCCTAACCCTACCATAACCCTAACCCTACCCTAAACCCAACCTCAACCTCAACCACAACCACATTCTTAACTCTAAATAGAAATATTTTTGTGATCATTCTGTACTATCATGAGAAATTTAAATTTGTAATTAACATTACATATTAATGTAATGTCACTATTATACCAATGGTTGCTTCTGTTTCAGTACAAAGTACTCTATTAAAATAGTATGTTCTATTAATAGGTTTTATTAGGAATTTTAATTTTATCTAGAAAGCTTTTCATATACTCAAAGGTGTGTCTAGGTTCCATTCTGTGTACTGAAACTAGTCAGAAATAGAGCTCTTTCAAAATGAGATAATTTAGGTAATTTCCTAAGAATACAAAGACAGATTTGTTACTTAGTGTTGTTTAAACAATTGATTTAGAGACTGTATCTTCTTTCCCCTCCCCCCTCTTTCAATTTTGGGAGAAAAAAAACTTCAGAGAAGTTTTGATAGGAATACCCTTTGACACTTGTCCTCTTACAGTATTCTTAGTTATTTGAGGGCTCTGAACAGGAACTAACATCTAAGACCAACTGTCGCAATTGGTCACGTTGTCAGAGGCATGTCTGAATCAATGTATTTGAAGGATGAGACCACATGATTTTTGATCATATTGTTTTAAAATATATTTACTTGTGCTCTAACTTAATAATTTTCTCTTTGTTTTGAGTTAAATAATATTCTTTATAACTTTAAAAATCATAGTTTGATTTTCCCCTGAGAACATCCACCATGGACTGCACTTAATAATTTTAATGCATATGGATTTAATTATATTCTACATTATCTATATTTGTGTTTTTATTGTCTCAATGTAGCAGTTTGGTAACTTTTTATTTTTTTTTTTCAAGTTTCCTTTGTATGTGTGTAGGCTGTGTGTGTGTGTGTGTGTGTAGTGTGTGTGTGTGTGTGTGTGTGTGTGTGTGTGTGTGTGACTCTCCCATGAGTTGCTAATCTGTTTAAATTTGGATCAGATAATGTGATTATCTTAAGGTCCTATTTAGGAATTTATTGATTATTTTGCTTGTAATTTTTGGGTTGTTAGTATGAAAATGCTCCTTGGACATTTGAAAATAATTTATATTTTTTCACTTGTAAGAATCAGTATTTCATCAATGGATTACTTATTTATTCACTCATTTTTATTTTTGTATTTTATTTTGTTGGTCCAATGAAAAATCTGTTTGTATCAGGAGGTAGTTGCCAAGTGACTGTAAGTTAAATAGATTTTCATGTAATGTTTTGTTTTGTTTTGCTTTTATCTATCTTTAATAATATATATATATATATACACAAAACATATGTGTATGTGCATATATATGTATGCATGTGTGTATATATGCATATATATCATTCTTGTACTGTAGGTTTCTCATATTAGAGAAACCCTGTGATATTTAAGCCTGTGCATGTAAGTCATTCCACTGAGCATGATGGTCTAGAATTGTGTCTGTTTACCTGTGAAAGCCTCCAACCGGTCTTTATGGAAGAGTAGTATTTCACTGTGCACATATACGATAATTTTTGTATCCTTAAGTCTGTTGATAGGTATTTTGGCATCTTTCACAATTTAGTTATCATAGTTGTGCTGCTATAATCATGGGTATACATGTATCGCTGTAACGCATTGCTTTTAATTCTTTAGGAAAGGTATCCATAAGAGGTACTGCTGGAATGAATGAAATATTTATTTTCAGCCTTTTGAAGAGTCTCCATACTATCCTCTGTAGTCTTTGTGCCAGTTTACATCTTTTCCGGTATTTGGTAGCCATTTATTCTTCTTCATCCGAGAATTCTCTGCTTATTTAAGTTGCCCATTTTTAACTGGTGTTTGATTTTGAGGGGTTTATTTTTCTTCAGTTCTCTTTGTTTTCTACTTACTAGCCTCCTGTCCAAGGTGTAGGTGGTGTAAGTGAACTTAAACTTTGTTTTTCTTTAACTGAATTCATGAAATGTATAAAGGAAAATTACCTTAAAAAGTAATTCAATACAATCCAATTTGTTGATTCCAGGACTATACCTTTTGCATCAGATGCCCTATTAAGGAAATCCTTGCCCACTCCTACATCTTCTAGATTTTTTCGTATTTTATTCTTTCTTTTTTCCCCATTCTGTCAGTCACCCTGTTGACAGTTTCTTTTGCCAATACTCTACATAAAAGACCTCAAAAACCGTCACCACGAAACTCTTAGAACTAATGAACAAATTCAGCCAAATCTCAGGTTGTAAAATTAATAAAAAAAATCATTCACATTCTTCTATGGTGATAATGAACTCACTTAGCAGGATCTGAGAAAAATAATCCTGTCCTCTATAGCTCCTCAAAAAAACAAACCAACCAACCAACAAACAAACAAAAAACTGAATACATAGGAGAAAACCTAACTAAGGAAGTAAAGTTGCTATACAAAGAAAAGCATATTACACTGAAAAAAGAAATTGAAGAAAACACTAGAAGATGAAAAAGCGTCCCCTGTTCCTGGATAGGCAGAGTTAATGTAGTAAAATACTGTCAAAACTGACATATGGATCAAACATAATTTCTACCAAAATTCCAACAACTTTTTTCATAGACCTTAGCAAAAAAAAAAAAAAAAATCCTTAAATACACACGAATCAAAAAGAGATCCCAAATAGCACAGCAATCCTAAGCAACAAGACAAAAAGAGGAGGCACTCCAATTCCAGACATCAAGTTGTCTTACAAAGCAATAGTGATAAAATCCGTATAGGACTGGCACCGAACCATCAGGTTGTCCCATGGAACAAAACTGAGAATTAGGGGCAACCTCAAGTACCCTCGGCTTCTTGACTGTTGACACGGGGGCCAAAAGCATACACTGGAAAAAGAAAATCTCTTCAATAAATGGTGCTGGGAGAATTGATTTTTCACCATGTATCAACATATAATCAGAGGGGATGAAACACCTAATGAAAATGGAAACTGAACTTTCTGACGAATAAAATAGAAAAAAATCTAGAAGATGTAGGAGTGGGCAAGGACTTCCTTAACAGGGGATCTGATGCAAAAGACGTAGCCCCCAGAATCAACAAATTGGATTATATTGAATTACTTTTTAAAGTAATTTTTCCTTTATACAGTCCATGATTTTAGTTACAGAAAAACAAAGTTTAAGTTCAGCAGATGTTCCTTAAAGCATGCACTATATAAATGTAAAATAGCTATGTACTATTTAGTATTTTAGGGCCCTAACATATATATTTTATGACTATTATCTTGTACATTTTGATATTAAGGTTAATATAATAATGCTTTTATACACTAGTGTGTTCTGGCATAACAATTGGTGTGTGTGTGTGTGTGTGTGTATGTGTGTGTGTGTGTGTGTGCGTGTGTGCATGTAAGTATGTGTGTGAAATAATGACCCGAGAGAGTCCTCAGAAGTATAGTTTCATTTGTTTTGTGGAGTTAGGTTGACTTTCACCAGTTTTCAGAAGTGATAAGAGCTTATTAAATAACAAAAGAACTTAGGCCCACACTGTGCTATCAAAGATCTTCTAAAAGATTTAATGCAAAACATTAAGAAATTAATATGCTGTCAAATCCTTGTGGAAAAAAATTTAATCTAAACATTTTATGTGTTGGTAATCTCTGCCCAAAATATCTGTAAACTTCCTTTACTACTATTATTGTGTATGCCTTTATATACTCTCAGTTTTCTTATAATTTTCCCCATTTTTCTATGTCACAACATTCTAAATGTCTTTTCTTCCTGAAGCTTCTCTCCCTCTATTTACTTTAAGAAAAATTGTCAACATTTCAAATATCATCAGAAGCTATTATTTTAGGAATTTATAAAGCTACACTTGTACCTAGTAGGGGTGCCTAACTCAAGGTGAGGAATTTAGGAAAATATGTTTATACATGTTTAGAACCTGGGTTGTGTTTTTTGGGTTTTTAAAAGATGAATCTTATGAAAGCTGGAGCTGTACAAAATTTTTGACATAAGTTAGATTGGTCAAACCAAATTGAGAGTCTCAAAGTCATTCTTGGTAAATAAGGTTGAGATATGTTCAGTTAACTTCCCACTTTAATGAAAACTTTCATTGTTCTCAGCTTAGTCCCAGTGTTGCTTAACACAGGTATGTGAACATATACTGGCACCACTCCTGTTAAAATTATAAAGGGTAAATTATGCTGATTTTAGTTCACATAGTTCGATATTTGGAATCCCACCACTGACCTTTTTGTTTTATTTTCCATCAGTTGCTACCATCTCCTTTCACTTTTCAAACAATCTCTAAGCTTATATCCTGTTTATTTAATTCTTAAGATCCTAATAACCTCTCTTTCTGTTCACAATTTTTAATATCCTCTTTATTAATATCTTTCTCAGGAATATTTGAAGTACATAGGACAGCATGGGCCCCTTTGAATGAGAACACCACATCTAGTCTCAGAAATGAATAAAGGTTTATTAATGGTCTTATAAGTTGACTAGTTCACTGACTTTCCGTTTGACTTTGCTTGCACTATGTGAATGTTCTATGACATGTATTCTTTTGTCCTTTGTAACAACTTCTTTAGATGTAGATTTCACACACTGCACTTCACTTCCTGTAAGCTATCGCTAAAAAATAAAATAAAACTCCACAAAAAGAGAGTAAACTTACTTTTAAATACAGATTAAAATAGTTTCTAAATAGAATTATGGGTAGTAAGCATATTGAGTTGCAGTTGAGTGGTAGAGTGTTTAGGTAGAATAGGGTTTCCACAGGAATAAAAGACAGGATTTGGAGACAGATATTTTGAGGAAGTGCTTTATTTAAAAAAAAAAAAAGTGAAGGCCATAATTAGAATACAAAGTAATGTATCATTGGAAAGAAATCTCAATGAAACACATTAGAGTTTATTTTATGCTGATGAAAATAATCAAGAAAAAGAAATGACTACGTAGGAGACAACTCGACTTCTGAAATAAAATTTTTGGCTAATTAAGAGCTTGAGATCTAATTTTATATATGCATACACATTTTACATACGCATTTCTCAGCATTTCACAATTAGATGTATTCTCAAAGTGTTTTAAGTTATGAAAATCTCAAAACATTTTAATTAATTTAATAATAGGCAGGAAGCGACATAGCCACAGGTATAGATGGGTTGTTAAACATGTTAATGGGAAACTTGAAGTTTTTTTTTTTTTCCTACGCTTCCTCTCTCCGGAAATGGACTCTTAAAGTCATTAGTTAAGGATGAGCATTGGAAGAATGTGTAATAGGAGTGTGAGAGAGAAGGTACGATTAATCTAAGGGGAGATAGCTGGATTAGGCACATAGGATGGGAGAGGATGAGAGCCTAGCTGTGGTTTTGATCGGTAGTAACGTTTTCCGGAGTTCTCAGCCCCAGACGTATACTGGCACTGGTCTATGGCCTTGGAAGGACCAGGCCACTGAGACATATCAGCTGTAAGCAGGTGGGGAACAGTGAGCCAAGTTAGAACCACTGTTAGCCCGCTCCCATCAGGTTCCCATGCTGTTGATTGACAAGAGGAGGAGCTTCACTCTGCGCTCCCCTCTTGCTGTCCTCCAATAAATGACTGAAGAACAAGTACCACCCCGCCTCCTTTCTTCTGTCCTGGGGAGAGCGCTCTTCAAATAACCTGGTCCCTGGCATCGAAAAAAGTGGGGACTACTAAAGCCTCCACACAGTTGGACTTCATAGATGGATAGTATTCCATTGTGTATAAATACAACAGTTTGTGTATCCATTGGTCTGTTGATGAGTATTTTGGTGACTTCCACATTTTAGCTATTGTTAGTTGTGCTGCTATGAACATGGGTATACATATATCTCTGTTAGGTGTTGTTTTGGCTTCTTTTAGATGTATGCCCAGGAGGGGTGTCGCTGGATCGAAGGGGATATTTATTTACATTCTTTTGAGAAATCCCCATACTGCTTTCTAGAGTGGTTGTACGAATTTACATTCCCACCAGCAGTGCAGGAGGGTTCCTTTCTCCCCACAGCCTCACCAGCACTGATTACTATTTGCAGGCAAATGGAAGAAGCTTGAGAATATCATGCTTAGCGAAGTGAGTCAAAAGCAGAAGGTGAAACATCGAATGGTCTCTCTGATATGAGAAACCCAGATCACAACTGTTATGGAACTTAAAACGGAAAACAAAGTGAATCAGGGGGTAGGGCGGGGAGGGTGAGATGGGTGGGTAGGGAGAGGGACAAAAGGAGAATGGCAAAATCCTTGTCACCTTGACAAGATACATATGTGCACAAAATTTTCAACTTCATTGTAAACCTTAAATTTTGTTTTTAGACATATCAATAAAATGGGTGTGGGGGGGGAGAGTGGGGACTACTGATCTATGACATCAGGAACAGAGTATGAAGTCCCCTATACTGAATGCAGAAATCACAGAAAATTGAGACAGTCAGAGAAGGATTTTGTTGTTGCAGAAAGAAGGAATCAAGGTGGGTCACCTCCAGGCAAACCTTTGTCCCTTTGGCTTTAATCTCCTCTTTGACCTATGTATATTGCCAGCAATAACATATGTAAGTCTTATGAGGAACTGAAAAGATCAGAATAGCAGACCTATATTGGAGAGCACCAGTGAGACCACACAAGTCTTTGAATGTTATTTGTGTTTTAGAATTAATATCCAGTATAGAAAGGAATAGCATGTACTTGTGATACAAAAACCTCAGAAAATTGGCACATAGTCATATTGTATCTTAATCCCTTCATCCCTCACATCTCCTTCACAAAATGTTTTTTCTTCCATCATGTTTTAATTTTTTTCTACATTTTATAAACTTTTTTTCTAATATTGTTTTTTATGGTTTGATTTTTCTCATATTAGAGAAATTATACAATATTTAACCTTCCCTGATTTACTTTGCCAGACATATTGTTTTCAAGTTGCATCAAATGACTTCTGTGGTCCTGTGTTCCCAAGGTCCATCCTACAAGGGACTCAAATGTATTTTTCTTTGTGGCAGGGTTATATATACATATTTGGAGATATACATGGCCGTCTTTATCCATTCATCTGCTATTGGATGTATTGGTTATTTTCAAGACTTAGCTATTAGCTTGTGATGTTATGAACATTGATATGCATGTATTCCTGTTGTATGATATCTTTAACTCTTTTGGGAAGATAACCAGAAGCGGTATAGCTGATTCTGCTGGGATTTGTGTTTTTAGATTGTTGAGGAATCTCACACAACATTCAATAATGGTTTTACCGGTTTTACAGTTCAATAATTTTACAGTTCAGTAAAACATTTCTTTTTTCTCCACAACCTCTTAAAAGTCATGCTTACTAAAATAAGGTGAAACCTCTATGTTATTTTGATTTACATTTCTCTAGTCACTAAAAATGCAGGACTTTTAAAATGTATTTATTTATTGGGTATTTGTACTTCTTAAGAACTGTGTGTTTCTTTCAATTATTCATTTTTAAACTAGGTTTTTTATTATATGGACTGTAATTTTTTCTGTTGTTAGTATGGTCTAGTTAAAATAGCCCTCTTTATTTTTTACTGTCTTAAAATCCAAATTTTTGATTCTTGGTGTTATCTCATGTGTAGTAGGTGTTTGATGAGAAAGTCCTTGCCTATGCCTATTTTTCAAGCGTTTTCTTTTCTGATTCAGGTAAATTTTAGAATCTTTTCTATGTAGAGCTGCAAAAATGTTGATAATTTTTGTTGGAATTGCATTGAATATATATGTCCATTTTGGTATTATGGGGGTTCTGACAATAATATTCTGCTTATCCATGAACAGGAGATGGCTTTTCTTTTTTAAGTCTTCTTCAATTACTTTTGTCAGATTACTATAGTTTCTATTATAATAGTTATTCACTTCCTTGGTTAGGTTGATTCTTAAGGTTTTTTGTTTGTTTGTTTGGGGTTTTTTGTGTGTTTCTTGTTGCTGTTGATTTTTGTGTATTGATTTGTATCCTGCAATTTGGATGATTCGCCTATTACATGTATTAGTCTTCTGGTCGAGTTTTTGAGGTCTTCTATATAAAGGATCATGTTGTGTACAAAAGAAGATAATTTGACTTCTTTCCTACAAACATTCTCGTTATTTCCTTGTATTGCCTGACTGCTCTGGCTAAGGTTTCAAGCACTGTGTTGAACAAGAGTATTAAGAGTGAATACTCTTGTTCCTGATTTTAGGGAGCGTACTTTCAGTTTTTTCCTATTTATGATGATGTTGACAGGATTGTCATAAATTGATGTAAGATTAAGTTCCTTCTATATCTACTTTCATCAGGTGTTTTTTAAAAATATGAATAGACATTGGAGTTGTCAAGGGCTTTTTCTGCTTCTATTGAGATCGTTACAATTTTTTTTTATTTGAGACAGGATTTTTTTTTTTTTTCAGTCCAGACCAGTCTTGAACTCACTATGTATCCCAGGGTGGCCTCAAACTCACATCAATCTTTCTTCCTTAGCCTCCAGAGTGCTTGTATTTTCTTTTGCTTATAGGGCCTGTTAAATTATTTTGGGGGAGAACTCTCTGGCTAGGACTTTTTTGTTCTTTATATGTATTTCAAACTTCCGATTGGATTAATTTACAATTTTTATTAGAGATTAACTTCCCATTGTAGCACTGAGCAAAGAACTGCTAATTTTGAGACTAAAACACAAAAGGCAATGATAAAATTACAATAACCTTGATATAAATGGATGAAATAAAGTAATTTAGAAATAAACTGAATCTCTCATATGAGAATTGACATACTCCTTTACTCCTGAATTTGTTGTTAATTTGGTAACCTCTCCATTTTGCCTTTTCATGTCAATGTTTTCATTCTATGATTTTCCTCTTTATATATTCAAACGGCTTAATGTCTTGTGTATCTGGGAGTCCAAAAGTGAATCATTAGCTGATATTAAGACTGATGGAAGGATTTCACTTCCACCATCCTAAGGGCTGATAGCCAATGTGGTTGAGGCATTAATCTCTTAAAGATGCACATGAGTGTCTTGGCATGAGAAGCACAGGTGATTCAGAGACAGTCCTTTAACTTGTACAAAGAATCCATCTCCACAGAGAACCGATCACATTAACTAGGGCCGACATTATTGTGTTAGTAGATAGCTCAATATTTTAGTGACTTCACGCAATAGAAATTCATCTCTCTCACTTAATGGTCTGAGAGGGTGTCAATTTGGACTGAATCTTATCCACATGGTGTTTTAGGGACCCATTCCATTTTGTGGTTCTTTCATCCTTTTAGGCCTTCTAATCGTTAGTATCCCTCTGGAAGACATAGAAAGAGCCTTCAGGAGCCTGTAAGAGATTTCGTGGGAGAACCAAAGACATCACTTTTAATCACAATTTGCATTAGCAAGAATGCAGTCACATAGTTTTGTCTAACTGTGAAGGAATCTGGGGAAGAATATTTCTCGGTGTTTCCAAAAGAATAAGAAAGTGACCTTTGTGACCTGCCTGGTCTGACATACCAGTGAAGGAGAGGAAGACGCACAGATCTTAGTAAGATGTTGTTTTTAGGAAGTCAAGTAGACGAAAGACTCTAAGGATCTCTGGTTTTAAAATACAATTTAAAAAAAAAACCAAGCATTGCTCTTATGTCTATTAGGACGGGAGCTGTCCGCCGGGGAGAACGGTCTGAGTGAGAAATTTTATGTTGATTCATTTGAACTTCTTGCTTTATCAGAGGAGAAGAGATAGTCAGAAAATGAAAAATAAATTTATAGGAAACCCAACAATTGATAATTAAATTGATGTGGAGACCTCGATGTTCCCAGCTCTTATCATTATACTTCTGGCATGGATTGCCTTTATGTTACTGATATTAAGAGGAAACGTGGAGTCTAATGGAAGTGTTGATGATGTGTGCACGTGTGGGACAGTGCTGTAGCAGTAAGTGTACACATGCCATCTGCAGGCGCATTAGCATATTCACCAAATGTCTTTTGGTATTCCTGTTATAAGACTTTTTAAAAATTTCTATTCATAGAAAAATATGATGGTATATATTCCAGGACTATTACTTCCTTACTATCCTTAAATACAAAAAAATTGAATTTGTATTGTCAAATCCATACTTGAGTACCACTGAGTATATTCCTGTTTATTTTCTGCTATAAATAAGAGAAATTTCAATTTTTCTGATTTCAATATTTTTTCCCTATTGATTATAGGTAAAGCACTTCTTCCTAGGAAAGGAAATCATTCCACTTTAGCTTCTGATATAAAGAATAAAAAATCGGCTAGCAAATGTAATAAATCTGATGTGGACAAGACTAGCACTTTCTCCTGACTGTAAACTCACTCTTCATACATGTCAACTACTACTTCAAGAATCCAGTTGTTGATCATTCACTTTCACTTTTTACTAGACTAATTATTTGTGAAAGACTAAATTCTGAATTCTTCCTCCACTGAACGCTTATCTTGTCCTAAGCAACAAACTTCATGTTTTGTGTTCCTGTGTTGTCCTAGAGAACCAAAGGGGAGGGACATCTGTTCTTGATCTGGTGCTTTAGATAGGGAGGAGGAGATGGCATGTTTTGAAGGGATTGATTTGCCCCTGTTACCTTATTTAGTCTACAGTAGACTTCTAGCTTTGTTGCCTCACAGGTAGAGCTTGGCCTGTGGGTAAGGGCATGCTAAGGTCTAAAGAACCACATCAAGACCTAAATACTTTACTGATTTGGAAACCTCTAGGGGAAGTTTGGTCATTAAGTAGACCAGGGTGTCACAGAAGTAAATCACATATTGGATATTTTCCACCCTATCTTCTAAATAGTTAGTGAGCATGTGAGATAATCAGGGTCAGAGAATGATTATTTTTCTCATGCTAAATAGGAATTTTCACTCATGAGGAAAATGACTTACTTTCAGTGGGGTTTCCCATTGATAGGAAACCAAAGAACTTCCAGGAAAATAATATAAAATCTGAAAGAGTTTTTATTACCAAAACAGAAAAAGCATCATCTTAAAGGAAAGGTAAAATATATTTAAGGAAGAACTTGGAATTTCACAGCCTTCGTGTGAAAGAGATTATATGAGAGAGAGGAAATATAAAAGAAATCTGTACCAGGAAGCAGATTGGCTATTCAGGAATATTTGGTTTCTGTAGCAATAACGTTTAACGTTACTGGCTGGATATCTCTTATGATATCCTTATATTTATTAAAGCATAAAAAGATCTACTGACAGTATCAAGCTAATGTGAGTTCCTCTGGAAGATTTTCTAAAAAACCAATTTAAATCACGCCTACTGAGATTGGATCAGAGATACTTAGATGAAGAGTGGGAGGAATTTTGAGAGCAAAGGTTATCTCCTCTTAACAATCTCTGGATATTTCAAGTGTTTGCACGTGACTGCAGACTTGAAACCAGTCCTTTTGTGTAGGTGAAATGGACTAACTGCTTCACGAATGCCAACATTTTCTATATGTGACAGATTATTCTACAGAATACATATGCAGGTTACACACATAGGAAAGCTTTTAAGGAAGGCTTCAGGCCCACTAAATTTCATGTCTCGTTATCCAAGGCTTTTTATGATGCTTTCTGCATTCATGAATAAATTCAGATAGATGGAGAGAGAATCAGGGATGCTTAGTGGTCACATGATCAATTGGCTGCTTTTTGAAAGCAGTAACCTTGAACCCTTTCTTGATGGAATGGAAAAATAAATGACTTACTCATCTCCAAACCTCATTAATCTCTCTTGGAGAGGCTTTCACCAAGTGCATTGCAAAAAGAGATTATTTGGAGAAAAAAGAGCAAGAGATGGTGCGAATCTAATATTTCCCATACCTTTCCACACTCCAGGAATAACTCAGACTTTCAAGCCAGTAACCAAAAGAGGCAGAGCAGTTCATAAAGGATTTTGCCTCATGTAAAGTCTTAAAGCTGTAAAGTTACAGTATGGTAATGAACTTGGTGATCCACGTATAAATTCCTTTAAAATCTTGTCTTTCTGTCTGAATTCAAAAAAATTGAGTTGGTACTGAACAACTCCAGGAGCAAATTGCCAGGCGGACTTGCCACTTATTAGGATTGCTGTGATGGAGCTAATTTCCTTGTTGCTAGATTTTGCTTGGGTATTTTCAACTGCCTTAATACGGTAGGGCCTCGATACGCTCAAGAAGTTTGGAAAATGACAAAATAGTATGGCTGCATGTAAAGTTTTCATACATCTTAACGTGTCAGTACAAGGTCACAGATGTGAGGATATGACGCATGAAACCTGTGCAGTGAGTTTGTGGTACTTTTCACATTTCTTGAGAATTTTTTTTTCCTTATCTGTTCCTCATTAGTCAAGAATTTTCATTATGAGTGAATGTGGAAATGAATTAAATAATAGCTATTAGTTTTCATATGAAGCTACTAACAAAAATCCAGTGCATTATAATACATTGGTCTATTTTTTCTTTCTACTATGTTTCCTTAACTTTGAGATTGTTATGGTTTTATATATAGTTGTGAAGAAAAAAAAAGCACTGAGAGGCCCTCTATTTTTCACTCAGCTTACTCCGTGGTATCATCTTTTATAATTACAGTACAACATTATCATCAGAAAATTGGCATTGATATATAATCTATTACATTAATCTTTCTCATCTTTTGTATGATTTTACATGCATTCACGTGAGACATTTGGTTCTTTGCAATTTTGTTGTTAGAACAAACACAGTCAATACACGGAAAAGTTCTATTGCAAAAATCCTTCATGCTGTATATTTCACAGCTCCACTCCCACATACCCTTCTCTCTAACACCTGGAAATAACTGATCTGCCTCTACAGTTTGGACATTTGAAGAATGGCCCATTAATGTCAGCATGTATTGTGTGAGCTTTTGAGGTTGGCAGCTTTTCCACTCAGCCTACTTTTTGGTACATAACTTGTGTATATCCGTAGTTTATTCCATTTTGTTACGGCCTCATATGCCATAGTATTGCTGTGCCTGAGCTTCATAAACTTTACTTGGTGGAGGGCATTTGTTTCTAGCTGTTTGGTAAGCATCAATAAAGCTGTGATGAAGATTAGTTTAAGGTCATACCATGCTGATTGTGCCTGATCTCACCTACTTTCAGAAGCTAAGCACTGTTGGACCTGGCCATAACTTGGATAGAAGAAATATTTATTTAATGCATAAAGTTATTTTAAACTTTTAGGATATAATTTATTCAGTTATGTGGGGATTGTATTATAAAGATGTAGTTTTTTATATTTCATTTTCCCATAAAAACATTGTCACCATGTTTGCTCTTTCTTTAAACAAAATATTCTCTCTTAATAAAACACGTGTGTACTTTTTCAGAAGGCCCGAACTTGATTTGAAATTTTGACATTGTCTCCTACCCAGATGCTGGTGACTCAACGTATGACATGGGAATATTTCTCCAAATTATTTTGAACTTTTTACATCGGTATGCACTTTTTTCAGAAGAATGCACTTTAAACTGAGCCTTTGCTAAATAATGCAGTAGTTATGTAAAAATTCATATAAATTTAAGATGATCCATTTCTGAGGGAGTGAATTAAAAGAAAACAGAAGAAATAATTTTTCAGGGAAAGAGAAAGAAGGAGCCAGGCCATGAAAATGTGGAAATGAGGCGACACAGCAAGTCAGGGGAACTGCAGGACAGGGACAGTCAGGACCCAGGAGATGCCGGAAAACAGCAGCAGCATGGGGAAACATCTCGGCAATTCTGGGGAAGGATGAGAATTATGTAGGTCGCCTGACATCAGTGTCACTCTCGGATGCCAAAAGACTTTTTTTTTTTTTCCTTTCTGAATAGGTCCTGGTTATACGTGTGCAACAGCCAGCACTTTCCGCGCTCTTCCGCGGCTCTGGAGTGAGTCCTGCTGCAAACGCTTGCAGAGTGTCAGTTTTACCTTGTGAAGGCAAGAGCAGGAGAGACGGTACGCGGTGGCAAATTGTGCAGGAGGACCAGAGATTAAATGGAACATAAGTAGAGAAAGATAAAATCAGAAGGAAAGACAAGCCTAGTGAAGAAGGAGGAAAACAAGCGCCTTTTGTTGAGGTACTCTGAAGCCATATTTTCGGAGAAACACTCGCTGGCTAGAGTGACGCAGAAGGAGGGTGGGAGAGAAGCCGGAGAGCCTTCTTCCTCAAGCGGGTGTGCAAATAAATATCTTATTTCTAAGTTCATATAAATTCTCAAAGATGCCTGTAATGTCAAAGTAAGTAGAATGTATGTATAAAGTCCTTTTCTGTTTGGCTTGTTTAGCGCTTTGCAATCTTTCCAGTATCTTAAAAACATTAGCACAATTCAGCAATGATGATGCGCTAGTGCATAAATAGAAAGATTTTACTTTGGATGGAGTCATGGGTTAAAAAATGGCATAGGTGATCATCTGAAATGTAATATCTGAGGGACAGTGCAGGCGTGCTCTCTGCTTTGAAACAGCTTGTAGCACATCCTGGAAGTCTACCTGTGGTATTTAGATTCCTGCGCTTAGACACACGAGTAGTTTTGTAGTTTTCTATCAACATGAAAGAAGAAAGTATGGGTGACATGATTGCATTGGTCATGTGACTGGGATTGGAAATGCTGGAAAAGAGATTATTTGCTAATTATTGCATTCGTACTATTTGAAAATACACAGTTATTAAATATGGATTGGTTGAATATAAAAAGTGAAAAAGGTGTATTTGTACAAGGAGACACTATATGATGATCAGAATTATATTGAATCTTGGTGCAATAAATGGAATTTATTTCCACACTATAACGAGAAATGTCTCCACGACTTCAATAATGGAAAGCAAGGAGATGGTGGATAGAAGATTTAGATGAGAGGGGAGGAAGGAGGTTGAGTTGGGAAAGGTCATTCTCTAGCCTTTTTTATAAGATGAGAATTCTTGTTAAAGTTTTTCGATGCTATATGTTTAGTTTAAGGATGTCTGATACAATATTAGAAATAACTACAGAGACATATAAAAATGCGTGAATGAATGGTAACAATGTATTGTTAACCTAAAAGGTCATCAGTATAGGCGATGGCCAAATTAGTTACATACATACTTGTGTAGAGGAAAGGCAGCTCTTAAAGGTGAGACCAAAGCATGGTAACAGCAACGTGTCCACGTGTCCACATTGTGGTGTTTGCCTCTGGCTAAAAGAATCCTGAAAAATCAAGGATTCTAGGGAAACATGCCCCTTCATGACTTACTACGACGAAAAATATATAGTACTTCCGATCTGAGGGCTTGAATGGTCTCTACCTAACATACTAGAGTTGTCTGCGTAAGTAAAGAACACGTCTGTCATTGAAACTAAAAACAGCCACAGAACTTACTGTTTGTTTCTCCTTTTGCCCTAATAATCAGGAAACTCTTTTTTGAATGTGATGGTTATTACTGAAGTCTTCCACAGGAATATAATTTTGTTTATTTTTTTCTTGTTAAATAATTTGCTGTAAGCTATGAATAATTTCAATTGTTATCTTAATAAAGTAGGATCTACATGAAAAAATATAGACCTCGAATGGTTAAAGCTTTCAATTTGGAAATAAAGAAATACTCATCATACAATCTAGCAAAAGCCATTAAAATTATCAGGATAAATAATTTTCTATAAAGAAGAGTCAGCAATTAAACTTTAATAATTAAGGATGTCCAGAAAATAATATTGACACCACATTGAGCAAATAACACATTTTGTTGAAGCCCTATAAAAATACTTAAGCTTACCTTTTGGCCTCATATTTCAGAGACATATGCCTCAATCCAAGAAAATCAGTTTCAGAAAACCTTTCAAATTTCTCTTTCCAGATATCATTGTTAAAAACATTATGCAAGCTTCTGATTTCCAAGTGGTAATGTGAATAATTTCTTGTTCTTTCTTATTTTTGAATTCACCACCAACAACATAAAAAGTCAAAAAGGAACAAAAATTAAAAGTCAACCTTCAGTGAACTAGAAGACATCAGTATCCCTTACAATGGGCCACAGAAGTCGGTAGAGTGAGTCACTGATTTATTGAACTCAGTGTCTCAATGTCTATAGTGAGGGTTGCTCATGAAACAGTAGAAAGTGGAATTGAAAATATCAAATGCCTGGGAGCGGGGTAAGTGAGGGTCTTGTTTGTTGGCTTGTTTTGAAGGCACGTGTTTGTAACTATTAAAATTATAATGTCTCCCTGTTTGTAGAACAATAAGCTAGCTGCAAAGCTCCATCCCTGCAGAAGTCACAAGACAGGATTTGTAAAATTTGAAAACGAATGACCCAGGCTCTGATATTAAGGGAATGGGCACCATATGAAACTGGATTCCCGTGTTAAAAAACTGAAGTGTTTCTACACGGTCACAGCAGGGAATTACATGAATACTAGGGCTATCCTAAGGCTGAGGTCCTACTTGACTCTTCAGATTATGACCCATGAAGCCAGTTGTGAGTGCATGGGTGGTGGTTTCTCCATGCTATTAAAAAAACATATAAACTCTGATATTTCAAATCTAAGTATAAGTCCATTAAGGCTTTTTTATTCTTAGGGAACATTGGAGTGATTTCCAATGGAAGAACAAAACAATATTACTCTTTTGCCTGGATTTCTGATTAATGCCTTGCAATAACTTTCGCTATTTTATTGGTCAATGATTTGTATGTGACTTTGTTAATTCTGTTAGCCTCTTTTTTATAATTACAGGAAAATAGCAGTAACAGTAACAACAAAAGACAAAGCAGACTTAAGAGACACTCATCGTATCTGAGCCTTAGGAACAAGATAAACATTAACTTTTTCTTATCTTTGTCCATGCATCTAAATTTTTTGTGGGACTCCAATCAACTTACTAAGAAAAAAAGACAGTTGCTAAATAGACCTCTGAAATTATTTCTAGACTACTAAATAATGTTACAAGCATTTGTCTACATGTATTTGTTTTTGTATGTTTGAATTATGTTTCCCCATTCCTTAAAACTATCACACTCAAGATCAATGTAAACCTTATATATTGTACTTATACATATCAATAAAATGAAGAAAGAAAAAACCTATCATTTGAATTTCTCTAGAAAGTGGGAATAGTGTCTAGAATAGAACAGTTCTTATTGGCTTCTTACACAAGTTAGCTGCCCAGAATTTATTTGTCTCAGGGGGAATTTTTCTATGACTCAGGAAGACCATCAATGTGTCACCTGAGTTTCTGCTGTAGCTCTGTGCTTTCTGACTTTGCTTGAGAATAATGAAATTTGGTAATAACAATGAAATTATCTTTAATGAAGATTTTAATTTTACCATATAAAGTATATTTGATAAACTTAAAAAGTTTTTCAGAAATTTCACATTGAACCAGTTACATGCTGAGTTTTTTCTGTTACTTCTCTCAGGTATTTTAAGTAAGAAATTTTTCCTCCTCTGGTTAATTTAAGCAAATATTTCTGAAGAAGTAGTGAGCTTTGCTGCTGAGATTCAATGATAAAGATTATGACTTTCAAGCATGTTTTAATATTGGTGTTGGCTTATGACTACATAGGAAGTTATCTATTCATTAATAGTCTAAGCATTTATATTTATTACAAAGTAAAATAGAAAACTCTTTACTTCTTACCCTATTTTTCCTTATCCTCATGTCATTCACAAGCTGTTTAAACTCCACCATGTTCCAGATTAGCATTACCTTTCTACTGATCTGAAACGATTCCTTTCAAATATTTCCCTCCCTTATTTTGAACAAAGAACAAAGCAGGCTGACATTTGCCTGAGCTCCCACATTAGACAGGGTATGGCAGCAAGTCCTCCGGTTCAGTCTTCAATTTTCAGGCAGAAAATTCTACTGATTATGCTACGAAATGGAATCAGCTATCGTTGGAGATAGCCTGTTAGTGAGAAAGGCTGTTCTAACCAGTTAACAAATAAGTGGGTAAAAGCCTTCTCTTGTCCTTTGTTGTGTTTCTGACAAGTGCAAAGAATGCGATTCCAAGAACATTGGAACAGTAAGGTAGATAACGACTCACAGAGAACTCAGTGGGGCAAAATGAGAGCATGGTCTGATTGCCTTGCGCCCTTATAGCCCCCTCACTCTCAAACTGCCTCTCCCGGGATGCTTAGATTTTGTACCTGATGCAGCTCTTCCTGACTTTCTCAAGTATATTTGCCTTGAGAAGCTGAACAGCCAGTCTATAGACTGAAGGAATCTGAAGTAGTGAAATGTTAACAGTGGTGCATCTAACAGTGGCGGTGCTCACTAGAGCTATACTTGCTGTTCTCTGCTATTTCAAGGTCTTTCTAGAGGCCTTGATGCCTACAGCCAGAACTGGAAGAACCGGTGCTCAACTCTTCACAGGAACCATAAGCAAACCTTTCAAGTGGTTTCGTTTTCGTACACAACCTCGAGGACAGCAAAAATTTTATGAGACTATCTTGCTTTTAAGTTATCGGGGCAGCAATGCATTTTGGTGGAATAAATATTGGTAAATGTTTCAAAGAAAAAGGCGAATGTGATTCTCCTTAGATATCAGAGTAATCAGGGTCTTGGATGAAACTCTGAGGTATGATTTGAGCTGCAGCAAACAAAAACTGTAAGCCTTCTTAGGAAGAGATGATGGCTACCGTTTCAGATGGAAGCCTCAGCTTTGGGGTGATTAGTGTTCTGAGATATTCAGGCTTTGGGGCACATCACGATGATTGGTCAAGTGTAGACTATGAAACCCCCCAAAATGCAACCAAGTATTAATCACTACACATGATAGACGCGTAAGTGGGAGAATTAGGAAGTGAAACGTTGACAATCTTGTGGGGCTGGAATATAGTGTACATAGTTTATAAAATACCAGCATAATGATGCATATAAGGAAAGGCAGGTTAGTCCAGGGCAGGAGGGATCTATAATTGCCTTTTTTTTTCTCCTGGGGGGTTAACAGCTCTCATTTGACTGTCGAACCCTGCTCTTTATTAACATTTAATCAGGTCTACTGCCTTGGATAGCACTTTAGGCTGGACTGGTCAAATGTTTCCCTCCAACAGTGGGTGTGGCTTGATGACACTGAGGCAGCTAGATGCAACATTGCCGAACTTACTAGAACATGATAAAAACTGGGGAATCTTTGTAAATACTGATTCCTAGGGTGAATCTTTAAATTTTTTTGTCAATATTATTTCCTCTGCTCAGAAAAATCTGAAAACTTCATGATGAATAAAAATATGAAGATTATTCTATGGTATCTACTGAGTTTATTTGAATAAAACAATACCTTAAATAATTATTCTCCAATACTGACAAGGAGTAGATATGTTATGGTGGAACTAGTTCTCTGAGATTCATTTCATTGTCACTGTGCTCAGCCCTCCAAGCACTCAGGCTGCTGCAGCCATGGTCCAAGCGAGCCTGGCTATTGCTCAAGCTGGCAGCTGACCTTGGCATCACCCATGTATGAATGCAAGTGTTTTGGGGTCAGGGAAGTTTCCACCCAGAAGTCAGAAGAAGGCCTGAGAGGCCAGGCAAGGATCTCCAAGAAGCCAGCACAAGAGGCTGAGACAGTTAAGCCACGGTGGAGACCCTGGGACGTGGGAGCTGCTGGGAACACTGCATGCCTGCTGAGGAAAGCTGTGAAATGGGAGTGGAGACAGCTGTCGAGAGGGGCCATGTGGGGGGCAGCCAACAAGGCCACGGTGGTGGGCCAAGACTGGTAGAACTCACATTTTGCCAGGACTTAATGTTGGCCTCCTGGGTTTAAGTTATGTTTTGGTCCAATCATTTTCTATCCCTCAATTCCTCACTTTTGGAGTGAAATGTTTAACCTATCCCCTAAGATTACAGAATATATATATATATATATATATATATATATATATATATATATATATATATAATTTTTTTAAAACAAAAGCTTCCAGCTAAGAGCCTGGCTTTGACCTGGACTTCTGGAAAGTGCTGAAGCTATGGAGATTTAGATCAGGGATTATTGTATTTTAGGTTCTACATGGAATATTTGTATCAAACTACTTGGAATTATGAATTTACTACTATCCTTTATTTGGAAATATGATTTAAGGCGATATTTTTGTTGACAAGGAGTGGAATGTGACAGCTACTATGGAATGCCAACTTGATTGGCTTTAAGGTGATCCTGCTGGGAAGTGGAGCACACTTCTAGGTGTGTCTAGGTGGGTCATGAACACAGGCTTTGTGGTCTACACTTGAGTTTTGACCTTTCCTTTCTGATATTGTTCCCCCATTAAGCGTTCTGAACACCATTAACTGAGCACCTTGCTCTGTCGTGCCTTCTGCCATGGTGAGTCTTCCTTGGAGCCAGAAGGCCACGGATTGAGTCCCTAATACCACGAGGCATATACATTTTCTTTAAGTTGAGGGTGTTAGATTTTGCCTCAGGGTTGGGAACACTGTACATATAATATTGTATTTTATAGTTCATGGGGTTTTATATTTGAGTGAAAGTGTTTTGATGCTCTAAATGCTTTTTAAGTTCATATAATTAGCAACCATTCAAGCAATTTTTTCATCAGATGACTTAGTAGTCTTTGTAACTTTTGCATATTTTTGGAGTTGAATGTTTATTTATCTTATACCGTACACTCCAGTATAATGGAAATCTAACATTGTTACGAGATTCTCTCCTTTACATAGATTCAAAAAATGTTCTGAGTTTGTCTTGAAAGACCCTGGAATGCTATGTAAAATATGAATAAGCTGGAAATATATTATGTCCTCCCTTCTGTTCTTTATTATGATGTTTGCAGATTTAATTATTTTTTGAAGTTTGTTAAGCTCTCATTTGAACTTTGAAGAGGTTTTCTTTTAAGATACACTATTTATAAGGGTAACAGAAAAATGTACACTATTAAGTAGAAAGCAAGTTACTATGTATGTAGTTAGGATGAATGATGACAAGTCATGACTACGTGATGAAAGCAGAATCAGAAGAGGCACATGGGATGGGACAAGGCTCTGGAATGAATCTTTAGCAACTTCCCTCTTGCCCTACAAAGCTGATGACATCGAGCTGCCACGGTTATGACATGATTTTGAGTAACCTGTGAAGTTTATTCCCAGATTTAATCCTCAGATCCATGTATATCCCCAGTGGCGATAATGCCTGTAAATATGTACTTTGCCTTCAAGAAGATGACATTATCCTTTCTGTTTTGATGCTCTATACCAAGCCCGGATAAATATCTGCAAAGCTTTTGTGATTTAAAGAGATTCAGTTCCTTTGTTTCGATTTACTGGTGGTCATAAATAGCCCAAGAGGACCAGCACAGAAATCTCCGGTGCTTTTAGCCTGAAGACCTTCGTCTTGTGGAAATAAATGAAGCGATTGGGTAGCAGTAGAATTCCGTGGTGAGCTGCAGCTGGCTCGTGCACTGCTTTCGAAAGCTTTTGAGTTCCCATCTTCCCAGCTTGCCGTTACTTACATCGCGTTGGTAGCTTGACGTCTGCCATGTTAGGAGGATTTACACCAAAGAAGTAAAAAATAACTGCAGTTTCGGGACTTTATTTTTTGGCACAGAGAGCCAGCTGTTAAAATGTTTACAAGTGTGGCGACGGCAGATCTGTTCTTTCCTCATCTTTTGCACAAAATTGTGGCTATCAGTCCATCCTTATGGCTTGCATTGACTTCTCCGCACAGTTGTAGCACAAATGACTTTCTAGGCTGCTTCTTTCTATGGGAAAGGAAGCCGGCAAAGTGGTGCAGACGGCGCTATTGCTGCTGTCAACATCTAGCTCAAATGGGCGGGCTTGTTTAAGCAGTCAGACATGATTTGAGTATGAAAGTTTTAATGCATATTCCTAACATTCTTCTTCCTTGCTTGCTAACACACCTGCACAAACATTCTCAGATCAACAGAATATTTAGTGCCCAATCCCTTACCGAAAGTATTTACTCTTCAAACAGCTCATCTCCACTTCAAATAAAAATTTATTTCTCTTGAGGAGAAGTGGCCCTTAAAATCTTTCACCATTGTCTATATGCATTATTTGATAACATTTTCTGCATCCATGAAGACGTCTGTGTTTATGCTATCCATAAAGTCATTGCTAACTACACATGGATATTTAGAATGTGAAATATGGCGAGTATGAAACTGAAAGTAAGTTTTAATTAAATTAATTAAATTTCTGTTCTCCACAAATGGCTAGTGATTACTGTTTTATATAACTCAGCCTATTCAGAATTTTTTCCTTTCCCAAGAATTTTGTTTTATATTCCATACTTTATCAATCTTTCCAGTCTTTAATGAGTTTTTTTGTTCTTAATGGTTAATATGTGTCAGAAGTCTATGCTTGCAAAGAATACTGCAGTCAATTTGAACTTCCAGTCTATACATACAGACTCAGTGTGCTTACCATTAGAAAATATGGTTGAGTAATTCCAGTTTGGAAACGTTAGAAATTTAATGTGCCTTTCCCAATTGAGACCAATGTAGAGAAGTTTTTCAAAATTTATCATTAAGGGAATAAAAGTTCATCATGAGCATCATGAAAAAAAATTTAAACTGCCAATTCACATACAGAAATTGAGACCTGCAAGGTACTTATTCCACGCTAAATAGTATACTAATTAATTTCACATGTGAAACCTGACTCAAAAACGTAAATATCAATTTTGGTAGCTGGCAATGAGGGGAGCGGAGTGGGACTCACATACAGTGAAACAGTGAAGAGTTTGGGACAGAGGCACAACAGCTCTGAGTGCATGTGTTGCTAAGTGATTGCGTATTAAAGGAAATACTGACTAGAGATGAGAGTTAAGTGACCTTTTCCATCAGAGAATAAATTATTAACACAAAATATAAATTATTCCTTATTTTTAAGTGCTCATAATTATATTCTCAAAGTTTTGGAGGTTAGATTTTTAAACTTGAACATTATGTGCAGGGGAAGGAAAAGCACCCAGACCATAAACTGCTTATTATAGCTGGGTTAATAGTTACAATAATAGACATTTTATTTCACACGGAGTCTGCGGATGACAATATTTTGGAAACATCACGATTTTGTGCTTAAATTTTATTGTATTTGTATGGAAGATAACGTGTTAAAGGTAATGTTGTGTATGATTTTTGGTGTTTTCTCTTATAAAATTTCAAGAGGCAGAATTAATATTTGGATTTAATTCATCCTCAAAAAAAATCTGAAGAAATTTTGAACATGACATCATCATGACTCAGGCCTTAATGGAATGGAATTCCAGATACTATTTTGTTTAATGTTATGAATGTTAGTACCAAATACTAATTCTAGATATTTTAAAATGATTTATCTGGTTTTAATAATTTGTTATTTTTTATTAAATTTTTCAAAAATACTTATTCCTCAGGCAAAACATAATATTCTTTCAAGAATGATATAGAACTTCATCCACTCTATGTATTTGTATTATGTTCAAAGGTTGCTTTGTTCTCTTTACTGTCATCACTAACTAGATTGCACATGATGGTATCTTAGGAGATCATGTGATCATTGAGCAAGCTCAAGTTCAGAGATGCTGTAAAAACGATTTGAGAAAAAAATTGGCTATTATTTCTTTTTGCTAATTGGTAGCTTTTGCCAAGTACCAAAGCCAAGCCTCAATCTCACTTCATGCCCATTTGGATTCCAACCACATTCTCATCTGTTTCACTGTGTCATACCTCTTTTGTGCCTTCCATCTCCTGCCTTTATTTTTTAAATCTTCCATCTAAAAGTATTGGCCAACACAGGATAATCATAGAGTGGAAGATTAGATGATTTCGTAAGTAGGTTGATTGAATTACATAGCTAACAGAAATAATACTTCTCAGCCAAGAAGAAAAAAGAATGTTCTCAGCTCTACCTTTTCACCTTGCCTAGAAAATAAAAGGAAGATTTCATTTTAGCACAATAAATATATTTATATATTGTAAATATATAAATATATTTACAATATATAAATATATCATAAATATATCACTATATTTATATATTGTAAATGTATTTAACAATATATAATATATATAATAAATATATTACAGGTAATAATAATTGTGCTACTCACAGTGGCTTCACAGTCACTGACTTGCTCACTACTGCGTGTCCTACTGCCTTCCATCCCTGAAACGGTGTCCTTCCCTCACAGCTCCCTGCAGGGAGGGTCTGATCCTTCGTATTTTGCTTTTTTCATTCTCAGTTTTTGCTAGTATTAATTTTTATATTGTTACCTTTTAACATATTGAAAATGTCCCCAAATTTTTTTTCATTTTCCTCATGCTGCTGATAAACCATCACTCATTATATCTATTTTTCTGAAAACGGCAGTGTTTCTCCTCTAACAGCTCCTAAGATGTTTTAAAAGATTTGATTTTTATACTCATCTGTGCTCTCTAGAATAGATCTCATATGGATTAGTTAGCTCTTGCTTATACTCTGAGATTTATTGGGGTATTGCATCTACAGATTCTGCCTTCTGGTTGTTTGGAGAAACTTGTCTGATATTATGTCTCCATAGATTGTTTTTTCCCTTTTCTTTCAGTCTTCTTTTGTGACATTTGTTAAGTTAAAGTTAAACCATCACTTTAACCACCATGTTTTTTTACCTAAATTCTGTTTTTTTTTTCATTCTTGTTTCTCTCCACGTTCTACAAGCCTTTTTATTTTTTATTTATTTATTTTTTGCAGCTCAATACAAGTATAGTCAATTGGATATTAAATTCTTACATGTGACTATCATATCTTATTTTCTGGATTTTAAATTTTTTATTTCAGTTCTTTAGTGTTTCTTATTTCTGGAATACATTTTTGATGTTTTGTTTTTAATAAAATGAGTTTATAGTCTGATTAAATTTTGGAATTTACTTACTCTTTATAGGTTTCTTTTTCTGGTATTTCTTTTCCCCCCATTTTATTGATACGTATAAGCGCAAATTGTAAGGCTTACAATGCAGTTGCGCATTTTGTGCACATACATATCTTGTCAAGGTGACAAGGACTTTCCCACTCTCCTTTTGTCCCTCCCTCTACCCACCCCTCCCTCCCTCCCCACCCCACTCCTCTGTTTAGCTTTGTTTTTCATTTTAAGTTCCATAAGTGTTGTGATCTGGGACTCTCATATCAGAGAGACCATTCGATGTTTCACCTTCTGCTTCTGACTGACTTCACTAAGGATGATGTTCTCAAGTTTCTTCCATTTGCCTGTAAAAGCCTCCACGCTGTTGGACTTTATGATGCATAGTATTCCATTGTGTATAAATACCACAGTTTGTGTACCCACTGGTCTATTGATGGGTATTTTGGTGACTTCCATATTTTAGCTATTGGTAGTTGTGCTGCTATGAACATGGGTATGCATATATCTCTGTTATGTGTTGTTTTGGCCTCTTTTGGATGTATGTCCAGGAGGGGTGTCGCTGGATCAAAGGGGAAATTTATTTCTAGTCTTTTGAGAGATCTCCATACTGCTTTCCAAAGTGATTGCATGAATTTACATTCCCACCAGCAGTGCAGGAGGGTTCCTTTCTCCCCACAGACTCTCCAGTACTGATTACTATTTGACTTGTTGATATAGGCCATTCTCTCTGGAGTGAGATGGTATCTTAGTGTTGTTTTGATTTGCATTTCTGTTATGGCTAGAGATGTTGGGCATCTTCTCATGTATCTATTGGCCTTTTGTACTTCTTCTTGAGTGAACTGCCTCTTCATTTCATTTGCCCACTTTTCAGCAGGAACCTTTACTTTCGTAGGCTTACTTTTCTTCAGCTCCCTGTATATTCTAGTTATGAGCTGCCTATCTGAGATATTGGATATTTTTTCCCAGTTTGTTGGTTCTCTTTTTCACAATGTTGATAGTTTCCTTTGCTGTGCAGAAACTTTTTATTTTGACAAGATCCCATTTGTTAATAATGGGGATAATTTCTTTTGCTCTTGGTGTCTTGTCAAGGAAGTATTTTCCTACCCTCTAGCATTTCTTTTTGATCATTAATGTTTGTGTAGTGTTTCCTTGTGTGATTTGTATATACCTAATTATTTACTCTGAATAATATTTCAAAATTACTTTTAGAAAGATTTGAACCTTAAGATGGAAGTTACATTTTATGGAACAAATTCTGGGTAGCATTATTGTCAATTCAGGACTAACCAGTTCAGGTCTTCTTTCCTAGGTTCCCAAGCAGGTCACCTAGGTCTTCAAGACTTTGGCTATAGGAGGTTTTGTTTACTTTCATTCTTAGCATGAGAACTCAATCCTCAGTCTCAAAGTAAAATGTGGAAAATGGTTATACAATATAATTTTTCATGAGATTTGGTATAGGAAAGTGATTAAACAGATATAAAGGAACAAAAACATGAAGAAAAAGAGGTAAAACAGAGATGATAACATTTTTGGGTCAGGGACAGAGGGTTAGTTAACAGAGAGAGGTTTCACAGACTTGGGAGAAGAGAGTGCTTGTGGGAAAATGCAAACACCTGTGAGGTGCACAGTGAGACTGGTTCAGGAATGGCTAGGAAAAACCAATCCAGTGACCTTAGGAGACATCTTGGGCTCACATAATGAAGTTCTGGAGCTGGCTGCAGTAACATCTACAGTTTCTTAGATTTCCGAAGACTTTTTCTACAGCAACTCTCTCATGTTTGCTGATGTTTTTAAAGTAAGAGCACGGAAAAAGATTCACTGAGGTTTTAGATTTTCTTGCTTATATTGTGGGTTGATCTTACTAAGTGTCCTCAGTTTGCTCCATGACTATAATTAGCAAAGGATATATCTGTTTGCCTTTCTTTGGATTTAGCTTGCTCGCTCAACATCCTTTAAAATAGCATAGGTATTTTTACACGGCTGACTTTGCCTTCTTTCCCAAAGAAATAAGTTACATGCCAAAGTAATCTGAATTTTAACCTATACTCTTGTTGCTTGTACTCTATTGGCAGTAATTACCATGACTATAAGAAATTAAGAAGCATTGCAAAGTTAAGTTAGACAAACAAGGAATAAAAACAAAGGAACGAAAGGTGTGACTCATAATGTAGAACCTAAAAAAGTTTATCTTGTAGAAGCCAAGAGTGGAATGGAGGCGACCAGAGGCTGGAAAAGGTGGTAGGAGGAAGGAATAAGGAAAGGTCGATTGTTTGGTATGATGCTGCAGTTGGAAGAAGTTCTTGTTGAATATTTTTGGAAATATCAATGCTCCAAATCCAAGTATAAGCAAGAATCAGGAAGATAAGTACACGCAACTTCTTAAACATGTGTCTGTAATGTTAGTAACTCTAGGCTAAATCAGTTCTTTCAACATTTTTTCATGAATTGTTCTATTTACTTCCTTAAAACTGGAAGGCTACGAGTAGGTCCTCGGAGTTTAGTCCCACCGAATCTCTTCATCTTTTTGTTTTTCCTTATGGTCTTCGGATACTCTTTCTTTCCCGCCCTCGCTGTTTGCTTGCATTTCCTGTCCTGTGCCGTCACTCCCTAGGTTCTGTTATTGGTCCCCTTGTGCGGATGGTGTTGCTGTCTCTGTCTCTTGTGAACTTCACCAGTTTTCACTTCTGTGCACTGCTTCCGTAAATGTCCTTCCCGTAAATGTCTGACTGCTCCAGACCTCTCTAAACTTTCAACCTGAGTGCCCAAACTTTCCAACAGGTTTCAGAACTCTTTAATATCAAGGAATCAAAACTTGCTATTTTTACGTCTCCTATTTTTCTACTTGCCACTTGCACTTTTCTGGTGATCCAGGCTCACAACTAGGAGATGGTCTTTAGTTCCACACTTTCCCTTTTTTTGTGGAGTGAAATCTGCTCCAGAAATCATGCACCTTGTCAGACACACCCTTTTTTCTTACACCTCCTATGTCCATTGTTTTCCCTCTCTGCTCTGTCATCAAAGCACTATTTGATGATCAGTACATGTTTTAAGCTATTGCTTCAGTCGCCTTGTTCATTTGGCAAACTCCTCCAACAATTTCTCAGTTACTGAGTTTGTAGGAGTCTCTTCTCTGCCATGGAGGCTCTGGTTTTAATCTCATATTTTACTGTTTCAATTACTATGAAAATATTTTTCCATCATGATAATTTCTTCAAAAATAATTCCTGATTTTCATTACTCTGTTCTTTTGATCATTTTTTAATGATTCCCAACTGTCATCTTTTTTATTTGTAGAGAAATCATCTCTCATATGCATAGCATCTCTTCAAACACAGGCTCTGGAAAGCTTTCTTATATAATCTAATTATCTTTTTCAAGTTTAATTGATATATGATTAACTATACATACATACATACATACACATATATGTATGGTATGGTCATATGCACATAAATTAAGAAAAATTGTCACAATCAAGCCAATTAACATACCCAACATCTCACATAGTCTCTTTTGTAGTGAATATTCTTAAGACCTGCTCATACCAGATTTCAGGTTCACAATATAATGTTAACTATAGTCATTCTGTGTATTAGATCTCTAAAATTCATTTATCCTGTGTAATTGAAACTTTATACCCTGTGACCAAGGTCATTCCATCTTCCGTTGCTCTAATCCTAGTGATTACTTTTTTATATTCTGTTTGTGAGTTCTATTCTCTCACATACATCTTTTAGGTGAGTAGAGTGACTCTATTTGGATTATTTCACATAGCATAAAGTCCTGTGGATCATCTATGTTGTCATGCATGGTGACATTTTTAATGATAATATACTATTATATGTATATACACTCACTATGTATAAACATACATAACATTTTCTTTGTATGTTCGTTAATGAACTGATACTTAGGATGTTTCCATGTTTTGACTATTGTGAAGAATATTTCAGTGAACAAGAAGGTGAAGGTACTTCAAGAGAGTTATTTATGAGCTAGCACAGTGGTTACAGCACTTGTCTAGCAAGCACAGGCCTTGAGTTTGATTCCGCAGCCAAATATAATCTGGGCTTGGTGATGCATACCTGTCATCCCAGCACTTACTTGAGAGGATTGCCACAAGTTTAAGGCAACCTCAGCTACGTAGTGAGTTCAGGATCAGTCT
Source organism: Ctenodactylus gundi (assembly GCA_004027205.1). NCBI lineage: Eukaryota > Metazoa > Chordata > Mammalia > Rodentia > Ctenodactylidae > Ctenodactylus > Ctenodactylus gundi. The sequence goes on along the minus strand of PVKB01000004.1, from coordinate 214,657 downwards.
GGACTGCAAAGTGACATCCTATCTCAAAAAAAATAAAATAAAATAAAAAATAAAACCTAAAAAAAGAAGTAACTTTAGTTCCCTTTGGATATGTACCAAGAAATGGTACTAATGAACATGGTAATTTTACTTTTAAGAAGAAGTTTTATGTTGTTTTTCATAGGGGCTCTACCAGGTTTTAAATTCACCCTCAGTATAAAAGGTTCCTTTTTTGCTCTATCTATCATTGTCAATATCTGTTTTCTGACTTTGGATGTAGTGGTTCCGGTTTACATTTCCCATAATTAGTGTTGCGGAACACCTCGTTGTGTACTGTTGGCCTTTCGAAGGACCTCTCTGGGAAGTGTGCTCACCCATGCCCTTTGCCCATTTGTACATTGGGTATATTTTTAAAATATTGAATTGTATAATAAATTATATACTTTGAATATTAATATTTTATGAGATATATAGTTTGCACGTGGTTACCACCATTATACAGATTGTATTTTTTCACTTTATTACTGTGCTATACAAATTGCTTCTTTGTGTTTTTGTTGTTTAGGCTTTACATTCAAATCAAAAAATTTTGAAGAGAAATTTCATAAAGATTTTTTTCAGTTTTTCTTCCCACTGGTTTTATGGCTTCAGGACAGACATTATTGGCCTTTAGTCCATTTTGAGTTGATTTTTGTGTGTGGTAGATGATAAAAATCTCTTTTTTAAAGTATTGATATATAACTCTTTTCCATTGTGAGTTATTGGTATTTTTGTCGAAGATTACTTGGCAGGATATATGTGAATTTATTTGGGAGCTTTCTGTTCTGTTTGATCAGTTGGTGTTTGATTTTATTCCTGTTTAATACTTTTTGGGCTATTATTGTTTTGTGATATAGCTTGACATTAGGCAATATCACACATTCAGATTTTTTTTCCCAAAATTCTTGAGCTCTTTGGGGTCCTTGTGGTTCCATGCAGATTATGAGATTATATTTTTATATTTCTGTAAAGAATAGCATTCGGAATCAAAATTCATACTGACACGTTAAAATTGTGTATGTTTATACTGTACTAAAACATCAAGTTTGGGAATATACACACATACATTTGGGGAACAGATAATTGAGGTAATTTACATATTAATTATTTCACATGGTATTCTTTTTTGGTAGTGAGAACACTTAAACTCTTCTAGGAATTTTTTTAAAACCATAATATTGAATAGATGTTTGTAACTATGATTATAGTGTTGAGCATCCGATCTTCTGAATTTGTCCTGAGTAACTGAAATTTCCATCCCTGTGCAATCATCTACCCGGCCTAGTCCTCGGGCCTCTGCTTTTGATGTCTACTGTTCTGCTGTTTACTCCTACAAGTTCCTCTCGGTTAGATTCCACACATAAGGGGATCATATATTATTTGTCCTTGTGTGGGTAGCTTTTTCCATGTAGCATAACGTCCTCTGTGCTCATTGTTTTTGCCATAAAGGATTGAATTCATTTTTAAATGGACTGTATTTTATTCTACTATATCTTCACCAAATTTTAAAGGATGATCTTATATTTGTAAAAATGTCATTGGAGTTTTTATATAAATATTGTTGATTATATAAAACAATTTGAACACTGTAGACATTTTTAACAGTAATTTTTAAATTCACGCTCATGGGTATCTTTCAATTTATTGTATCTTTTTTATTGATCAGTATTTTATAGTTTTCAGTGCACAGATCTGTTGATCTTTGGTTAAACTTATTTTTAAGTAGTTCACGTAACTTTTTAAGTTATTATAAATTATATTCTTTTTCGACTAAATTATTGTTAATATTTGGGAAGATTTGAAGTTTTTATACTATGTACCCTATACCTTAAATGAACTTTTAAATTTTAATAGTAAATACTAGATTGTTATTTATTAAAAAAATCAACTACAAACAGATCATTTTATTCTTACTTTCCCATTTGGATGTCTTTCGTTTCTTTTTCTTGCTTAATTGCCCTGAGTAGGACTCTGAGTAACTGAATAAAAGCAGGCAGGGTGGACATTCTTGCTTTGTTCTTGACATTAGAGGAACACTTTGACATTTTTCACCTCAGAGTAGGCTATCAGCTGGGAATCTGTCATTATTCAGATCTATTGTGTTAAGATACAATCGTACCCCTAATTTGTAGAGAAATTTTATTATAAAACAGTGCTGAGTTTTCAAATAATATTTAACACGTAAGATAGCTGTGGTTTTGTTGTTTATTCTTTGAACGTAGTATAGCACATTTACAGATGTAGGACATTTTGGGAAGGCTAGGTTGGTCCTCTAACGACTGGGCCATGCCCCGGCACCAGTTTTGGACATTTTGAATCAACCTTGAGTCCCAGTATAAATTCAATGTGATCATGATGAATGAACTTTTTAAGAGTTTGTTGAGTTCTATTTGCTTCTATTTGTTGTGGATCTAGCATGTATTCTCACCAGGGATACCAGCCCAGAATTGTCTCATCTGATAGTGTCTTTCTCTGCTTCCAACATTAGGCTAGTATCAGCCTCATAAAATGGGCTTGTAAACATTGGCCTCTTCATTTATTGGAAGAGCCTGAAAAACATTTGTATTAGTTGTTCTTTATGTGTTTTGTAGAACTCTGTTGTAAAGTTCTAAGGTCCCTGTCTTATATTTACTGGGACATTTTGGGGCTGATTCAATCCCTTTACTTGTGATATTTTTCTGTATCTTTATAATTCTGTGGTAAAAAGGTGGCTTAAGGGCGTAATCCATTTTTTATGTTATTCAATTTATTTTCATTACAGAATAATTTTTCTGCAGTAGTTTAAGATTGTTTATGTTTCGGTCATCAATTATAGTATTTCCTCTTTTATCTCTGGTATAACTTGAATCTTCATTCTTCTTAGTTCCATAAGGATTTTCAATTTTTTTTTTGAATTCTCAAAAAACAACTCTAAGTTTGATTGAGGTTTTCAATTTTTATAGGATCTATTTTAATTGTTTCAGTTTGGAAGTTCATTTCTTCCCTTGAATTAATTTTGATCTTAGTTTGTTCTTTTTGTAGATTTTTTTAGCTGCACTGTGAAATTGCTGACTATATTCTTTATTAATTTAGATGCTTATTGCTATAAACTTGCAGCTTAGGTTTCTTTTTGCTGTGAACCTTAATTTTTTGTGTTTTATGTTTCTATTTTCATTTGTCCAAAATATTTTCTAATTTACTTTTTAATGTGTTATTTGATCTATTTGTTGTTCAGATATATGATGTTTAATTCAACATATTTATGATTTTATTTTATTTTATTTCAGCCTTCCAGAAATTTTTGGCACACCAATAGCTATCGTAAGTATAAATAATTAAACTTTTATAGTTAGAACTATGTAAAGATAGGTAACTGTGTAAATACGTTTAATTCTGGAGAATGGACAACCCCAAATATCCTGTCATCTAAATACAACCTTCTTAGACAATGTTTTATATGTGTCCGAGAAAAATGTGTTTTTTGCTCCTCTTGGATGAAAGACTGTGAGTGTTTGCACATATTTAAAATGTATCTCAAATCCAATGCTTTTTTTAGTGATTTTCTGTCTGTGTGATCTATCCATTGTTGGAAGTAGAGTTTTGAAGTCTTCTGATATTATTGTATTGCAATCTACCTTTCTCTCTCAGATCATTTATTATATATTTTATATACTTTATGTTCTGATAGTGGATACTGTATGTGTTTTTATCATCTCGATGAATTGACTCCTTAGTTATTACATAATAACATCCTGTGTGCTGTTTTACACTTTTGATGTCTATTTCTTCTGATGGAGGTGGGGTTATCCCCGCTCCTCGGCTTCTCGAGTCAGCGTGGTCTGTTGCCATCCTTCTGCCTTCAGTCTCTGTTGATGAAGTGAGTCCTGTCAGGCAGCATGCAGCTGAGTTTTGTCTTTTATTTGTCCATTCAACCATGATATGGGGTTCGATTGGAAATTTCAACCCTTTTACATTTGAAGTAGTAACTAAGGACATGTTAGGACCCTCGTGTGATTGTTTTGGGCCGTATCGTTCTTGTGAATCTGTGCTTTTCCGGTGAAGTGTGTTTGGTTCTCTTTTGTTTGCTCGTCTCCCCTCCCCCAGTGGAGTCAATGAAACTCAGAGTGTCACTGTGGTGAGCAAGTCCTGTACCACCCGAGCTACACCCCAGCATTGCTTCCTGCTCACGTTGCATCTGCTCTAGAGTTTCTCTTTCCTGTTACCACAAAACATAACAAAATATCTGAAAGTTATTAAAGACTGTTTTAAGTGATACTAATTTGTATTGTGTACAGAAACTCTGTACCTCCTATCACATTATTGTGTTTTTAATGTCACAATTTAGGTCTTCTTATATCCTTTCATCATTATTGTAGCTCTAATTACTGTCAAGTATTGTCATTTTCCACTATGCTAAGTGTATGAGTAACCTTCATATCACCATTATAGTATTAGAACAGTCTCTGTTAGGTCATTTTTTACTTACGTGTATTTCCATGTGATTCCTTGGAAATCTTTTGCTTCAAGTGAAAATATTTCCTCAGCTTTGACTGGAAATGAAATGCACCCCCCCCCCCCCCCCCAGGAGATCTTTGCTGTTCACAACTTTTGTGTTTGCAGGTTGTTGTTTTTTTTTTTTTTTTCTATTACCACCTTGGATATATGACGTACTCCCTGACTTGTAATGTGTTAGGTTTCTGTTGGCAGTTCTGTTGTAGTCTGTGTGGGTTTACTTTTGTGACTTACATAATTTCTCTTCCTACTTTCAGGATTCTCTCCACCTTTAACTTTAGACAATTCGATTATATAGTAGGTTGGCTTGTTCTCTCCTCTTCACATCAGTTGTCCTCGTCATTCTTTGAGCTCCATAAATATCTGTATTTCTTCCTCATTTGAGAAGTTTTTAGAGAGTGTTTTTTTTTCTCCCCATTTTATTGATATGTACAAGTGCGGAATTTAAGGTTTACAATGGAGTTGAGCATTTTGTGCACATACGTATCTTGTCAAAGTGACAAGGGCTTTCCTGCTCTCCTTTTGTCCCTCCCCCTACCCTCCCTTCCCTCCCTTCACCCCCTCTCCCCCTCTTTCCCTTTGTCTTTCATTTAAAGTTCCACGAGATGGTTGTGGTCTGGGTCTCTCATATCAGAGAGACCATCCGATGTTTCACCTTCTGCTTCTGACTCACTTCACTAAGCATGATAGTCTCAAGTTTCTTCCATTTGCCTGTGAAAACCTCCACACTGTTGGACCTTACAGATGCGTAGTATTCCATTGTGTATAAGTACCACAGTTTGTGTATCCACTGGTCTGTTGATGGGTATTTTGGTAAATTCGTTCAACCACACTGGAAAGCAGTATGGAGATCTCTCAAAAGACTAGAAATAAATATCCTCTTCGACCCAGTGACACATCTCCTGGGAGTATATCCAAAAGAGGCCAAAACAACATACAACAGAGATATATGTATACCCATGTTCATAGCAGCACAACTAACAATAGCTAGAATTTACAGTGTGTTTTTTAAGGAATTTTATCCCTTTCTCTGTCTCTTCCCTGAGTTTCCCAGAATTTGCAAATTCATATACTTAGTGGTGTGTTTTAAGAATCTTAAGTCTGTATTCTTCTCATTATTTCATTTTCACAGCTGCCTAATCTGAATGACCTGTCTTTGAACTCACCGATTTTTTTTTTCCCTGTGTAATCAGGACTGTTTTTGAAAGTTTCTCTTACGATTTTCTTTTGTGTGAGAATTTCTGTTTTTGTTTATTTGTTTTTCTTAATGGTTTCGATGTCTTTATTCAGCTTCTGATTTTTAAAATGTATTCTTTTTTTCTGTTATGTTTGAGTTGCCTGTTTCTGTTTTCTTGCAGCTGAGGTTCCTTAGAAAAGGGTGTTGAATTTATCATCAGTTAACTTATAGATCTCTATTTCTTGTGGGTCATTGGACATAACACTGTTGGGTATTTCAGGTGGTGTCACATGTTCTTGTTTAATATTCTTTTCTCTGAAGTGTTTCATCATTGTCTTTTCATTAGAAAAAGCAGTCACCTTCTCTAGTCTTTACTGACTGCATTTTGGAAAGAAAGGCTTTTGCCAGTCACCTCTCCGAGGGATTAAGCTGTTTCATACAAATATACATACCCCGTGCTCCTGTTTCTAAGTTGAGAAATTCTTAAGGTTGTCTGCATTAGCTGAATCCTGCAAGGCCAGACTGGATCCTGAACACTCCCCTTCTCCTTCTTTAGGGAAGTATACTGAAATACTTGCATTGGTGTACCCTGTCCTACATGTACCAGCCTTCTGCACTAGATTCTCATGTTTATTTTCTGTGAGCTGCATCTGTGAAGTTGGCCTGGGGATTGTGGGTGTGGGTGGTGATAAGTACAGTGTTCTGGAGCCTGTGGGTCAGTAGGGCAATCTGCAGGGAGAGTGTCCCAACCGCCTAGAGGACAGGTTCTTGGATGTAAATTTCAGAGCTATCTATAGGGTCTATGGCCTCTTTTCCCTGCCCTCATTCTCTCTCAACCTCTGAGCTTTACTGATCATCTCATAGGCTGCATGAGGCAGAATAAAAGTCGACCTCATAGACAGCATCTTACTTCCTTGGAGAAGTTGGGTACTGACTCTTTATGCCTAAGGAACCAGATGCTGAGTCACATGTTTACATGGAAAATGGCGGATGGAGGGAGACTGTCCGAGGACGCAAATGTGTTGTCCTGTGGGAAGAGTGATGCAGGCAATATGTAACTGCTCTCACCCTCTTCAATGTCTCTTTCTTCAGATATATTGCTCCGGTGCTGTGCTGTCTTCTACGCTGGAACTTCTCCGTTGGACTGATGGATGTCTGCAGATCTCCTCTTTCCTGTGAGTAGCGGGCAAAATCGACGCTGCTGTGGAGGGGACGATGGTGGGAAAATCATGGTCCTTCATCTTGCTGGCATCACTCCAGTCAATTCCTTCTGATGTCAACATATGATCTTACGGCTATCCTAAATAGCACGACTTTTTATGTTATACTTAGTGCCTCTTTGAAAAGTTTCTGGGGGACTAAGGGGTTCTTTATTCTCCTGGAAATTGCCTCACGTGCCTGGCCGTAAAGATGTGGAGGAGATGAGCACACCACAAAGCCATGCGCAGAGCCATTGCCTTGTAGTTCTTTTTGTTCCATTTTTCCTCTTAAATTTGTACCGTGGAGCAGGAGAGGCTGCGTAGATTTTTGAAGGGAAAGACAAAAACTGTATCAACTCTGTATAGAACGTGGATAGTTTAAAATCTTCTGTGGATAAGCTTTTCTCACCATTAAAAGTAGAGTGCGTTTCTCACAGTGTTTCCTGTACAGGTGAATAGCGAGAGAAGGAAGAACACAAACAATCCCCTCGGTACAATGTTTACCTGCCTGTGTAATTTGATCTGTTACTCTCTCTGAAATGAATGGTGGTAATTTTCTCACCCAGAAAATATGCCCATTGGGAAGTATATTCCATTAAGTAGCCTGTAACGTAAGTGAAAGGCTACAGGGCAGGGTCACTTCTGACTTCCTCCTCCAGTTATTGTGGAACATCAGAAAAGACTCTAAGATGTGTGTGGAGGGTGTGACATGGAGAAGTCGTGTTCTCCTCACAGGTGATTTACATGAATACTTACACTAAGAGACCAAAGATGCGAAGCACACAGAAAGGAGTTGTGCAGAGCCTTCTTTTTATTTTAATTCTAGGAAAATTAGGTCAAGTATGTGCTTTTACGCATCACCTCTATGTAGCTGATTCTAAAATGGCCTTTAATGCTGGGAATGGTGGTGGCATTTATGTTTCCTTGCTCTTAACAATTCCCTAGCTTGGCCTACAATGATTAAGGCATTACTTAGGTTTGTATTCCGCTTAGGAAACCAGTGAGCTACCTCCTGCCAGCAATACAGCACAGATTTTAATTAGAAAATTTGTCTTCTGGGTGAGGCTAATAGGATACAAAAAAATAGCAGTGTTTTAATATGTTGCAAATATTTTTTGTTCGCATAACTGGGCTTGTTATTTTCATATAACTAGATATTACCTTTTGAGCATTGCAAGCATCAAAGAAGTCAGGCATGTGAGAGAGTTCCAGGTAGTAAAAGTCTTATTTTTAGCTGTTAAGATAATGCTGATTTTAATGATTTTTATAAAAAGGACAAGTAGTCCAGTGACTGTGGTCACAGGACTTAACCTTTAGTGCCATTGTAAATGCTGATACTGTTCTGCCCGTGCTCAGCAAGTCTCTGAAAGAAGAAAGTTCTCAATAAAATTTCCAGTACAGGATGTTTCATGAAATATGCTAGAGTTGTCTCCAATGTGACTTACCATCAGTCACTGCGTCTTAATAGCTATGTTTAACGTCTAGTATACTTTTTCCCACTAAATTTGATGGGTCTAAGGTATTACTGATGCTATTGAACAGGATAAACACAATTCTTGGCAACCAACCAACTAGTCAAGTAGTGTCTATCCCCTATCTCAACAGTTCAGATTCAGGCAACAGGTAACTCCGGTGCTGAGATATAAGGCATTATATTGTCCTTGTAGTTCTTTATGATTTGGGTGAAGATACTTGGTTTGGGTAGAGATCTGTTTGAAGCAACAAAACGTTAATATAGAATATTTTCAATCCCTTGCTTTTCTTATGCTGACATTTGATAAAATGATTTAGTCCATGCGTCAGTGAAGCAAGTTTGCATCTTTTACTGAGAATTTATAATACATTATGACTTTTGCTTATCTATTGCACCTTTCTATAATTTAACACCATTTATTTAGAAATTCTAGGAAATAGATTTTAACAAAATTGTCTACTTGAGTTGATGTTGTCTTTCCGGATTTTTGCAAACCTAGGAAAATTAGTGTCAGGACTCAAAGGCATTTTGAGGATGGAAGAGATACTAAGATCTGGAACAAGAAGGTTTTCATTTGAGATAAGCACAAGACCTTATAAATAGCAGTAATCTCAAGTACTGTGTTGTATTGTGGTGCTGTTTTAAGGACATGCAGAAAAACTATTACTACTTTATTTTGAATTATCCCCCACCAGTTCATATATTAAAAATGATATCTCCAAATTAAAATGTTAACGATACTAAGGGGTGGGAACTTTGGAGGTAATTATGGTTACGTGAGCTTAAGAGGGTAGGGCTCACAGATAGCATTAGGGGCTTGGTAAGAGGAGAGAATGGAAGTAGCTTGGCTGCGCTGTCTTTCCCTGTGATGCCTTCGCTCGTGTTACGGTGCAGCAAGGAGCTCTCATCCCATGCCCAACACATATTAGCCCCATAAATCTGGAGTTTCTTCTTTTCAGAATATGAGCCCCATAAATTTCTGTTCTTTCTAAATTTTTAAATTTTACATAATTTCCTATAACAATGGAAAACAAGTTATCACAATTGTCTTTTCTCTAACATGTGAAGGTTCTTGATATTAGTTTCCAGATTTATTTTATACTCATGTATTACAACGTCTTCACATGAAAGAGATCTCCTACTCCAATACTCAGAGATTTTTCATAGTGTTACCTTGCTTTTAAATTAAGTTTACCTTATAGTTGACAGAACAGAAAAATTTTACACATATAATGGATTGTCATCTAACTTAATGACACATGCATATTTTGTACAATGAAGTTAAACATAGATATGACTGCTATGAGGTAAAATACCTGTTGGGCAGGCAGGAGGCTCTAGGTATGGCCCTAGGTTGTATCGGTCAGCCTACACATCACTGGACACCTGACACCTGAAGCTAAAATAAGGAAAAGTTTATGGTTTCAAACATTTCAGTCAATGTTTGGCTGGACCCAGAGCAGAGACAGTACGGCTGAAGGCTACGGTAGGTCTCAAGTGCACTCTGTATGGCAAGTGGGAAGCAGAACACAGAGAAAGAGGGACCGGGGCATATATAATACCCAAGGTCACATCTCCCTGATCTACCCAGATACAGCAAGAACTATGATTTATTAACCTCTCAAGCCAATTAAGTTGATAATAAGGATTAATAGTCTCAGCAGAGCAATAAAAGCAATCCAGAATAATTTTTTTAAATATTGTCAGAAAAAGTACTATGTTCCACTTCCAGAACTAATACATGTAAGACCATGTATTTTGTGCAAAGTAGGTTATTGAATATATTTTAGTTCCTTGCCTCTTTTAAGAAAATATTTTCTCCATTAATAATGTACATAATATTAACAGCGACATGAATACTCTTTCCAGAAAAAAAGAAGACATCCAACAAAAATTAATATTTTAACCAAAGTTATAAATGTAAGAGTTATAATGTCATAAATGTAATTTGTTAACAGAGACAACCCTTTGAGATAAAATTTTATTGTTCATAGAATTATTCTCTTTGTGTGTTTCCAAGTAGTGAAAGTATTATTTCCTTCGTTTCTACTTTGTGTTGGATCTTTTTAACCATAAAATTAATGTGATAGGATATGAATGAAGGAATTATATTAATAATTTTCTATTTTTCAAAAACAATTTAAGGATAGACTTAGTCATCACTCAGGAGAGTGATGCAGATAAGTCTACAAATGCTCCTTCTCTTTAGGATTCTCATGGAGCTTCTTAGGCCCGGTCTCAGTGTCTCTGCCCATAGTTGACACAAGCTGTCACTGGTAAGAAGTTCTTAGAGTCTTGGCTTGGCTCCCTCCTGTCCAGATCTCCCTGAACTTTGAGAAGTTGTAGCTCTATCACTTATTTCTTGAATTCGTTCTGATCCTTAGTTCCTTCATCCACAACATTGAGCTTTGCAGATAATTTATAAAGAACAGAAATGTGTGTCTCGGGATTTTGGTGGCTGGAACCTCCAAGATGAAGAAGCTAGCAGATCCCATGTCTGGTGAGAAATCTCTTGCCTATAAGATGGTGCTTTCTTTCTATGCCATGTGACTTCACATGGTAGGAAGGAAAAGCGGTCTTGCTAGCTTCCCCCACAGCTTTTATAAAGTGCTACTCATATTAATGTGGCTAGAGCCTTCATTGTTTATTTTCTTATTAAGTATTTTCTTTTTATATTATTGAATTTACAGTTTAAAATTCAGTGTGAATTTTGTCAGGGATATGAACATTCAACCCACAGTAAAAGTCATGGCTGAGATGTGGTTAGACAGGAAATTGCAGTTGCATGCAATTTACTCAACAATGATTAAACATCATAAAATGTATAATTAAAATAGAAGGTCATTTATATTTCAGTTTTTTTCTCCAATATGTTGTTTCTATGGACACAGAGAAATGCACCGGGCAAAGCTGAAGGATCTTTCGATATATAATCATTCTTTGCATCACACAGTGTCTATTCATTCCTACTAGAGGTTACCTAACATAAAACATACTATGCAGCACCAAATTTTAATTCAAAATTCAAATAGAGGCATGCATGAAAGCCCAGAATAAATGTTTAGAAGAGGCTTTCTAAAGCATTAAGTATTTTCATTGGCCAGTTAACTAGCTTTGAATTATTTTTAATGGATAAAACATTTTAGCAGTGTTCTCTAGAGACTGCTCTGATTTCAAATGAAGCATTTCCAATTAATCTAAAAAAGACATTCTATAAACACAAGTTAACAATCTCATAGCAACAGATAATAAAATAATTCTGAAAATTATTATAGCCTTTATCACCAGGCAATTGAGAGAGTTATTGTAGACATCATCAAACCCATCCTTGCATCTCTCCGTCTCTTTGGATACAGGTATTAATGTCTCATCATTAATCCTTACAGAATGTGTTTAAGAAGAATTATCATGTGGCATTTTCAAAGCCTTGAATTGCTGAGACCTATGGGCCAGTGGGTAGAATTCCATGTCAGGCTTGTGGTCGTGTATGTGTGAGGGCTGTTGAGTGGTGAAAATGACTCTTGAACAAAGATAACAATGTTCCTAATGCATCATTTGATAAATAATTTCATGACTTTATACAGCTTTGTGTATGTTAGATTGATGGCTATCAATGTCTGATATTTCTGGCTCAACAGTAATAGTGTTTGAATGGGTTTTTGTTGCAAAAGAAGTTTACCTTCAGGAAAGGCTTTGTTTTACTGGGTTATCTAAATATATAATCTCAGTAAACATTTATGTGATGCACTTAGGTTTGTGTTTCATTAATTAGTGTTTATGGGAATTTTATACTTTTAGTCAGCTCTACTTAATTTCATTTTTCGCCAATTGTGGTAATACACATCAAAGGCAGAAAAGAGATAAAGGTAGACCCAAAAGAGGAAAGGAAGCAGCACTGGGTAGCAGCTGGCAGCTAAAATAACACCTGTTCTAACAAGCACATCACACAGCAATGACTCATCACCAAGCAGTTCGAACATACTTTAGGGTTATTGTTGATGATATGGAGTTATTGGTAACAGTATGTCTGAAGTCTCCCTATCTCCTCCCCAGAAAACCTGACTCTGGATGCAAGTAGTATTTGATTGGTAACTTTCGAGAACATTTCGTTAACAAAGCTTCTCCATGTAGCTGGTTGCCGTGAATCTGAGGTACAAGAAGTAGGGCGCACGGATAGGAATCCTGAAGGGACTGCTGTGATTGGAGACTGTGAGGCACGATAGAAAACCCAGGCATTAAGGTGGTTTTCTAGGAACATTGTTAAGAAAGAAAGTATTTCAGATTTATGATGTTCTAGCAGAAAAGCTAGAGTGGTGGAGAGAAATTGTTTGCATTACTTTCACCTACTATAAAATAAATGAAATATGAGTTTCTAAATTCCCCATCTCATGGGAAAAGTAAATAGCAAAGATGATTTCAAAGGAATATTGTGGAGCAGTATATAAATGGGTTGATGATTCATTCGCTCAGCTTTTGTAGAGAAACAACCTTACATTAATCTAGACAGTGTTTATTTTAAAATTGTGCTCATTGTTACTGTGTATTATGTTCCATTTATATTAAAATGATACAACAAAAATCACCAACTTTGGGGTTATTTTAAGCATTTTATAGTAATCAGGACAAGCATAAAGGAAGGTTTTTATATCATGAGAACCGAAACTGTGATTCTGTTATTTGTGAACATAAATATTTTCTAGCTGTTTCTGCCCAGAATGTTAGCACTAATGTTAACAAAATATACACTCAGAGCCTTTTTCTGAATGTGGGTCTGTTTTAGTAGATGAAAAGTGAAGAAAATAAGGGGTGCTTTATTCCCAGGAGTGCATAATCTACAACGTGATTGAATTGAATGGGACTGAAAAAGCTCAATATCTATTTGCTATAGTTTATATTGTGGTGCTACAAATAACACAAAAAATGAAATACTGAACTCAATAAAACATCCTAACCTGTGGCAAATCATTTAGATTAAATGTTGAATGTTAACCGATTTGCCATTCATCCAGCGTACCCTAAGATAGGTGAACTTGTATTTAGATGAATGTTCATTTATTAAGAACCATAAAGGCTACAAAGATCTGTAAAAACGAATGTCTTTTTCAACTAACTTGGTTTCCTAATAGCTAGATACAAGGAGAATATCAGTAACTACTATGCATAATAGATGATCACAAATTCAGTAGGAAAGGTATCAGTGAAACACTATAGATACTTAAAGGAAGCAAATATCATCAACAATTGAACATATCCTGGCGCATTTGGAATTTGATGAAGATCCAGTAGAGAGTACGAATAGGAAAAGCACAGAGAAGTGAGCGAGTAGAGGGAGATGTCAGCTGGAGAAAGAAGGGGAAATGAAGTATGCTGAGTAATTATAAGGAATAATCACGGGCGTCCAGTTCAACATGCCTCCTCTCTTTGAGAAAGAAGGTTGTGAAATCAGATTTCGATAGCTACCATTTACGAATTAGCTATCAGTACCTGTCTAACATCCAGCAAATTACTTAAGTTGGCTCATGACCCTAATCTGGACTTGTCTAATGATTTCTCAGGTCCTTTTCAACTCCGAAATGCTTTGACAATCAGAGTATGGACACATGCAACTACAAGGAGTATTATATTTACGCTCACATGATTAGGAACATGATGAACATATTAAAGTAAATGAAATATGAACGATTCACATCTATTTCATGAAGTCAAACAAAGCATCCTTTTGTCACCTTGAAACTGTGAGAATCATTGGTACAGGTGTGGAATTGGGAAGCTCACGAGGAGGCAGACTGGAAAGGAGTTTTAGGTCCTGACCTGTAGGATCCAGTGGGACTGGGGAACCTGTGATCAAAGCTGTGTGATAACAAAGGGAGTGGGGATCACCATTGATTAGTGTCTGGGTGACAGCAATGGGGTACGGGTGGTGCATGAGAGGGGAGGGTTTTTTATATCTGAAATTGAAAGGCAAATGAGAGGCAGGGAGTTGAAGGTGCATGGAGGAGTGGGTCTGTCGGTTTGTGCTGTCTGGTGACATGCTATGGAAGAATAACTGACGGGCTTTTGAACCAGTTTGATACAGAGAAAGGCGGGCAAGAGAAAATTCAGAAAAAGAACGAGAAGATTTGTTACTAGTGAGTGAAACAATGTGAAACAGCCAATTTTGCCCAGAACTTAAACTTTTAGTGAGCAAACAACCCAATCTTATCTAATTTTAAACTGTAAGTTTTCTTTAAGTGATCATCACCAAAACAAAACTTTTGTATTGCCCTATGCCAATATGTACTGTTTCTAGTTTTATTTCAAGTTTTCTCTATGTGTTTTTTTTTTTAATGTGTGTTTTTATCACAGTAGAATCAGTCCTTTCTTCCATTAAGGAGACACTGCAGGCCTCAGGAGGTAGAAGGTGACGGTTTACAAGTTTGTACTGAGTTTCCCAGGCGCTAGTGTGACAGATGTCTTAACAAGTACGGTATGTAGATGAACTCACACGAGTGAGCAGCACAACACTTTGAACTTTTGGCTTACAGAGAAATAAAACAAAGTTCTTGAAGTCTGTGAATGAATTTAGAGAAATGAAGAAATTTCGTCATGGGCATTTTCATCAAATAATTGGAAATTTTGTAGAGGAAAGAAAAATCTATGCATTATCTTGACTAACTGCGTCAGGATTTGTTCAGTTTGGCTTAAGTTACATTCTGTTTTGGAAACAAAATAAAATGATGACAGTTAACCTTTTAGCCCAAGAAGTTAGCTAACCTGTAGACTATAAGCTCCCAAAAGTTGTGGATCACTGCTTTTAAACATAAGCAAAACAAGTACTGACATACAGACGCTGTCCAATGTGCATTTGTGAAATTAAACCAAACGTATATAAGCATGTACCACGTGTGTGTATTTATGTACACATGCAGAAATATACGCAGATTTTTGTATGCATACACAAATATGTATATATATACGTACATCTATGAATATATTCATGCATGTCAGTAGAAAGAAAATATAGTCCGTAATGTGAAAGTCCTTTTACATGACACTGGCCTCTCAAACAGCTGAAATCTCAGGTCTGTGCGACAGGCCTGCACTGCTGGCAAAGTGTGGGCCACCGCCCAGCTGTACGGATGGAGCAGCCAAAATGCCCACTGTCCCTGCTGGAAGCCACGATTGCACAGCTTGGCCTGGGATGCGTGCCTTTGACGGCAGCCGGTTCCAGCTATGAAAGATGGGGTGGCGGTGCGCAAACACAGCCTGACCTTGAAAGATTGATGTGGGCTGGCTCGCTGTTCAGAAAGCCAGCAGAGGGCCCACACCCAGAAAACTGCAGAGAACGCCCCATGGATTCTATGTTTAATGTCACTTGTTAGGGATGATTTTCATGATTTACTCTTTCTTAATGACTTACGTGACTATCTGGCCTGGGTTCTGTTCCTTATATCTCATAAAGACTATTTATATTTTGAGATATTCACTTTTATTCCGTAAAAAGCTCAGATTTAATATTTGCAATGCCTTCACACAATTAGTAAATAAGAAAGAAAGGCTATATTTAAGGTTGCCACATAATTCTTACTATATTTATATACCATCTAGATATTTTTTTAAAGCAAGAATAGATGAAGTGATGGACATAAGTGACTTTCAGAACTACTAAAAGATAAAGCTTTAAGGAAATGTGTTGCCGAGTATTTCAATGAATATAACTATGCAACCGAATCACTGCATTGCATTCCTATCCTGTCTTGTTTCTGTAGCAAAATAAGAAAATTAGAACTGTTCTCATAGAAGCAATCTAAATCCGAGTGATTCTGCAGCTGCTAGACTTAGGGAATATTTAAGCTTGTGGTTTATTGATAAGCAGTTCAATTATTATGGGTAACATGAAATTTTGAATTTACTTCTATGAGGGGCTCATCTTTTCATTTCAGGGACTTAAAAAATAATCTCCTTCAAAATACATATTCTGCAGTTTATATGGAAGTATGGCGAATTGGAAATCATCTAGCACCATCTTTTAATTTAGCTCCAAGAACGGCTGATTTGCCCAATGTATGCATGTATTTTATTTTCATCCTTAAGTTGATTTGCATTATTTTGGCTAAAGAAGCAACATAATGTTCATCACACCAGCAAAGTTAGACAAGACTCAAGCTAAAACTTCCTTGGCAGCCTTTTGTGAAGTATTTTTTGATTTGGCAGCTTGAGAGTCTGGCAGCTAGAGAGCAGAGATCTCTGTTGTGGACTCCGGTTGAGCTTCGTGGGTTCCCCCAGATCCACAGGAAGGCTGGCACACTGCCCAGGCATGTGGTGTTGACGACGGATGCCTGGGCAGGTAACACCTGCACCCAGCTTAGGGCCAGGACACACCCAGGTCTGCATTTCTTTCCCCCATCTGTCTTGTCTTTTTTCTTTCTTTCTTTCAGACAGGGCGTCACTCTGCAGTCCAGGCTGGTAGGCAGGCAGGTCTCATATCCATGGCTCTCTTCCTGCTCCAGCCTCCCAAGTCCTGAGATTACAGGTGTATTTCCAGCAGTGATGTGATGCTAGAGGATCAAACCCTGGCCCTCACGGATCATAGGCAAGCACTTCAACCACTGAGCTACAAGCTAGTCCCACCCAAGTTTGCTTTCTGCTCATCCATAGGTATTATTACGGAGGCTGTTTTTATCTTCTAAATCTCTGTGTGTAATGCATGGTCCATCTCGTTTCTTGTCTTTGAGTATTTCTTTAAAGAAAAGTAAATTTGATGTTATGTATTAGTGTTCTTATTTAAGTTTTGTCGGTTAAATGAAAGATAGTTGACAAATTCTGGCCAAGGTCAGATAGAGAGCATTAAAAATGGACAAGAAAACTTGAAGAGATATTTAGTTTGTGTCCATTTCTTCTTTCTCATCCCTGTTATAACTGCCAAGTTTAGTTGGATTTTTTTTTCAATTTTCACAAGTAGCACTTGAAAACCTTCTTGTAAAAGAATATATAAAACATAGAGACATGGCAAATAAATTCTACAGCTGTTTCCCTCTAAAATGCTTCCTGTCTCCCTATGGCTCATCTCATTTCTTTCCCCAGAGAAGCTGACGACTGCCCACAGAGTTGTCTCTTCCTCCCAAGAGATACCTGGGAAGGTGGACATGATGTATGGCCTGCATTATGTGATATCTGAAATATGACTAATATGGTTAATGACCTGAACTTTTGGGTGTTAGTGATTTTAACTTACATGTATATAGCATGTATGACTATTAGCTCACATATTGGAGAACACAGGCTGTCAGCTGCCCCAAGGGCTACTATTGTAGACTTACCGTGTCCCTCTGTCTGGGTTCGTTGTCTGCTTCCCCTGCCTGCGTCTTGTTCAAATGTTCCAATGCTCCCTTTCACCGTGACACCAGTCTGTTTGGCTGCACGGTAAGCAATGCCATGGTGATACCTTGCCTACTCTTGGTCTTCTACCACTCTCTGTGTTACGTAGACCACGCCGCGCTTCCTTAGGTCTCTATGCCTTTCCGTTATTTAGTTTTCTTTTCCCTTACCTACCTGGCTACCAAATTTCATCAAGTTTCAGGTAACTGGATTTGGAAGTATTTTTTAGTCCCAGATACTTCCTGAGCTGCTGTACAGGCCACTTGTGTCCTTATTTGTTCACTGCCCATTTCCACCCATTTTTAAAAATCACTGCCGTGTTTCAAGCCTCAGAGTAGAGTGACGACAGGGACTTCCTTCGTGCTAATTTCTGTCTCCACTCAACAGTCTGCTACACTGCTCTGCCTCAGTGCCACGCGTACTTGGAGTCATTAAGAAATGAACAGAAATGCATTTCATGGGGTTATAGGAATAGTCTGTTTTGTTCACAAACATTCTAGGGTTTTGTTTTTTCATGGGGAGCAGAGTCGTTCTCTGTAATTCAAGCTGGCTCTGGATCACCATGTAGCCCTTGCTGACATAGGACTCAAAGTAGTCCTTCTGCTTCTGTTTCCCGCCTGCTGGGCTTAAAGGATGTGCCATCATACCTGGCTTCTATGGTGTTGGGGAATTGAAAGAGCCTCGCGTTTTCTAGGCAAGTCTTCTAACCCCTGAGATTCACTTCAAACAGTATCATGGCCTGATGATGAGTGCAATAAAATGTTTGGGATGAAAAATGATCATGTTAATTCTAATACATGTTTTGACTGGTGAAGGTATCTCAGGTCTATCAAACAACTTCAAGTCTTAAGGCGAGTTTTCTGAATTGACAAAATACAAAACGAAAAACAAATGAGACTCCAAATATGCCTATTCCTTGAGAGTTTCACTGCTTTTTCTCAGGTAAGGAAGATGATTGATTTCTGACACAATGTAGAAATAAACTATCAAATACCAACTCACTTAAATGGACTCCCAAGTTACATTTGTCTAAATCACCTGTCCCTCACACCAGAATATCGTAATTTCTGAAGTCCAACACAATACCCTCTGTCATTTTTCACTATTCTATCGTGTTAATATAATCAACAAAAATAACTAAAGCTCATTTTTTACCCATTAGTAAGTACTCAACTAAATGCTTTGTTTACTATTGAAGCCAGTGCTTTCACTGCAGAAATTCTCTGCTATGTGAGCTAATTGGGGCTTTATCCAGTGGACTCCATTAATATTAATTTGTGGTTAACTTTTGCTTAATCTAGAAATCAGTTTCCTATCTACAGGATTGTGTTAATATCCAAACCAATTTGTATTAATTTTGAAAGTCAAATATCAGGGAACATCACGTCAAAACCATTAATGAAAGCCTCTATGGTATTGGGTTCACATTCACATTCTTCTTGGGGCACTGTTATGAAATAGATGAAAATCCATTCCGTGTAGCTGTGTCGCTGCACCGCTGCATAGCTAAATGTCGCATGGCCTTCTCCCCAGAAACTTGGCTAGATTATCTCAGTATTAATTTTTATTTGATTAAATGACCATTTATGTGAGTAGGAATTTTACCTCTTGAAGGAAGCTGGGTTTATTGTGAATGACTCAGTATTTTTAAGCAAATGTTTTAATATGTAAGTTAAATAGTTTTGCTAGCACAGTGTCACTACTCAAAAATTTTCTCAGTGGTGTCTAGCTTCCCAATTTTAAAATTCCTTCCATTATCCATTTGTGTTTCCCCTTCTATTGAACACGGCACCCATGTGTGAACACATGGGACTTTTTAAGGAATTATAATTGAAAGTTTATTTTTATATTATTTAGGATATTGTTTCTGTGAAGACTTAGAACCCGATACCACACAACATTTTTTGGTCAATATTTGTTTTTACTCCTTTAAATTCCTCAGTCTCGTAGCCTGTGAGGAAGACATACTCCTTTGTATTCACGTGCAATTCCCACTACAGATTTCTTTCTTCAGAGGTCACTCCGATTGGATGTTCATATAGAGGCTTCTATTTTGGGTCATTTCATACTTGTCATCTCACAAAGAAGTTGCAGACATTTTAATTATAACATGATCTTACAGTCTCATTCAGATCCTTTTTCCGCAGTCCATGCCCGTTATGTTTTTAATTATCTCAAATGTGTCTTGTCCCTTGAGTTTCTCATTAGAGCAAATTTGTTTTTTTTTTTATCATTGTTTTGCAGTTTATTCAGGCCCCCTAATGTGGAATGTAAGACTGATTTAAATTTCTCAGACCTGTTTGAGAGATGGAGTTGGGTAGAGAATTTAGTGTTTTTATAATCATGCTATATGTAGGACTTTTTAAAAATATATATATTTAACTTGATCTATGTAGTGGAAGTTGAAACCCTTTAAGGTACTACGGAATATTCCTGTTTTTTTTTTTTTTTTCCTGTATTTCTTCAACTGGTGCTCATGGAAAAATTCTTATTCAAGTAAAATACAGGTCATCTAGGCCACTACATGTGATTCCAAGAAAGCATAAAAAACAAAATATAGGATTTTTAAAAATACTTTGGATCACTATGGATGTAAGAGAGAACCCATGTCCAAAATTAAAGCTTCCTATGTAATCTTCACATTTGAGATTTTTAAAAGTTGAAATAGTATTGTCCAAAAATAACATGCTTAGTAGAAAATTAAGCAAAGTACAGAAATACAAGTGTCAAATTCCTTGAGATTTTATAAAACAAAGGAAATAAATATTATTTTAAGGGTTCTATGTATCTCTTACTCTACTTTTATTCATCCAGGTAATTATTTATTCAGTAAATATTTGCCCAAACTATAATGACCTATCCCTGTTTCTCTAGACTATCAAAATGCTGCTAAAGAAGATATTAAAATTAGTTTATCTAGCTCAATGTAGTGAGGAAAATTATAAACAAAGAAATGAACAGCAACATTTCAGGTAAGCATTACCTGTTAAGGCAGATCAAAAGAGCAGGTAATGGATTAAAAAAATAACGAGTGTAGCTACTTCAGGTTGTTTATGAGAGAACATTGTAGCAGATTTCTCCACGGAGGAAAAAGCCACTAACTGTCTGCAGGATGACCAGGTAGGAGATGGCAGTGTCCTCAAGATCCAGGGCAGAAATGTGCTCCTGTTAGTATCTGGAGCAAGGAGGAGCATTTTTTTTTTTTTTTTTTTTTTGGCCAAGGGCTATTTGGGCATATACGTCAGCACACAAAATTGTTAAGTTATATATCAGCCTGCTATATTTGGTAAAACATTAAATTAACTCATTCCTAATTTGATAGCTGAAACTGCTTTTCTTTGACAAGGCTTTGACCAGGCTGACTAACTGACTTTCAGGGCCGGAGTTCCTGTCCCTTATGGAGAACGAACTGGAGGGATGATAATGAAAAGTGGCGGGTAGAGAGGGCAAGCCTGCTAGGCTAGGGCACAGAGCAAGGGCGATAAGTGGGACTGAACCCCTTGAAAGTGGTGAGTGGGGGAGTGCTATTATTTTCTTTACATTAAAAATATAAAAGGGATCATGCTGATGACTGAGGAACAGACTGCAACTACAGGTGGATCCAGGGAGATTCGGGCTCAGGGAGATTCAAAACAATGTGCAGACATAATCAGAATGACTCTGATTTGTTTTTGTTTTTCAACCAATGTGTTATTGACTATTTAAGTGTTGTACAGGCCAGTGAGATTTGGAAGGAGGGTTTCCCAATAGTAATACTATTGATACTTTATCTTAGATAAGACTTTTTTTTTTTTACAGGTAACCTTCTGTGCATAGTAGGGTTTATTGCTGTACCATAGTCTTTGTTTTTTAGGTTCTGGTAGACTTTCCTTCCCTCCTGTGACAACCCAGAACTCCTGAGAATACCACTAAATGTTCTCAGTGGGTCAAAAATCACCTGATTGAGAACGACTCCTATAGGCCCTGCTAGGGTAGCAAACTCCTCGTTTTTCCAGTGGTTTGAGTATGTGTTTCTTAATTGTGTCTGCAGTGAGTCCTTGGGTACTCAGTCCTAGCTTCTTTTTGAGTTGTGAGATCTAACTTGTATTGCAGGGAGACACCATCTGCCATTCAAGTGACCATCACAAGTCAGAGAATACTAGTTTTCAATACTTCTGCACCAAAGTGACTCATCACTTTGGCTCAGTTTGCTGGCTAAAACTCCACAAATTTTTCTTACTTAAGAAAGGTCTGAGAAAAGTAGACAATATATGTATGTTTGCTGAGCAATAAATATTTCTACTACTATTCTGGGTAAAATATACCAGTGACCCAAAGCAATTGTGAAATTCTTGTGGCACGTACTATGAAAATCTCTTACTCTGGAAGTGGGAGAGGCTAATTAGGACTGAGAAGCAAACTGTCTTTGTTTGCTTTTGGCTGTGTGGCTCAGAGACTCTACCCAACATGTGGTATGTTTCTGTCTTTCTTGGGGACACTGAATGTGGGTTTCACCCTCTTTGATGGCTGCAAAAAATGATCAGATTTCCACTCAGGAACAATTGTAGAGTTAAAGGTTGGTTATGCTTTGATCCATCACTGATTTTTTCAGATAAAGCATGCCTCTCTTGACTACATTACTTTGTATAATCTGAAAAGTCTTTTTATCTTTTGGATTACTTTTATTTTGATATGCTGGTAACCTCCTCTGTAGCTCTTTTCAAAGCATATTCCTTCTAACTACTTTGATTTTTCTTTTGCTTATTGCCTTCAAAAGTATTTGTCTGTCAATTTAATGGTAAGCAATTTGAGGCTGCTTGGAATAGGGTGTATAATGTGAAGGTCATGCCTACTGAGTTTTTAATATCTATATTTACTTGTATTATTCTGAAAGTAGACACAAGATATTTGGAACTTGGTGTGATTACTTATAGAAATAACTGCATAGTCTATTGATTTTTTTGTTGCTCTGCATACTTTGATGATGTGATGGAAGCCAGATAGATGGCACCTTTCATGTATCCTGATCTGTACTCGAAATGAGAAACCACAAAAATATGACACTGAGACTTAATGGAGAAAGATAACTGAGTCTCTCTCCTGAGTGGAGCAGAAACTTAACTTTCATGTTAGAACATTCTTCTTGGAAAGAGAAGGCGAATAACTTTGGCCTTTACCCTCTGAAACATAAATCAACATCTTCAGGGGTGGAAGTGGAATGTGGGATACAGCTGGCCACCCTGGAATGTTTCCCATATCCCGGGTCCCATTCCCCTTGAAGGATAATGTCTCCAGGGAGGAGAAGCTCTAATCCTTCTCTGAGGTGTATTTTTTACTCAGTTGTCTTTCAACTTCCAGGTCTTGTCCTTAGCCTGGGTTTTAGTACTGTGGGTTTAAAAAACACATCAAGACAATATTTTTGATCTAATTTTAGCTTTGAAGCTTTTCAATCTTTGATGTGTTTTACTGAGTAGTTTTCCTTCAAACTACTTTGTCAACTTAACCAAAGTAACAGCTTTGTGTTAGAGGGATAATTCTGTTTCAAACGTTAGTGCTATTTATATTTTCTAAGGAATAATAGAAGAAGAGGTTTTTGGAACGATAAATTTTAAAATGTTATTTTATTTCCATCATGTTATTATTGCTAGTATTAATATAGAAAATCTGAATGTATTCTAGTTACAATACTCTTTACTATATTAATTTCATAGTCATGGATTTGCCAGATTAACAAGCAAATCAAATATCTCCAGATTTTCAGTTATATAATCCTTTCTAATTCCCAGAAATGTTTACACATAAGTTCAATATATGTTGCCTACTTTTTAATCAAACAGCTTTTTAAAAAAAATAGCATCATGCCTGCAATGTCTACAATTGATAAGAAAATATTTTATTATTATTTCTAGAAAAATTTGATATCACATCAAAATATAGCTTACAATATAAATTTGTATTAAGAGGAAAGAAATATTTTTTTTCATTAATCACATTTGGTAATATCTCAAGTGTAATGTTTTGATTTTTCTATGCTTTGATCTACAATTGAACACGTTTGTAATGTTCACAGTGTTTAACACTTTTTATTTTTGTTCTGTCCGCTATTGTCTGCATTTTTGGTTCCTGTATTTGTAGCATTATCAATGGTGTGGTAGAATTCCTATGGGCTCATTGGTCCCTCTCTTCTTATATCAGAAATAGTCTTGACCTGTAAGGGACCTTTGTGAGTCACGTTCACTGTGCACAGGGAGGCTCTTCCTGTAGCCTTTTCTGTAATCACTTCATCTAAGCTTAAAAGCTATGCAAAGTCGGTTCCTTTGTGATCGCTGCAAGACAAACCCAAGGAATTGCCTCACGCATACCCTAGAACTGGCCCTGGACTGCAGTAAAAGTCAATTATTTCCCATAAGTTAGCTATTATTAGTTGTGCTGCTATAAACATAGGTATGCACGTAACTCTGTTACATAGTGCTTTTAACTCTTTTGGAAAGATACCTACAAGAGGCATCACTGGGTCGAGGGGAATATAGATTTTCAGTATTTTTGAAATAACTCTTTGCTTCTTTCCATAGAGATTGTACAAGTTTACAGTCTTCCCAGAAATGTAAGAAGTTTCTTTTTCCCTGCAAACCTCACCAGCATTAATTGCTATCTGAGTTCTTGATATGCACCATTTTAATGAGGGTAAGATGGTATCTCAGTGCTGTTTTGATTTACACTTCTCTGATGACTGAGGATGTTGTCAATGTTTGATGGCCATTTGAAATTTTTCACTTGAGAATCATCTGTTCATTTCAGTCACCAATTTTTTAATTGGGCTTTTAATTTCATTGGGCCAATTTTTATCAGACCTTTGTATATTCTGCTTATTAGCCTCCTGTTCAAGGTTTAGACGGTAAAACTTTTTTCTCATTCTCTCTGTTCTCTCTTCACTCAGTTAATTGTGTCCTTTGCTATTCAGAAGCTTTTTAATTTGATATAATCTCATTGGTTGGGTCTCAGGCTTACTTCTGCTGCATCAGGTGTTTTATTGAGAAAATCTCCGCCTATGCCACCATCTTCAAGAATTTTACATATTTTGTTCTCCGGTAAGCTCGGTTTACATTTCAATATCTGGGTCTTGGATCAACTTTAATTTGATTTTAGTACATAGTGATTGATGTGAGTCTAGATTCATTCTTCTGTATGTGGATAACCAGTTCTCACAGAACTATTTATTGAAGAGAGCACCTTTTCCCCACGATATGTTTTAGGCCTTTTTGTCAAAGATCAGATAGCCGAGGGTACTTGAGGTTGTCTCTGCATCTTCTGTTCTGTTTCATTGGTCAACCTTCCTGTTTTCAGTCCAATACTATACAGGCTTTTTTTTAAAATCATTGTTGCTGTATAATACAACTTCAGGACTGAAATCGTAACACCTACTGTTGTTTTTTTTTGTTTGTTTGTTTGTTTTGTTTTGTTTTGTTTTTTCTTATTGCTGTTCATTGTTTCGGGTTTTGTGGCTCTCTTTTAGTTCCATATCAAGTTAAGGATTGTTTATTGAAGGACTGTAAAAATATGTTTTAAGTATTTTGATAGGAATTATATTGAATCTGTATATTGGTTTGGATAATATAACAAATTTGACAATACTAGTTCTACCTATAAAGAAATAGGGGATGTCTTTCCATTTTTCAGTGTCCTCTTCAGTTTATTTTTTTAGCATAATGTAGTTTTCACTGTAGAGGTCCCTGACTTCTTTGGTTAGGTGGTTGTTGTGGTTAGAATCTGGAGTTTCCCCCAAAAGTATCATGTATTTTAATGGAACCATGTGATGTTGGTGGATTGGAGCCTGGTCTGGAGGGGTGGATTGCAGTTAAGTTAGGATTAATGGTGTGTAGTGGCCACACCTGGATGCAGGAGGGACTAATTACTGGGCGGAGACCTGAAAGGATACATAAGCTGCACCTGCCCTCCTGGAGGACTGGGACTAGTCTCAACTAGACTCAGTTTGTCTTCCTGTTTGTCCCGGGAAGCTGCCTCCACCTCTTTGCCGTGTACTTCGATTGTTGCCAGCCGCCCCTGAATGGACTGTGACCTTCGAGACTGTGAGCTAAAATAAACCTTTCCTTTCCTAAGTTTGTGGGTGTTGGGTATTGAGTCACAGCAATGAAAAAGTAACTAAGGCAGTGGTATTCCTACTTTTGTGAGGAGCTATTGAGAATTAGATGAATCTTCTCAGCTCTTTCTCTGTGAGTTCATTGTTAGTATAGAGGAATGCTATTGATTTTTGTATTGATTTTGTATCCTGCAACTTGGCTGAACTTGTTAATTAGTTCTAAGAGTTTCTTGGTGGAGTGTTTGGGGTCTTCCGTGTAGATAATCATGTCATCTTCAGGCAAGGATAGTTTGTCATTTTTCTTTCCAATGTATACTCCCAGATCTAAACCATGGCGTTTTGTAGGAGTTGGAGTTTTAGTAGTGAATCAAATAGGAATGGTGAGAGTGGAAAGCCTTGCTGTGTTTCGGATTTAAGAGAAAAAGCTTTCAGTTTTTTTCCCATTTAGTATAATGATGGCCATAGGTTTGGTTGAAATAATTTCTTTCAATTTGAGGTAAGGTCTTTCTATGTCTATTTTCCTCAGGTCTTTTTTTTAAAATCATGAATAAATATTGAAAAATGTTGATTTTTAACAAAGTATACTTGTCACTTAGAGCCAAACACAGTGCAGCTAAGGTCACCCACTGTACCCACATACTCCTCAAACGGTCCAGAGACCCTCTCAGTGTTACCTAATACCCCCTTTCAACCCCTAGATATAGCTGAGAGACATGGAGAGGGAGTTATTCCCATTCTGCTGAGCTCATGCATGAAGTAGCAGCATAGACACCAGGAGGAATATTCTGTGTCCCTTTTTTCATTCAGGTCAGTGGTCACCAATGCCATAGCTACTGCTGCTTTTTGATGAGATGAATTGTTAGAGATGAACGTGTGTCTCTGACTGCAGAAGGAGTAGATTCTACTTTCTTACGAAACATTATACTTTGTTCTTATACGATGCACTTGCAATTACAGATGCTCCTGAATTTTTTGACAGTATTGCATCCAAAATAAATTCATATTAAGTTGAAAATAAAAATAGAATGTTAGAGGTCGGCAATGTAAGAAACACATTTTAGGACAGATGCCACAGCCTTTGGGGAGTGTTTCTTTGGTCCTATGGACTCCATGCTCCATGGAGTGACATAGATTAGAAAGGACTATAGTGACTTTTCATTTTGTAGCATTTGAGAAAAGAGCTCAGTGTCACAGGTCTAAGGATGTCATTGATTTGAGTGTTCTGATGGAGAATGACTTGAAATTTTTTGCGAAAGGCATTCCCACACTTACTGCTTTTATCATGTTTCTTTTTTTCGTATGTTCTTTGGTGTTAAGTGACATATGAAATCATGTGAAATGAAAGGTGTTCTTGTACATGCTACATTCATAGAACTTCTATGTTTGTAATGAATGTTGGTGTAACCTCTGGTAGATTTTTGATGTATATTACATTTCTAGTTTTTTTTCCAGCAGATGTTTGTAAATTCTTAGCAATATTAGATTTCAAAAGAAATCTAATCACCTTTATTATATTCTTATAGCTCTTCTTGTCTGTATTTTTGTATTCATTAGTAATTGTTCAGGGTTAATTTTTAGTTGATACATTTCCTACATTCATCCTTATAATATAAAGGTTCTTTATTATTATAAGTTCTCTTAGTTGAAATAAAAATTTCATTAGTTTATAAAGAATTTTATGCTTCATATTATCTGTACTCTCATGTTAAGGTTATAAATATGGAATTCTCATTGTATTTGCATAGTCAAGTCAGGAAAATGAAAAGGAGATTATGTATTTCCATGAAAACTTTACATCTCTGGATCTGCTTCTCGCCAATTTTCCAATCTTCTCTGAGACACTGAACATCTAGTCCAACTGTTAACCCCTTCAAACAGATCAGACTAAGTCCAAATCACACCTTCTTTATGACCAGACAAGTGGGAAGATTAAGGACAGGGGCCAAAATTACTTTCTGAAAACTTTTCTTCTCTTTTGATTACCAAGACCATTTCTGAATAAATTTTTCCCTAGGAGTGGTGTGACTTATAAGACAGAATGCCGAAGGATCAAGTATCATGTGACTCTCAGCCACCGCTCACTCAGTTAACTCCTGCTCTCTATACTTGCCTGAGTCTGACATCTCATTTATATCTGATGACAAACTGCAATTATATGTGCCTGATTTTAGAACCTGGTGTATCCAAAAAATGCTTAGTTTATGTTCTGAGAGCATTGTTACTTGATATTCATAGGGAGATTTGAAAAAGATCGTCTGTCAAGCAAGGGTGGATTTCTCAAAGAGTGTTATGGAGCAGTGTTCCTATTCCAGCCCTGTGGATCTGCCTGCACTTACCCTATTGAGGGTATATAATATTCTTGCTTTTCTTAGACTCTGTAAATACCATTAGACTTCTGTGTTAATAGGCTCAAGTGACAGAGTAGCTTACATAATAGCTCATGCCAAATGCAAGTCTTTCTCTTCCTCGGCATCCCACCAAAACTCATTAGCCTGAATAGCTACTGGGAAAACTGGTCAGAGTTTAGCTAGAGAACAGAGCACAATTTGGCTTTGACAACTGAGGTAAAGGTACAAATTTCTTTTAATTGCTGAAGAAGGGAAAAGTATTTTCTCAGTCATTAGTTGTACAGATAGATCAGGACCTTGGTTCCTTTTTCTAGCAAAGATATGGCTCCGAAAAAATAGATGCAATTGTGTTAACCGCCTGTCTAGATTTGTGCTAGTACAAATGCATTTGCACAGATTCCTCTGCTTTCTTCTGGTTCTTAAACTCTCGGAATTCCCCAACCTTGTAGGCTAGTCCTGGTTTACATGGTGGTGAGGGATCTCATGGCACTGCATATTCTATGTAGCAGGATGGGTTCTCTTACTTAATGTGTAAACTCGTTTAAATTATGTAGCCAGAGTAAGGGGTTGTATCACAAGGGAAGGTCTTAGAGAAAGAGGCAGAACAAGCCTGAGACTGTGCCCCTTTAGAAGAGGGTGCATGGCTAGGACTTGAGGAAGCTGGATGAGGTAATGCATGAAACTGGGGTTCAGCCTGTGAGTATAAGAACTGCCTAGAAGGATTCTGCTGAAAACCACTGCAGGAGTATAACAAAGCCGGTTCTGCGAGAGCTAACAACGACAACAACAACAACAACAAAAAATTGTTGGAGACTGGTTCCCATTTCTTAGGGCAGAGTCATTGCTGAGACTCGGCTGCTATTAATAGTAACAGCAAGTGCATGGAAAGATGCGGAGCCCTCATCACATCTCGGCTGCTTGGACTGCCCCACGAATCAGCCTCAGATGGAAGCCAGCTGGCACATTAACAAATGCCAGCTAAAAATAAATGCTTATAGAGACCTCACTCTAGAGTCCCATTGAAAACAAAGAAGGCTAGATTTGGGGTTCAGAGGAAATTGCAAAACTCTGAGAACATCCACTGTGAGGGTATTTTCAAGAATTTGCTCCAATATGCATTTTCTTATCAATTGTCGTATTCCTGGATACATAGATCTTAGTGAAACTCGGGTGTTTTGAAGACTTTCCTTTGAAAAATAATGTTTCTGAATTATACTTACACTTTTCTTCTAGGTTTAGTATCCGGGATGTGCTTAAGGGAAGAGCTTTTTGTTCTCAAATTAAACATGTGGTTTTTACATTTTAACTGAAGTATATTCTAAAAGCATTTTGTGGTATTGTACATATCCAGATTTCGCTCTTGATGGCCATATTGGATAACCACCTGGCTTCCTCTCGTCTTGCATCTCCCACCAAGCCCCTAACTCCCTGGGTTTCTGAATAGGTGTGGCTGGGAGAGTCTCCCTTTACTCCCTGGACCCTCTGCCCTTGCTCTTTAGTTCTATGGTAATTCCTAGGGACAAATTTTCTATAAATTTCCAGCATCATCGTTTCCACTAGATCATTGAATTGGATCTAGAATGCTGACAGCATTACCATTGCTGCCTGAAATCTACAGTGACATTCCTGAGTGTCACTGATTGCTACAAATTGTTCATTCGCTATTGCCATTGAGAAACAGGAAGATTTGCGAAGGTGTAGCTGCAGCAGCTCGATTCTCCTTCCGAGCTTTATGCAGATGTTCCCCGCCGCCCTACCACTCAAAATATCCTTTGATTTTATATTCATCTATTTATAGTTGCTAGAGGAAATATCTTTTCCAAGTTTCAAAGGCCATAAATTGTCTTTTATTTCCCAGAAATGCTCTAGTTCTAACCTGAGCCCATGGTGTGCTTGCTATACGCAGTCAATTCGCATTTCACAGATACCATTAAGTACATTTAATCCTCATAAGCCTTAACCCAGAGCTACGAGTCCGTGGATATGAAGTTATCATGTTCACATTCATCACACGTTCTAGTATTCTATCACATAAACCGATAGCTTCTCTGGAAATACAGTTTTTTTTTTTTTATTCTATCATCCACTGATTACTAAGCAAGTCTCATCTGCTGATTTTCTTCTTACAACAGTATTGCACTTTTGCTATAAATGTTTTTATCTGTCAGTTTAGCTATTCTTTCTGATCATAACAAATCTTGCTCATAAAGCCTTTGCTTCCTCGTCTCTTACTGTGGCTTCCTGACTTTAGCCACCTTTCTTGTTGTGTCCCAGGGGTTTCCGTCACGAGCCTCACAGATATTTGAGCACATGGTTTATTAGATAAGATGTGGAGAAAGGTGAAGCTTCACATATTAGTTTTTAAATGCTTCAGCATGAAAGTGTCCCCCCCACCCCCGTTGGTTCTACTCATTACTTGCTGTCTGTAACTGGCACTACGATCTGGCTTAACTAAAGGGGTGATGGAAAATGTGGAACACATAGATATATGGAGGAATACGGGTTGGGCAGCAAATCCAGAGGCTCAGATGAAAATCATATCCATGCCATTTTTTTAAATTAAGTTATATGTCCTAATAGAGTTCTACTGATACCCATAGAAATACTGTTATAAAAACCTACTCCTAGGAAAATTTTTGCTTAAAACTCTTTGTGTACTTATTCAGGTGTCTCCTTAAGATATATTCTTTGCAATGAAAATATAAGATAAAAGGCACGTTCTTCTCTTATTGGAATACACGGGCTAGTTCTTTGTGCAAGTTATTGTGTAATGCTAGTTATTTTCAGCATGTTTCTATTTAAAATATGGAAGGCATGCAGCAATATCTTACTGCACTTTATTTGTATTTCTATAATTACAAGTACATTTAGGTAAGTGCAATCATGCTGATTTATCTTTAGGATTTATTATTGGACGTATAGTCAATGTCTCTATTTAAGCTTTTGTCTTGAAATGAGAATCTTTGTTAGAGCTTTCAGTTGTTTATGTGATGATGCCACAATGAAAGAAGCATGCCTAGAAGCCGTAATCTTTTGATCTTTCTATCCCTCTCTTAAAGGTACTTGAAGACACTGGTTTCTGAAAATAATCATCAGAATTCTGTCTTAACTTCTCTTCTCTGCCTCCCAATTCCAGATGGGTGAGAAAAACTACTTCACAAGTTGTCTGTGATCCTAAAGAGAAGGAAAATTGTAGTGAACAATAGTATAAATTAATCACAAACTCCATAACTTCTATAGGAATATCATGTGAGATTTTTGTTGATTTAAGTGTTTTCAAGCTAAATTTCAAACGTTTTTGAATATGTCATCTATTTCTGATACTACAAAAACTAAATTATGGCAATGTTTGAGCTATCTTTTGATGATAGTAGTTCATTAATATTACAGTGCCCTTAGATATCTAAAAGCATGTTTAACACAAATTAGGACCTATTCTATTATTTTATTAAAGTCATACCTGTAACAAACTATCACCTATCAAGTAAAGAATACCTTTGACATAAGATTATTTTCTTACTTTAAAAATTATATTTATGCTTGGGTATCAATAAAGAAGTATGAAAACATTGTCAAGAGACAAGTTTAAATTCATCAGATCAAATTATTGAGAACCCCTGGAAGGTATATTACATTGCATTTTAAAAGAGATATGTAAAAGAGATGGCTTGTAATTCAGCAAGAATATTGTAGAAGAATTTTGATAGAGAACCCTGGGAATAAGTCTGCTCGATTTCATTTAGAATCATGAGACGCCTCCTTTACTGATGAGAGAGCTATGACAGAATAATGGCTGATATTAGATGCCAATCACAAATCCACAGATTGTCTAGAAGTAATTCTGTTTTCAAAAGAACTCTCTGTTTTATTCTAACTCAAAGAGTGGTTTTTCTCTGTGTGTTTCTATTCACTTCAATATATGTACCTCTCTGACGAGAATTGTGTACTCTTAAAGATATAATTGTAGCCATGGTTGCATTTACTCACATTATTTATGAACAGTACAGACTTAATGTTTTCAGCAATGCTGGTGAGTGGAGTGGAATGTAGCTTCATATGTATTAGTCTGACAGTGTAAAGGTCAATATCATTCTCATAAAACCCCTTGCAATATTGCATTCTAGCTTTTTGGTAAGCAGACAAAGATTTTCTACAGTTTCAAATATTAGCAAGTACATCTTGTCATCCATCTCCTTTTCCTTTACACTTGCAATGAATATACACAATATGTCTATGAAATATCTTTTTCCCTCATAGCTTGCATTTGTCTTCTCTACACATTGTCGTTATTTTTATATCTAATTTTGATAGATTCATTTGTGTGCTTGGACGCATATGATGTTATTTTGTCATGTATTTTTGACCAAGTGTAACAAAAAAGACACTAAATTGGACAACATTGTAGTTAGAAAAAAACACTATGTTACCAATTATGAAACACACATTGATGGTCTTAGAAAATTTGGGAAAAGTCACTTGAGAAAAGTCAGATGATTCCTTCAGCTTGGAGGAAGAAGACAGAGAAGGGTGTGCTTGTGTGCGTGTGTGTGTGCGTGTGTGTGTGTGTGAGTTAGACCAATTTATTTTTCTATGAGACTATCTGTGAGTGGTAACATGAAAAGGCTTTTGTGTAGGCCTCCGAGGCCAGGATGTCTTTCCCGAGCATGCCCTTGTGTTGTGTCCTCTTGTAAGAAGTGCAGTCTTCTTAGGAAAGACTTATTGTATAGAAACTTGATAGTTTGTTTACTAAGATGGCACACTTACCTGAGTTCAGATTCATTGGCACAAATCATGTGATAATATTTCAAACTCCCCAAGGATTACACAGAGTTTAGAAAAGAGCACTGTGAATTCAAGGACAAGCACAGGGCTCTGGAGAGATGGTGGCCCATCTGCACATGCTTTTCTTCCGATCCAGTGTAAATTAGAATCCATCTGCCAGTGCAGCTACCAGGGCCAACAGGCAGGTGGGGGCTGGCAGGCATATAGATGCAATGGCCCTTTAATTTCAGTAGGAGGGAGTAGTAGGTCTCCAGATAGAGTGCTTTTGGATTCAGCTAATCTCTAGATATGCAAAGGAAACTCTCAGTTACGGTGACAATTCCATGATTCTTGGTGAGGGGGAATGTCTTGTGTGGTTCCTCTGAGCTCTGACGGCAGCACCGTCTTACTTGAGCAGCCAAGGGAGGAGAGCTTGCTGGTGTTTGGGGATTTTAAGGACTTGCTGAATTGAGATGCTAGGGAATTTAATCCATCATTGCCTCCAGGCATTCAGAGCATAGATTTGCAACTGAAGAGAAAAAAACGAAAGAGAACCCTTCCTTCCTCTACTCTGAAAGATTGACAATTGATATATGTCAGATTGCCAGCTTTGAGGAGGGGAGGCCAGAGAAGAGAAAAAGGGAAGGAGAGCAGATACTGAAGTTTTGTTATTTCTGTCATCTTTACCTATAGGTAAGAGGATTCCTCGGGTCTAAAATGCAAAGCAGCTTGGCATCAGGGTCACATGTCATCAGGGGTTTTGACACAAAATAACTGGACACCTCAAAGCATAAGATGACATTAAAGGATTACCTATTCAGTGCTTGTGAGTGCAAAGATAGGATGCCTGACTTTTGTTGTAAAATTAACCAGTTGGATTGGAAATCATCAGTAGATCTCCAGATAAGCAGAAGTTTGGCCATTTGTAAGTATTTGCTTAAGGTGATGATACAGGAGAGGGTGTGCTTGCTGTGATGCAATTTTTTCAATGTATATATAAATGTGAATATTTATATGCCAAATTTAAAAATTATCTTGAAGACTAAGATGATTGGCATTGAGAACCAATTGATTGGCCTGTGAAATTGAGTAGAAAGTGCAGCAAAAATTTCGGATCCAAAATATGAAGCCATTGAAGTCATAAAGGAAGTGATGAGCGCTTGAGAAAGTGCTAGACAGGACAAATTTTAGAGAATAATAAGTGTATGGGGGGATTGAATAAAGAAATGCCAAAGAAAGTTTTCCCTGTAGAATGATACTAGTTTGCAATTGAATGGACTTAGTAGATTCCAGAAAAGGATTAATGTAAAAAGACATATTTAGGTGTGTCTTGGTGAAATTCCTCTTTCCAAAAAATAAAGAAAATAATCTTACAAGGTCTCAAGCAGAATAAAAAACGTATGTAAAAAGAAAACTGACAAATTTACATTGAATTAATGCTTGATATTAGAAATTGAAAGAAGAAAGTAGTAAGTTGTTATGTTTTGAATGTAAAATTTACTCTAAAACCACATGTATTTGGATATTGTCGAGTATCTATGGAGTCCATGTGCTGTTAGGTGCCTGACCAGAAGGGGCAGACTACTGGGATTGACCCGGAAGGGACAGATCACTGCAGTTTGACCCAGTAGGGTGTATGCTGGCTCCACCCTTCCTTCTAATTGTGTTTTCTGTGGCCATGCTATGAACAGATTTTTTCCATCTAATCTTCAGCCATGTGATGCCGCCATTGTATACTTTTATGCATACCCTAACACCTTCTGAAATTGTGAGCTAAAGTCAACCTTTCCTCCCTTAAATTGTTGATGTTGGCTGATGTCCCACCAACGAGTAAATGCTTAAGATATAACTTCAGCTGGATACTGAGTAAAAAGCTCTGCAACTCAAGAATCCTACACAGATGATATGTATGTCACTTACCTGGTGCAACAACAGCATTCGTGGAGAAATTAGAACAAGATGCAAGACTCATATAGCCCACTGGAAGAAAATTTTTGAACAGGATTTTCAGCAAAATGAAGAAAGCATCACAACAGAACACTTAGGAGAATGGGAGACAAAGGGGGAAGGGTACATTACCTGGCTAAACGCAAGTAGAACAGTCAGGGATGGGGGAGGGTGTTACCAAGAGTCAGTAATAATCAGTGCTAAGCTATTTCAGCAATACCAAAAATCTAAGGACTCAAGGTGTATAAAAGTTTAAAAGGATTAAGAACCAGCAAAATTCTCCTCTAATTCTGGACTAGGGGGACAGCAAGGAAATATTAACACCCCAAGCTGAGTGGGCATGCGTTCATATGCTTAGGCTTGTTGGCTTGCCAATGACCAGATTAAAGAACGTTATTTATTTTGATAAAAAAGAAAAAGAGAGTTATTCAAAGGTAGCTCTGAGGAGATGGAGAAACCCATTTACCTCAGATCGCTCAGTCTCTTTAATAGCAGGAAACAGTACTAAGGGGCAGCAATACGATGGAGTAACAGACGTGAGTAGACTTGGTTCACCCTGGCTCTACTTCTCTCATTTCTAAAATAAAACTGGATTTGCTCTTCTTTTTCCAGCATCTGCGTGGCTGTCCATTCGCCAGCCTGGTTAGAGGTGGCTTGGACGTGAAAGCCTAGGCCTAAGGTTGTTTGGAAAAGCCACTTTTCTATAAAGGAAATGAAGAATCTAACTTCTAAAATTTCACTTTTCCGTATGAGTTACAGGGGTAGTGCTGGGTTTGGATCTGGAATGTTGCACAAAGTCTCATGCATTTGGTTGTTATGGACAGTCCATGGAATTAAGTGCTGTTGGGAGATCAGGGCTGAGTCTGGAGGGGTTGATTACTGGCATGTAAATTGTACTACAGGCATGTAGTGGGGGCTCACCACCTTCCATCCCGGAGGAGCCGATCACTGGGTTGAGACCTGGAAAGATATATAAGTGGTTTCCTGCCTTCCTTGGGGGATGAGTCTCAACTTGCCTTGACTTGCCTGCCTGTGATGTCATGAGCAGCTGCCTCCATCTTTGCCTCTGTCATGTGCTTCTATTGTTGCCGTCCACCCCTGAAGGGTCCATGACCTTCTGCAACTGTGAGCTAAAATAAACCTTTCTTTGTGGATGTCATGAATTGAATCACAGCAATAAAAAGGTAACTAGAGCAGGTAGTTGACAATTTAAGTGCAGAGAAATATGTTTTTAAACACCATTAGGGAAATAAGTAATATGAAATTTTTACATTAATGTCCAGATTTGAAGAAACAAAAGACTTCATAATAATTATCAAATTATGTAACAACTCTATACCTCTGTGTTGGTTTGGTTCTGGAGTGACCCTCAAAAGCCTCATGTTCCTTTCTTGTTAGAAGATGGGGCCTGGCTAAACAGGGCAGATGCTTTGGGCTTGACCTGGATGGGTGTGGACTGGCTCCACTCTTCCACCCTGACTTAGCTCTATTCTGCTGTGTTATAAAGGGCTGCTGTGTGTGTGGTATGTGGTCACAGTGATGAAAAAGTAACCAAGACAATCTCCTTCAAAGAAACAGAACACCAAAAAATAAATAATAAAAATGAATGAATAATAAATTATCAAAGAAAGGAAAAAAAGGAACAATTTGCAAGCTGTGGGAATAGTGCATAAATTTTTATATATTGATGGGAATTTTGCAATGGATATATCATGTAACTCATTTTTTAAAAATCACCCTAAAAAGAGAAATTCTCTTCGACATTTCATGCTTTTAGATATTTTTATGGCTAACTATTATTAATAGTTTTATTTCACACAGTATAAAAGAACAAATTTGGGAGCAAATATGAACAGAAGAAAAGTATATTGTTTGAAATCCAAGCCTTTGAACATAGCTATAATTTAATTTCACTATAATCAGATAGACTTTATAGTTGTATATTCATTTATTTACTTGCACAATAAATATTCATGAACATTTCCATTTTGTCAGACACCTGTCTCAGTATTAGAGATAACAGCAGTGAATGTCTTTCTTTTGTTTTCATTTTATTAAAAAAATAATAAGTTAAAAATTATTGAATATGTAGAAGTTTAAATAAAAATGAAGGAGACAGTTGTAGAGCCAAGGAGAAAGAATAATTTTTAGCAGGCATTATTGAAAAACAATATGACTCACAAAGAGATCACAGATTCATTTTGAGGAATTAACGAAATGAGCAACAGACAAGCATCTGGGAAAAGGAATAAAACCGAAAGCCCATGAAAAAAGAAATAAGCTGAAATTGAAGGAAACAACTCCAAAATGAAAAAAATTTAATTATATCAGGACGGAAAAGAATATCAAATGATATCTATTCATTTTTATCTTTGGAACCAGATGCTGGTTGAACATGCAAATCTACACAGAATGTTAAGCATGTTTTCGGTAAAGAACATAAGAAATGTGTGAAGTGTGGAAAGGTATGTGTGCCAGGGTGAAAAATAACCTCCTATTTGACAAGCAATTGCAGCTGAATTCACTGATCAGACCAAAGAGAGTACCTCTTCAAGAAGAAAATGATAGTTTTGGAAATGATCGAGGTAGCTTAGATTGCATTAAATGACATACTTGCAGCCCATGGTCGGTGAACGCTAGGCAGGTATTGGACCTTCTTTAACACTCAGCCAGAAAGCGTCACTGGTCGAGGGGTTTCCGGCACCTCGGCCTCCTCGGTGGCTGGAGCGTAAGTACGACAGAGCACCAGCTCACCGGTCCTAGCTGTCACTCAGCTCTACCGATGGCAAAGGGGCTGGGAAGCACAGGTCCCAGGCGGCAGGGAACCACATTATTACAGAGCACCGACAACGCCTGTTGTGGCACTTCATTAGGTTGTTGGTAAGGCACTTTGCCCGGTGGCTGGCATACGGGAAATTATTCATAAAAGAAGCGTACTTTCATGGTTATAAATAGTACCACTTAGAATGACGTTAGCTTCATCAAACTAAAAAGACACGTACTGAATATGTAGTAGCAATCATGAGCATTATCAGGAATTAGGGATGTGGGATCGTAGAAATGGCATACGGGCTTTCAAAACATGGAAATCGTGACAGAGAAAGACGGCATGCTTGCTTCACTACTGTAGGTAAAATTAACTTCTCAAAAGTGTGTCTGTTTCTCATGGGATTAAGAGAGCAAGTTTCTGGTTGTAACAAAAAATAAAATACCTGTTTCTCTTCGCTTTTCAAGAATTTAGACTCCCAGAACAAACTTAAATATAAAGAAAAGTCTCAAAGGAAGAAATAGAAAAGATACTGTACACGGTAAAATAAACACGCGTGGCTGCAGAAGTCATTAATGAGAAGCACGTGATGCAGACACGAAAAGTAAAAAGAAAATGCTACCTAAGAAACCTTTCCGTGGAGGCGGGGCAGAGCGATCAGAGAGAGGAGAAGGAGAGAAGCCCGTGGGGCGAGTGCTTTCCCATTGAGCTGTTCTGACTGAAACAGGCTGGTGGGTAACTTGAATGAAAGCAGCGAGATTAGGACTGCAATGAAAAAGAAAGTTTGGAAACACTAACCCCTCATCAAACACTTCTAAGTAGGAAATACAAGACTTTTTTTTTTTCTCCCTCTTAGAGGACAGAGGCAAGGACCTAATGGTAGAACAGGTTATAAGCCAAAGAGGGAAGTGACAGCTTAGCAGAAGGTCGCGCAGCTCCGGTTTTGAGTTTGAGGTGGAGCTGGGGGAAGGGACGAGGCAAGGTCTTTTGACCCCTTTTCCCCCTGCAGAATTCCGCATAAATCCCAAGGCTGTGGGGTCAATCTTAAACTGCAATCTTCCACACACGAGGGAAAGCAACAACGTCTGGCACAGCCCCAAGGACAGTGTGCGTTAGAGATATTTCATAATAATGATAGGAAAAAGCGCTAGAGACCCCGGCCTTTGTGATTCAAGACTCATGAAAATCTTTACGTAATCTGGAGGAAAGGCGTGGGACGAATCGACGCATACCACATATGTGTCACCGAAAGTAAGAGGAATCAAAACTCACGTGGAAGGAGAGAATTTAACATGGTCTTTAGTACAAAATTCTTTATACCATGAAGCTTTGTTCCATGTGCTAAATTATTTAAATCACTGTGTAATATTAGCTTCAGCCCAGACGTGTAAGGTGCATATAAAATATAAAAGCAAATATTCCCAAACCTGGCACACAAAATTGAGTCAAAACCATTTAGGATAAATAGAGCTCCACCTGCACAGCTTGCTTTTGGCTTTGTCTGGTATGGTGTAACCGGGCTCTGGGGCAGTAGGTCCTCGGCAAAGCCACATCTCCCCAGCTCTTGTAGTTTTCATCAGCTGCTTCTATTTTATTTTTCATATCTTGGTGATTTCTTCAACTCTCTTTTAATGTGAAAATGCGTTTGGTTACTGTTGAATCTCAAAGAAAAACCTCTTCTCTAGGCGCCCTCCCCTGTTTGAGCATGTGGGGAACTCCACACGGATACCTGCTCCCACAGCACTGGTGGGGAGTGCTGGTGCCGTGTGAAAAGGCACTGTCATGTGATGAGTGGGAAGCAGGTTCCAGGGCTGATTCTGAGCATTACCTGTATGTCACCTGATTTTATCTTTTCCCAATGAATATTCTACATCTTGCACATACCTTGGAATGTAGTTATAGCTCTGATGATAACTTATTTCACAAGAAGAAGCAGAGCTTGGCCTAATTGCTGTTGAGGGTGTTATATTTTCTATTTCATATCAGGGAAAAAATACTTCATAACAGTGACAGCTCAACCTCAAGTGTTATCTGCTGATATTGGAATGAGGATTAAGTGTTCTGCTTAATGGAACATTTTACAATGAAAAGCCAAACCCTGAAAAGGACATTACAAGGACAGTTAATCCTGAAAGGCTGAAGCCAGTAGGACAAAAGAAAATTATCACCTGAAAAAAAAAATATAAAACACACCTATACTCATAAATAAGAAAATACCATATTTGAGTTAGTTTCTATTTATAAGGCAACACTAATTAAAAATTAATAGCTACTGTTCACTAACTGCCATGTGTCTGCCACCAATATTTTGATGTAGGTTGTTTTACTGAACGCTCACAAGAGAGGGCCAGTAGGAAAGCAAAGGTTTACTGTCTACTGCTTTTCAATGAGTTGTAGGTAAAGGTAACACAAGCTTAGAGTCGAAAGAGATTGTCTCAGCCTAAATGAAAGATAGAGAGAAGAGACGCCACCGTGACATTTACTCTCTTGCTATGCTACTTCAAAAGGCTTTTAACGGCTTTTAGAGCCATCTACCCGAGATCATGGAGAAAATGTGTAAATTACAGTTATGGGAAAACTCTTTGATTTTTTTAAAAAATAAGGAATGAAAAACTAATACTTTCAAAGTAAATTTTTTCCAGTGGCATAAAAAGGTATAAACCTATGAATATGTAATGAGCACTTCAGAAAAGTCCCCCAAAGTGAAACACATATAAAGTAGGATGAAACAGATTATGGAGTATCAATAAAAACAGGACTATGCTGTGTGAATTAGGAACAACTGTGTGATGTTTGAGGATTTGTATAGATCTTTGTTTGAGAATCATGAACATGTATTATATGTAAATAAAGTTAGTAATAACTTGTGAGAATAAAATGAATGTTGAATGTAAGAGAAATTTAAAAGTATATTAAGGCACTAAATAACATAAAGTAATTTTAATTCCCTTTTGTGAAACTGGCCATTTGACTAAATATTACAGCAATGCTATCATAAGAAAACAGCTTTAATCTTCCTATAAAGGGTTCAGTAAAAGTGTAACTTTGTGTGTGCATCCACGTGTTTGCATGCACTGTATGTGTGTGTGTGTGTGTGTGTGTGTGTGTGTGTGTGTGCAGTAGAAAACTAGGGCTCTGAGGTCAAACTACACTATTTGTGAAAACTTGGTAATTACAAATTATGAGCATCAGTTGCCTCAATAATAGCCAAATTTCTAGTCGAATTTATAATTTATTTTCAAGATTAAATGAGATATTTTTGTATAATAGTAACTACAGTGCCAGTTGTATCTTGCATTATTCACATACCAGACATATTCTTAACAGGTTGAAATGCTTAGGACCAGGAATGTTATGGCTTTTCTTTTACGATATTTGCATATCTATAATGAGAGACCTTGGGGTTGTGACCCAAGTCAAAACAGTATAATTATACTTCTTCTATACCATAAGCACATACCTTAAAGATAAATCCATGTCATTTTATTGCATCTCTAATTTGACCATGAGCCATCACAGGAGGGTAGGAGTGAAATCTTCTACTTTCTGGTGCTCAGAAGTTTAGATGTCAAATTTTTGGACTCACAATGCTTAACTTGTATTGCATTATTGTCATATTGTGTCCTTGTACATTGATGTTCACAGATACCACACGTTGTACAGAACACAAGACTGATCCTGGAAAATGGCAATAGTGAAGCAAAATGTGCTGAAATGCAAAAAAAAATAATAATAAAAAGGTTAAAGTTCACCGAATAGCCACTTTTGCCTTTTGTGTGTAGATTCTTACATTATATTTAGGGATAAGAACATAAATTACTGTGATAAACAAAAATAACATTTTGTAATTGTCATCAAATATAAGAGAGATAATATGGAGTATTGACAGAAAAAAATGATTTTTTAATCATTTAAGGAAAGCTTGACCAAAAGTTGATGTTCCAGTTGGCTTTGACATGTTGGATCTTTGTGATAAGATGTGAGTGTGTGTGTGTGTGTGTGTGCATGTGTGTGTGTGTGTCTGTGTGTGTGTGTGCGTGTGTGTGTGCGAAGAAATTACAGAAAAAGGTTACCTAAGAAAAGATGTAGAAAGTGTCGACATTTTCATGGACTGACAA
The DNA here is from genome assembly GCA_004027205.1 of Ctenodactylus gundi. Lineage (NCBI taxonomy): Eukaryota > Metazoa > Chordata > Mammalia > Rodentia > Ctenodactylidae > Ctenodactylus > Ctenodactylus gundi. Next base: position 172,923 of record PVKB01000004.1, on the reverse strand, counting down.
TAGCACTTCAGAACAATTAATATCTTGTTCACTGCAGGATTTATCTCTCTGTTCCTCTTCTTGCTAGAAGTCTTTACTTTTTTACTTATTCCTCAAATTTTAAATTTCTAGTAATTCAGAGGGTTGTGCTATCAAACAGTATATTTTTATATATTTGCATGAAGTCTTTTAAAAACTAAGTAATAGAGGTACACTTAAAGAACTTCCTTCCCTTTATCATATTCCATGTAGAAGATGAGGTTTTCCTCTTCATTTTTTTCTACGAGTACTACATATACATGATTATTTGTAAACAATATACCATATCATCTTATATTTGTTAAACTAATATTAATGTGTGACATCCCTTCTTAAGATATTTTTTCACTCTACATTATTATTTAAGGCCTATACAAGTTGACACAAGTAGATCTAGTTCCTAAATATTAAAATCTCTCTAGGCTTATTTCCAGATTCTTTTTTTTTGTTCTATTAAAATTGATTTTAAATTACTCCTCTCCACAGTGGCTCCCACAGCCATCTCTGCATTTTGATGATCTCACTGCTAACTCTCCATTGATGACACCCAAAGTACGTACCTCTGATCTTGACCATGTCTGGGGATCATTTTTCTCCTCGTTGCTGTCTTTGAGACATCTCTGTGCACGTTCATGTGTGCTTTGCCTTCACAACCTTCTGTCCCTTTCCCTCCTATTTATCCGATTCACTGATACATGGGAGGTGAGAACGTACTAGAATCCACTATGGATCTTGCCCTTTTCTTTGGTCTGTGTTGCCCCTGCCTGTCACTGTCTCTCAGCTGAATTCTTGAAGGTTTAGTTGTCGTGTCTCCCTAGTTCTTCTCTTTCTTATCTTTTTCCCACCTCAAAAATAAAGGAGTCTTTCAAAAATGCATATTAGGTTATTTTGTGTGCCTAACATTGAGATCCCCTTTGAAGCATCGCATTACTGTTGGCATATTGTTTTATACTTTGGCAAGTCCCGCTGCGTCCTGCACAATCTACCCTTCCTTTAACACTCATTTCAGTGAGAATTTCTCTGTCTCACTTGCTTACTAATTTTCTACTGTAATATCACCCTTAGAATATTCTTATATCATACTCCATAATTTCTTACCTTAGTCCTTAGCACACCGTCCACTCGGCAGGCCACCTTGCTCTTCCCTTGCTGATAACGTGTCCTCTAGGTCCAGCTAGGCTGCCTGGGCCTGTTTGCAGGGGATGGCTTGCGTCTTGTCGCCTCAGCTGTACTTCCTTCCTTTGTTCTCTATCCCAGAATTCCATGGCACATATTTGATGCCAACTAATAGGAAACTGATACTGGCTAATATAAGAAAATAAGCGTTTGAGATTATGAAAGTGATAAAAAAACAAAAACTGGAGAACAAGGTTTAGTAAGTGTAAGGAAATCGTCCAAGGGTAAAAAGACCAGGTGCCTCAGTTCTGTTTGTACGATAGCAGCGGCCCAACCTGGATGTTCACTGTTGGGTGTTCATGTCACAACTACCAGAAACTTGACTTCGCTGTAGACAATGTATCTGTTTCTGGGAGGTGGGGGAGGGGAGATGGCACTTAAGATTCAAGTTCTGGAACTTTACAATGAAACTCATTGAGTGGCTTATTTTCTACACAGAAAGATGGCTTAGGTGCTAGTTAAAGACACCAGGACAAATGAATCCAAGTGTTTCCTATACCTATGTTATTATTTAAACTTTTAAGTTTTGCTATGTATTTGGTTCTCACAATAATCTAGAAATTTTAAAACAGTTTTTTTTTCTGAAACTATATCTGTGTGGACTTTTTTTGAGCTCTTACAATAATTTCAAAAGACTCTATATCACATGCCAATTAAGTCAGAGCCAAGAAAGAGGATAATTATATTTTCTTTATTCTCAAACTCATTTTTTTTTACCTTTAGAAAAATATTTCATTATCTAATGAATGCTTGCACCCTGTGATATAAGTTTTTATGACTGGTAAATCAAGTGAAGTGGACTTTATACAGAGCTAAATATATGACTTAATTCAGCAGTCGTTTGTAAGAAGAAACTGAAGTAGGCTGTGAGAGAATGTCTCAGAAGTTTTGTTGAAGACCTCAGCGATCGTCAGGTTTTGCTGGTCTTCTTAAAAGTTCTTGAGACATATTTCGTTCGAAACTGCAGTGTTCAAGGGCCCTTTAAAACTGTTTTTTACATTGACTTGCTGGCATTTCATTTTATTAAAAGGAAGAAAATGGAGGTAGAGGTAGGTTTCATCTAGCTACATCCACTAGAAAACATCTTTGGAGAACTTCAAAGAGCAGAGAGAAAAAGTTATTTTCTGTCTCATCATAAATTGATCGGAAGAATCCATTCTCTAAATCACCGTAATGCTTACCTCCCTAAATTTAGCGAAATCATTGCAAAAATACTTGAAGCAATATTTTAACCCATATAAATAATTACTTTCTTGTCTCTGACTTAATTGGGATGTGATATAGAATCTTTTGAAATTATTGGAAGAGTTCAAAAGATAGTCCACACAGATGTAGTTTCAGAAAAAATGTTTTTCAATTTCTAGAATATTGTGAGAACCACATGAATAGCAAAATTTAAAAGTTTACATACTACTTTAAATGAACTGGGGCCATGCTTCAAAAGGAAATGGACAAAATATGTTTAGACAAATAATTAGTTTTAAATAAAGTACAGAATTATTTTCCAAAAGTATTATGTTGCCCTGAGAGGCATGAGATTTCCAGTTCTTTAATATCTTGCCAACACATAGTACATTTTAGACTTTTTAATGGGCGTGTGGAGGCATCACATTGAGGTAGGTTTTTTTGTATTTTTGCTTTTGATTTTATTAAAGCTTTAACACACACATATATAATAGCACACATTAAACCTATACATTTAGATGAGTTTGGATATATGTATATACCCATAATTAAGGTACTAACATAGCCACTGTCTTAAAATTTCTCTTGTGTTTTTTTGTGTTTTAGAATGTGGTTTTAGTAGTGAAAACATGAGATTTTTTAAATCTATGCTCTCAATATATTTTAAAGTGCACAGTGGCACATTAGCCACTGTAGGCACTATGTAGTACAGAGGATCTCTAGAAACTGTTCATCACGTACAGCTCATAACTATGAGCGAAGGTTCTCCTACTTCGTCTCCAGCTTTGCAAGCTTCTTCCTATTTTCTAGCTCAGTGAGTTCATTTACATATCTCATAAAGGTGGAATCATTTGTCTTCCTAGGACTAGCTTGTTCTTTAGGTTCATCTAGGCTGCAATAGATTTTATTTTTAATGCCTAATATCTCCTTTCATATACTTCCATGGAAATTTGCGTGTTTATCTATCAATGGACATTAGATTGTCTTTGAATCTTTTGGTTGTTGTGAATAATGCTGCAATGAACTGTGGAGTGTGGGTAACTTCTTGGAATTGATTTTCATTCTTTTGGATCGATAATTAGAACTACATTTTCTGGATTATGTGTGGTAGTTGCATTTTTGGCAGGAACTTTCAGCTTTCTATAATGGCTCTACTTTTTTTAATTACTGCCCACAGCATATTAATAATTTTTTTCTAAATTCTTGTGGCACTTGATGTTAAATAAAAATGCCATCCTAGCTGCTGTAGTGTTGTGTCTCATGGTATTTTGACTTCCTCGAAGACTACTGATGCTGAAAATATTGGTATGATATATCACCTCATAATAAATAAACATCTTCGTGTATATCTGACTCATTTGTTTATATATGTTTTCTTTAAAGAAAGGTCTGTTTATATCTTTTGCTCATCTTTAATCAGGTTATTAGTGTCTTTCTTGGAAGTGAGGCTAATTTTCACAATATTCAACATTCCTTTGTGACAGAAATACTCAAAAAATTTGCTATAGAGTGAATGTAACTTAGCACCATAAAAGCCACACTTAGCAAATTTACAGGTAATGTCGTCTCCAATGGTGAACAACTAAAATCATCACCTCTAGAAAAAAGTCAGGGATGTCTGCTACTACTGTTCCAGTCAATATAAAACTCTATCTTCACTAAAGCAATTCAACAAGAAGAATAAATAAAACGAATCCAAATGAGAAAGTAAAATTGTCACTTCTTATAGATGATAGTACCTTAAGAAAACCCTGGGACTTAACTCCCAAGTGTTTTGCAACCGAAAAAACAACAATTCAATAAATTATCAGAGTTCGCAGTCAACATACAAAGATCATTTATGTCTCTATAGGCTCACAATAAACTATGTAAAGAAGAAAAAAATCTTAAAAGAGAATTAAAATGCTTAAAATAAAGTTATTGAAGCAGGTGAAACATCTGTACTCTGTAAATAATAAAACTATGGAAAAAATTAAAGCAGAGGCAAATTAATGGAAATGTAGCCCATGCTCATGAATTATACAAGTCAATATTTTTAAAATGTTCATATTATCCTAAATTAATAGATAAACTTAATAAATTTGGATAAAGAAGTATTGTTAAAATACCCATATTATCCTATGGTGTTTTTGAAAGAGATAATAAAAATTCTAACATTCACAGCACAACAGCATATTACAAGCATCCAAAGGGAGTTTGAAAAAGGAAAACAGAGGTAGAAACATCACACTATGATCTCAAAATATATTATAAAAGTACAATAAGTAAAGCAGTGTGGTACTGGCATCAATGCACACACATATATATGGTCAGCTTAACTTTGATAAGAATGTGAAACAACAGAGTGGAAAAGGTTATTTTCTTCTACAAATCATGAAACACCTAAATATCTATATGCAGAAGAATGAAATACTACACATGAAAATAAAATGGATGAAATTCTTGATTATAAGAACTAAAACTATAGTCTTCCTAAAGAAAACACACAAGAGAAAGCTTCCTGGAGTTGGTCTTGGCAGTTATTTTGTAGATTTGGGGAAAAAAAAAAAACTCAGGTGAAGAAACCAGAAACCAACAATAAAATGTATAATAACAACACCAAACAAATAGCTTTTGCACAACAAAGAAAACAGACCAACCAAAAGATGAGGGAAGTCATGGAGAAATATTTGTTTGTATGTTATGTATCCAATACGAGGCTATCTATCATCACTGTAGTTTTACTTTGCCTTTTCCTCATCAGTTTGAATATTTTTCATGTGTGTATTTGCCATCTATCATCAGGTGGAAATGTGCCCATTCAAATATTTTGTTCGCTTTTCATCAACCTTTTGTGTTCTTTATGTTGCCACATTTTGAGTTCCTTATATTCTAAATGATTTCTCAGATGCGTGTTTCTCAAGTATGTGATCTTAGAAGTAACATATGTGCAAAAATTATTATGTAGGTCATAACAGATCTTTTAGTACCCTGTTCAATTTCTGTGGTGCTGCATTGTGACACCTTACCGAGGCTGTACCAGCCTGGATACTGGTCCACACAGACACACCACGTCTATCATTTCCTTGGAAAACTTCCCGGGGCCAAGTGGTGGAGGCACCCTCCATAGCACAACTCGCCTTGAGGCTACCCGGCAAAAGGCTGTCCTGTTAATGTTTCTGTATTTTCCTCTTAAAACCTATAGCTACAATAGGGCTTGTGACTTTTATTTTTGATTAGGTTATATGTTTAAAACATTATGCTATGAAGTATTTAATTACTACTTTAGTCTAAATGCCAACCTACCTTTGTCAGACACCAGACCAGTCTTGTCTTATGGTTGACGAGTAGCAGACATGTCATGCAATTTTGCTGCTTATCACCTGCAATTAAAGATTCACAGCCGAATGAAATTTACCGAAATATTAGGTCTCTTCTGAGGAACATATCCACCTCATCCTCAGGGAAACAGACTTGCAATTCACCATTTGGGTGTGATTTGAGTAGAGCCAAAAGGCCTTTATGTGAAACTGTCAGAAATATTTCTCTTGGATGGTATTAGAACAAGAGCTGACTTTTCTGGGACTGGCATGTTTTGACAATAACCTAGCATAGTTTTATTTGATTGGAGCACCAGACATTCTGAAAAATGAAATATACCAGGTAACATTTTAGTTCAGGGGCTTTTATTGTACTGAGTAAATTTTGGATGTTTTATATTAAAAATGATAACTCTCCTGCTGCTAAAAATTTAGCAAAAAGCATGTGTACCCAACCAGCTTGATACCCAATAAACATGTTTTCAAGGCTATTAATTTTAATTCAGGTTTGTTTTGGTAGTGTTGGAGAGCAAACTCAGGGCCTCATCTATTACAGGCAAGCACACTATTGGCAACATTACCAAACTTGTAACACTTTTTAATTTGTTGTGGGACAATTACAAAACACAGTTATGGTTTAGATCTGGGAGGCTTCCCCAAAGTTTGATGTATTTAGAAGGTGATTAGATAGTGTGGTTAACTGTATCATTGGATTAATTCCTTGCGGATTTCATGTGCTATTAAGAGATAGAGCCTAGTCAAAAGAGTGGCTCTCTGGAGGCCTGATGTGAAGAGGCCTTGTTCTCCTCCTGGCTTCAGCTTGCTCTCTGCTTCCTGTCCCACAGGGCTGTGAACACACTTTTGCTGGCTCGGCCCTCCACTTTGGTCTTCTGCCATCACCAGTGGACCATAAATGGACTGAGGCCCCTAAACTGTGACCTAAAGTAAACCTTTCCTCCCCTAAGTTGTGGATGTCAAGCGTTGTATGCCAACAAGAAGAATAGGATTAAAATGATCACTTTGTATTTGACTCCGAGATAGTATTTGTATGTTATGTGGTCAGACATGTTAATTTGAATTTTCTGTTGGCATGTAAAAAACCCCTCAAAATCATAAAACAATGAGCCAGGTAGCTTAATAATTTCATGTCATACATGTGTTTGTATATTACATACAATGCATTTGTAGACATCTATAATTTGTAAGCAAATAAACATGAAGTTTATATTTTTATATTTGTAGACTAGCATTTTTTCTCTGGAGTCAGTCAGAATTTTAGAAATATGTTTGATGTGAAAAATTTCATGCTAAGTCATGTTTGCTGTCATATTGCCGATTGTTTGGAGTCTGTGTTGTCTCCGTCACTTTCTTGTCACGAGACACAATACTGACACCTCCAACCGAAAGGAGGAGAAGCTGAATTTGGTTCTAGCTTCCGAGTTTCAGGCTGTGCCTGGTTAGCCAGTTCCATCAGCGGGAGAGCCTGACTGGGAGAAAAGCCACTGGGCAAGGGGCAGACAGGAAGGAGAAAGGAAGGAAGAGAAGAGGAGAGAGAGAGGAGGAGGAGGTCATACGAGAGAGAGCGAAGCCCTCCAAATCAGCCCGGGACAAAAATATACCCTTCCAATCACAGCTTCAGTGACTCACTTCTCTAAATAAGCAACAATTTCTAACACCGCTTAAAATTAACAATGGATTATTTTCACTAGTAAGCACAGTGCCTCTATGACCCAGCCCTCTTGTAAACATATGAGACTATTGAGGATATTTTAGATATACATTTTGACATATACACACATACATACAGTCTAGATACATATATACATACATATACTCATTTATGTATATATTCTAGATACAAATAGTTTCTTTGATAACTCACAGTCTGTGATATGTGAAATTTATTTCTTTTCTAAAAATTATACATATACTTTCATAATAGAATTATTTGTAATAGCCCAGAAGTCAATGAACTCAAAACAACCCTTGTGTTCATTTATGTAAAAGGACATCCTGATTTTGGCACTATATTGTTAACGTATTAGTGAGGTTTTTTTTGTTACCCTTAGAAAGAAAATAATTCCAGTGGGCAACTAAAATCTGAATACTGATAAACAGAAACATATTACTGTGTGTAGGCTTATAGCATGCTTTGATTTTTGTTTGTTTGTTTGTTTTGTTTTGTTTTGTTTTTTGACTACTGGCTAAATTAAGAAATTGAACCCAGGGCCCCATGCTAAGCATTATCTCTAGCGCCCCTGACACCTTGATTTATTATTTATTTATTTTAAATTTTGAGTCTTGCTAGGCCAACAGTAGGCCTGAAAATCTCAATCCTCCTGCCTCAGGCTGCCATAGTGCTGGGATGTGCCACTACGTCCACTTTTTTTTTTTTTTAACTGTGAGAGACACACTTTATTTTCTCAGCTTTATTGAAATAAAATAAAAAAGCGTTTTATATATTCAGGAAGTACCATCTGATGACATAAATATCTCATGTATATTTCACGTGATATATACATGAGATATTTATAATGACTGTCACCATCTGTGCTATCTCTTATTAGCCATGGTTGAGTGTTCTGACTTTCTCTCAACACATCCCTCCTATGGCTAAAATTAGAAGGACAATAAGAGATCATTTTATCTCTTTTCACAGAAATTAGGAAGAAAAATAGTGCTGGAATCCAGACATACAAGTTAAGGAAAGACAAAATAGTACCATACGGAAGTACAATTGTGAAGAAAATATTATTTGACTTCAACTGAAATACTATGTTTGCAAGGCAAGCCTTTTTCACTTTTTGGAAGGATCAGGAATATTATGAGTATATCTCAAATTTAGGAAAAGCACCAACTATGGTAAGTGCATGGTGGTATATATGTGAGAAAAGCACGCACTTCCCTTAAAACTAGCGTTAGCTTTAGTAACGTGGCTGAGGCAAACTGAAAGAAACGGCTGTGAAGGTTCCTAATGTGTGCTCTGAGCATACTTAGGAGTCGGTACTTATTAACTAGTGGCTCCACATTGCTCAAGTTATGACTATTTACTAATGAAGCAAAATTATTTTGTTGCAATTGATTTTTACGGAAGAAAAGCCTAGGGGTTATATGTGCTGTGAGTTAAAACTGACAGATTAATTTAAATTCAGTCAGCAGTTCAGTAGAGATGACTGCGGTAAGGAAAGTGGTAGTCATAATTTATCTGTACTCTGAAAATGTTCGGACCTTATTTGCTTTCCAGGTTATGAATGGATGGCATCTAAATGGCTCAACGTTCAGTGTGTGCTGCCAAATAATGTTCTCCAAGACAGAAGGAAGGAAAAATGTGATCACAGAACCTCAAAGTCCACAGCACGGGACTCAATAAGAAATCTTCCTTCCAAACAATTTATATTTATTTATAAACAGTATGCAAGAATGTTTTCCACTTTAAAGCATTCTAAATTTTCAGAGTAATCAAAATAAGAATCAGCTCTAGACAACATATTTAAAAAGATTTTTATTTTACTTTTTCATATATGTTAAATCCTGTGGTTATATAGAAATAATACTGTAGATTAGATGAATTTTTGCCTTCTGCTTGCTTTTTAACATCTCTCCAAATTTCTGTACTCCTCATCCTCTTACTAGATATCCAAAAAATTTCCTGCTGCTTTTTTTTTAATTTCAGGACTTTAAATAAAGCTTATGGGATATAAAACTGTAGCCCCTCACCTCCACCCCATTTAAGAAGACGGAACTCTTACAAATTGATGGGGCTTGCAGCTTTAAGAAAGTATTTGCACTAGATGTGTTAGCTCATGCCTGTAAGTCCAGCACTCTGGATCCTGGAGGCAGGAGAATTGCTGTGAGTTCCAGGCCAACTTGTCTCAAATAAATGAATAAGAAAGAATGCTTTTTGCCGGCATTTCCACAAGCAATATCATGTAGTGACTCTAAGGTACTACAGTTAGAAAGACATTGGTGTCTCCATGGCGCAGAGAAACTGGGCTCAGAAAGGTGAAAGACCATAACCAATGCTATGGAATTAGGAAGTGACCATGACCGAGTTAGAACACAAATCCCAGTCTTTAGCACCACACATCAGAGGTCTTTCTATGGCTGTATTTTGGGAAAGTTATGGCTAGCTAATTCATATATAGAATTTACATATGATTAGAGCTTTCTTTAGTATTTACTCCAAAATACACTATGCATTGGAAACACATTATTTTAAAAACCCAGCTTATTTATGGAATAGTAAAAGGCTCTTCCATAGTAGATGCCTACTCCCTAGTGAGAGAATCATGGTAGGAGAAATATTTTAGAAAGAGTATTCTTGGTTATTCATTCACACAAAATCTACTGATTGAAACTACACAATATATAGGCCATTAAATATCTAATCTTGTGTTTTTGATAAAAACAGTATCACTTTTTAACTTTCAAATCATGGCAATAGACATGAAAAAAGTCTTAGAACCTACCACAATTATTTAGAGCTCAGGCTTGGAGAGGAGACAGAAGTGGTTGAGTTCCAACTATATCTTCCTAGCTCTATGACAGAGGTTTGGCTAATTGACCCCTCGCAATCTCATTTGCCTCAGTATAAAATGCAGATGATTAGGTCTAACACCCAGCAGTGTGCCCTTTCTGACTGCCTTGGCAGCCAAACCTTTAATTATTTAAGAGCCATCATGACTTAAAAACATATACCAGCTTTCACACTACGACGTTATTTCAGTGTAATATTTCCTTCCATGCAAAAATTTACTAAGTAAAGGCTTACTATACAGCAACGGCTTCGTTTTAAAGAACACACACATTACGGCGTCCGCTTTTGTTTGGACAATGTCATATCAAGCAATTTTCCATCACACAATATGTGAACATGTTCGCTTGGCATTCATACACCAGGTTAGAGGGAAAAAGCGGGAGTTACTTTCATAATGTCCCATCTTTCATGGGCACGTGTTATATTCACGGGTTTCTAAAGGCTTCCTGGTCGGGTCTTTAATTTTGCGTCACAGGTTTGTTCCCTGCATGAAAACCGCTTTTGAGTGAAGTTTCAGTGCAAAGTAACCATGCCCTTTGTCAAAGATTGACTTGTCCGAAAGTCAGTCCTGTGTTTTTCGTTTCTTCCCTCAGTCTTCTTCCTTTGTGCCTTTTCCATCTACCTCTAAATGCTATTAGAATTTAACTCCTTCCACGTTGGTATAACAAGCTTTCATGACACTGCTTGTTGCTCAGCCTTTTCTATCTTTCAAAATTATGTGGGTGTCTTGGGTCAGGATGAAATGCATCAGAATCTTTTTTTTCACTAGAACTGATAAAACCGTAAAAGAAACCTAGAAGTGGTATAAATCACTTCACGAACACATTAAGATCATTTCATAAGGGAAAGCCACTGGGAAGAACAATGTCCCTGAATCCTCTGAGTGTCCCACAGCCACCCTGGTGACCTTTCTTCCTGAGTGTCCTGCTCAGACTTCTCGAACAGAACAACAAGGAAGGTGGGACTAGACTAAGAACCCGTCAGAATCCAGCCCTAAAACACCTGTCTTGCCTTCTGGATGACCCATGCTCCTTATGTGCCTGTGACCTTGTATTGTGAATAGTATTTCTACTGACAACCACAATTGGATCTATATCAAAGATTTCTTTTGGAAAGGAAATACTATAATGCATACAAAGAACTTTTGTTTAATACATATTATGTACCCTGAAAATATTACCTGTAGTTATTATTAAAGATGTAATGATTTTAAAAACTGTATTTGTGAAAGGAAATGCAGAAATACATCAATTTTTCTATCTATGTGTGGTAAATATTGGCTTCTTTATTTGGTTTCCTCAGTTGTATTTGGTCAATGAAGAAAAATACATTTGGATTTTGATTTGATGATACTCACTGGGTTGCATGGAATTTAAATTAAGTGATAACATAAATTAAAACCAGAAATTGTTGGCATTGATTTATTTTTCGAGGAATTTTGCCCAGTGATGAGTAATTCTTTGTGTAAATACATGCCTACATAATTAAACACTTAAATTTATCATAAAGGTAGCAAATGGAAATATTTTGTGGAATCCTTGTATGACACATGATGTCTAGCTACATCCTCAGAAAGAATGGGAATGATATTCTTCCTTGTCCCCTGAGATGTCCTCAGCAGCACCGACCAAGTGGTCATCTTGAGTTACGATGTGAAACCTCAGCTAACCAGTTCTACCAATTATGGTCACCTGTATTGTGGACTTAAATCACTACCTCAACTCATTTCACTAATATTCATCAAACACATAGCATATGTCCACCTCTGCAGATGACGTGGAAGGCCGGCATATGTCCAAACATCTCATGTGCCTGGGATTCCCTACATTGAATGACCCAGACGATGCTCTGTGTTTTCATTTTCTGGACTAAATAAAAGAAGAAAAAAAGAACATCTATTTTATAACATTGCAGTCAGAACTAGCACAGTTACTTTATTTATAATCTGTAACATAGTGATTTACAAGACAATTGTTTTTATTAAAATAAGCCGTAGCTTAAAAAATTCAGTCACTTAGTAGCTCTTTGGGAACAATTAAGTGGTATCAATTTGCAGTGTGAAGAGTTTACCCAACTGTGTTTTTAATGTGAACATTTAGATTTTCATAAAGGTGGAGAAGCTGTAATAGGAAAATCTAGCTCTTTTTTTAGTTTTATCTAGTAAAATCTTACTGCTGAATTTAAAATAAAAGTTGTATGACTAAATTTGGGTATTATACTCTGGGAAATAAAATGAAAATTATGGGATAGGATGATGTTCTAGCTATTTTTTTTCCAGCGCTGTGATGCAATACCCGACATGAACAAATGAGGAAAAGAAAAGTTAAGTCTAGCTCCCAGTTTCAGAAGGTCACAATTCACTCAGGGGCAGCTGGCAACAGTGGAAGGACATGGCAGAGGTGGAGGCAGCTCCTCAGAGAACTGCACAACCAAAGCCAAGGCCCGGGAAGGAAAGGAGGGAGTTGCACTTGTACTTCTAGGTCCTGTCCTGGTGAAGCGCCCCTTCCAGGCCCAGCCTTAGTGTTTTGCTCCTTGCAACTTTAAGCCCCTAATGTAACACACACCTGGAACTAGTCCACAGACTGCAATCTCTAATCTGCTATAAACCTGTCTTCCGCCACACACCTGTAATCTATGCCTCCAGACCACACCCACGTCTCCTATGGGCACATAGTTCCACAGCTAGTCTGCGGCATCGAAATACACGAGAATGTTGGTGGACAGATTCCAGATTTAAAGCACAACAGATGGGGAGTTATTAAAGAGAGGCTATGTAAATTCTAAAATAAATTTTCATAATATGGTTAAATGGGTTTCCTTTAGAAATGAAGAAAACATTCTAGTACACAGATTATATGAATCACTCTTGTACCATACACTCTTTTTTAAAAAAAACACAGTAAGAGCGACGGTTAAGTGTGGTCTTTGCTCCAGCAGGAAACTGAACTAGAAGTTAGAATATGAACTGGGTCCCTTCTTATAAAGCAACATGTTACATGCGCGCAAAGAAGAATGACAGGCGAATTAGGCAGCTTTGCAGAAAAGAAGGATGCCCATCCTAAGAGTGGAGGGCAGAAGAAGGTGGCAGGGGTGTGGAGAAAGCTAGAAATAAAAAGCATTACAGGAAGTTAAAGACAGGACGTTGTTAATGAAAAGAGCAATAAGAATTGAGGAAGATGAGAAGTCAGAAAATAGGCTGCGGAAATTATGGGAATGCGAAATATTACAGCGAAAGACATCATTGAAAAAAATGGAAGATCTTCACTTATAACTTAACATTTTCAAAAAGACAGGATTGATAAAAGCAGGAAGAAATGATACGGGAAATAGAAGAAAATAAAAAACAATAAAAATTGTGTTAACATCTGTTGTTAAATGTCAGTTTCAACCAAAAACTTAGATTTCTATAATATTTTATTGGAAACATATTCTTTTTAAAAAAGTTTACGTGTATTAATATTGTCCATTTATTTTCCAGTTGGAAAAACATTCTTTGTAGTTTAATCTGATACTTATGTGTTCAAATAGTGCATTAATAATTAAGCAATTATTCCATTATTCTAAATAAATATGCCAATCACTTCCTAAAGTCGCCTTTTAGAGTAATACTAGGGGTGATTACAAGATTAAAAAATGAAAAAAATGAAGCCAAGAATATGCAAATGAATTTACATTAATTTCCTGAAGTGACAAGGATGAATGATCTCATTTTTAAATTAGAAATCATTCCTGAACTAGCAATTCACCATTGACAAGTATTGTCAAAGTAAATACAAAGAGGGCTTCAGAAGGATCACTGCTATTATGCATGTGTATATGTTAAGCTTCAGATTCATTACTAATTCGGTCTTCCAGTACATGCGAACTCATACTAAGTGACAATACCTGTAACATTTGTTTCTCTTTTTTTTGTCCAATTATTGTTTAAGACTTTAGGATTACAAGGAAAATTAGGGTTATTTCCTCCCAAAACCTACGGTTTAGTAACACAGTTATCTAAAGCAACTGCAATAAAATGTTAATATGTGTTAACGGTCTTGTGATGAAGAGTCAAGGGAAAGTAAGACAGATAATTGAAGGCTGGTTGGAACTGGGGCTTTCCTTTTGTTTTGCTTTGGTGAGGAAAGTCCAACCCAAGGCACCACATAAACCAGGCAAGTCTTCTCCAATCCCAGATAGACATTCTTTAAACATAGACACAAGTAGAGAATGAGGCAAGCTGGTCATCCGACTCAGCTGAGAGAGGATATTCCACTTGCGCTAGGTGAGTCAGAAAAAAAGAAAGGATTTCTTTCCTGACGTGAATTTTCAGGATTTCAGAATTCTGTTTAGTTTGATATTAGGACAGCACTAAAAAACTAAAGGACTAAAGCAACAAAGTTACCAATTTGTTGCAACGTAACATAACTGATCCTGAAGCATGACATATTTTTACATCCCTTAAAGACTAGTTGGTATCTCTACATAATAACAGTGAAAAAGGTATTACCTTTAACCAAGACCTGTGTACACTAAATTTAGAGAAAAGAGTACCTTTTAGCATAATTTTAAACAGAAATTTTTGAATTTTCTAGGCTCTGTTAAATCTTCTCTAATGACAAATTGATAAAATGCAAACAGACTACATCAGATCTAAAATGTGTTAGCTGAAATTTGCATTTTTTAAAAAAAATTAATGTATAGTATTAAAGCATGTTATGGGTGAACGCTGATAAAAGCTGGAAGATGAGAATAAACTCAGATGAAAGGCTCTTTATGTATATGCTACAAAAGAAACAAGGGGAAGAGAATGATTGGAAGAAGGCATGTACATTTCAAGGAGATGTTAACCTAGTGAGAAAGAGGGCTTTATCAAAAGACGATTCCAGAAGTTCTGTTTACACAGTAAACTTGTCATTTATACTTAAAATGTATGCTTATTTTGAAAGAAAGACCCTTGAAGAGGCTGATGGGGGATTACTTGTGTGGTTAAAGTAGTCCTTTGGTGACATGAGTGATTATAATCAAAATACTTACATTTTAAAAAATGAAGGAAGCTTCACTGGGATCTTATTCAACAACTTTAAAATATATCCAATTAAAAGATTCCTTTGATGAAATATTGGCCATGCAAAAATACATGCACATAATACAGTTCAGCCAAAGAAACTCTGGGTAAAAACACAAATGTATTTCAAATTTATTGTGAGATAGCAGTATATAATTGAGAATTTCTAGGGACAGAAATTAATGAAATGCTGAAAAGCTACTTAAATGTCATTAAGTGTGTCGTTCGATTTTCTTACACTGTGACAAAAATACTTGTGATGGTTCACTTAAAAAAAAGGTTTATTTTGGTTATTTCAGTCCCTGGTAATCTGGCTGGTTGTTTGGTGTCTGTAACGAGGCAGTACATTATGGTGGGCGTACATAGCAGAGGAACCTTATCAGCTTGTGGTGGCTGAGAAGCAGAGACAAAAAAGCAGAGTCGAGGACTCACTGTTCCCTCCAAGTGCGTGTCCTCATTAACCAGGAGACATTCTCTAGACTACAGATTTTAGGGATTCTACCACCTTATAGTGTCATTCAAGGGACTAAATCTTTTCTAAATAAGTTTTTGGTGAACACTTACCCAAAGTGTTGTACTCAGAAGCACTCAAATATGTCACAGTTAAAGCCCTTGAACAAAGAGTCCACAAATACATCTTACTAGAGCATAAAATTAGTTTAAAAAGTGTTCTATACATATGAAAAAAACCTAATAAGTCAAAGAGGGACATAGATGAGGATATCATGTTTGAGACAGTTACCATAGTAAACACAATGAGCTTGATGAAAACTAAGGTGATTTGAAGTATTAACCCTATAATCAATAAAATATTTCACCAAGCTTTAGCAATTAGGGTCTATGGAGAAAGTGGGGAACTATGTTAAGGTAGACACAAATTTTCAGTCTCTATCGTCAAGAGGACTGAGTTTTCAAGCTAATATTTTAATGAATCATAGCATTTTGGTACAGACATACTTTTGAAGCTGTGAGCTAAAATAAACCTTTCCTTCCTTAAGTTGTAGATGGTCAGGTGTTGTGTCCCAGCAACAAGATAGCGAGAGAGCAACTAAGACAAAAATTGGTACCGGCGAAGTGGCGCCATTGCCAATGACTTACCTGCCTTTGTGGTTTAGAAGCCTTTGGAACTGGTTTATGGGGAAGAAGTTGAAAAAGTTTGGAGATATTTGCCAGCAACAGTGTTTTACATGACAAGGATGACTCTAGAGCCATTGAATCTGGAAACCACATGTACAATGTTGTGGCAAAAAGTATGTCACCATTTGCCCCTGTCCAAAGACTGCCTGAAAAATGATATGAAGGGCCATGGAATTTACGTGGTATAGGGGATTTTGAGACAACCTAATGCTTAGGCAGCCACATACATTTTACTTGTACCTTTTAGTCAGAAATACACTGGGAAAAAATTGGGAAAATGAGAGAACAAAGAAAAAAAACTTCCAGTTTTTTCAGAAAGAAAAAGCCTGCAAAGTTATGCACAACGAGAGCGTGGCAGTTGAACAAATTACCATTAAATAGAATCCACGTAGTTGACACAAGGGCAATAGGAAAGATGTCTTGGGGACATTCCAGGATCAGCAGCACTCTACCTTTTACTGTCTGAATGGTGCAAAGGCAAAAGTTTTTGCTTTGGAAAGGGAGCCTAGATGATCCTGGGTGACCATCTAGGAAAGTGGATCCCCAAGTTCAGTCATGTAAGCATCTGAAGGCTTCTGTAGACATCATCCAAGGGACGACACTACTGTTCCAGCTGCGGCTGACCTTAGTGTGGCAAAGCTATGCTGAGTTTTGCTTTGCTTTGGTCCAGTTACTTTCTATGCTCTCATTCTTCCCTTTTGGAATGGGAATATTTACCCTTTGTCCTTGTATGTTAGAAATATTAAACCTATCTTTGATTTTCGGAGGGGTCACAGTTAAGAGCTTGCCCTCAGTCTCAGAGAAGACTTTGTGCTAGAACTCTGTAGCAGCGCTGGAACTGTCAAGGCGTTGGCAATTCTTAGAGATAGAGGAAATGCATTTTGCATGAGCAGGTGGAGTTGCCTTTTGGAGGACCATAGGTGGAGCATTCTGCTTTGTATCTGGAATATCCCTCAAAAGCTTTGAGTATTTGACAGATGATTTATTTGATTGTGGGGTTAATCTATGGATTTTACGTGGTGCCCAGCAATGGGACCTGATAAGAACAGGCAGGTCACAGGGGCATGACTCTGAAGGACATAAAATCCCTCACTAGCTCCACCCTTCACTCCCCCTGCTTCTGGTTGAAATGCCTGAACGGCTTTTCTTTGGTGTGCCCTCCCCCATGCCCTTCTACCATGGCTGGCTGACCATGAATGGACTGAGAACAGAAACCATAAGCTAAAACAAAACCTTCCTTATTGAAGCTGTGGATGCTGGGAATTGTATGAGGAAGGGAGTAGCACAGGAGCTTGGGATGGGAATGTAGCTCAACAGTCAAACACTTGCCTACCAAGTTTAAACAATCTCTAGCACCATCCAAAAACATTCTAAAACAATTCATGCTTAGTTCATGTCTTAGAAAGGATACTCAAATAATATATTTACCTTTAAGAATAAAGCTATTCCATCATTTAATAATTTTCTATAATAAAACCCTTGTTTCTTGTTAGCATTCTTTCCCAGGCTTAAGGTTCTCATTAGCTAAGCATTAGGTAACTGTTGGTTTGCTAATCAATAAATTACCTTTTGTAGTACATTAATGAGCAGCCTGAAATAGCTGAAGGGTATGTTAGAGGACCAAGCTGGAAAAAAGGAAAGCATTACAGCATTGCAGCAGGAAGCAGAATGTGTGAAGAGCAGAGAGAGCAAGGGACTCACATCTGCCTGGGCTGTGGCCCGGTAGTTCACCCCTGCTCATCCAGACCCAAGGGCCCACCTCCTAGCAGCAAAGGCAGCCAATGAATTAGCCATCATGATTGACTCACCTTCCAAACACATGAGGCTTTGGGGGATATCCCAAATCAAAAGCATAGTATTCTCAATATGTTTTATTGTCAATTGTTTTTGCTGTGTTCTATGAATATTTTTGATAATGTATGGTACATTTTCTGAACCAAAAACAAAATTAAGAACACTCAGTTTAAGAACAATGGGAGTTGTATTTGGAATGTTTCCTGCTGAGGAGCAAAAAAAGCTTTGGAGATTATTTCAATCTTTGATAGTTTTCCAAATCTCCTCTCTATGTTTAATGGGTTGTAAATATTTTTTGCCCCTCGATTCTATGCTTTGTCAGTAGATTGGTTTTCTGTTTTGTTTTTGTTTTTGTTTTTGGTCCTTGCATGAGTGAGTTTCTATTCCTTGAAGAGTCTCAGCTAAGATATTATAATCAAATGGTGAGTTTGGTCTGTTCCAGAGTGACTGAAGTAAATCTGCTGAAACTGTCTGTGAAGGTACATCCATAAATTTCTGATTAGGTGCAGTTTTCCAGCTTTATTAAAGTTTTGAATGGGGCAGTGGTGACATGGTCAAAGCTACGTTTTCAACAAAAATCAGTATCAACATGCAGAAAGGATTGTGGGAAAAGTCAAGTAGGCAAATGAGCAGAGAAAAAAGTGATGACTTTAGAGATGAAAACTAATTTGTGAAAGTACTAATGCCTCAAAGGAGCAAGTACTTGAATGGCAAAGTTAAAAGAGGGAGACATGAAGAATGCCTTGGGCAATTACAGTTTTAATGACTGCCAGAAAATGAGGCGTTTCGTGTTATAAATTCAGCAATTAATACTAGAGAGGTAATATTTTGAATCATAGGATGAGACCAATTAGTGATGTAATTTAGAGTTATGGGGATAGGAATTTGACAACAAAACCTGAAACCTTGAAGAATAGCTGCATTTTAAAGGAAAGGACATGGAAGTAAAACAGCTCAGAAAGAAAGAAAGTTCCAATGAGAGAAACATAAATGACATGAGGTTTATGTAAGTGCAGTTTTTTTTAATGGCAAGGATAAGGTGATGAAAAAAAAGTCAAGGAACTTAATGGCAGAAATGTTAAAGTTGTTTCAATATTATTTAAAATAAGTTGACAATGATACAGGTGATAAAAGGAAATCTACTTTCTCCAGATATTTGATGTAGAGAAAGGGAGATGTACTTCTTGAGGGAGTAAGTAATGGCGCAAAGAGAGGTGGACAAGTGGAGACAGCATTGGTGATTGAAATGACACAGAAGGTTAAATATTAAGCATATGGTAGAATAATTGTTAAGGCAATGTTTATGAAAGAAGGATGAAAGTAGAACGGAAGCAGCTTCACTATTATGGAAGGAGTGTAAGAAATGAGAATGTTCATGTATGCAGATGTTTGAGAGAGGGAAGTAGGAAACGAAGGCTGTATACAACAGTGAACAAGACTTTCTGCGGAGAGGAACTGAAAACACAGGAAAGCCGAAAAATTCGACCAATTGGATATAAATAAATTATGAATTATCAACATCTTGCAGCAAGGCTAATTTCCTGGTTCCTTGTCAGCTTAGATTAACAGATAGGACATGGTAAGACATAAATAGTAAAGCATGATAGTAGGCACAGGACCATGCGTTCTTTACCTGTAGAGATTCTGTTTCTACCAAGACAGCGGGATAGATTTTCTGAGAGGCGTTGTCATTGTTAAATACCTATTGTTCAGAACAACTCAAACAAACGGGCTTTGCATGAGTAATTAAACTGAAGTAAATTAAAAAACCTAACCCCAAAAAAGCAAATGTAGAAACTGTAGCTATTTCCTGGGTTTGTGATTTCACTAGAATTGGACCTAAGTTTTAAAGGTGGTTTTATGAAATTAATAAAATATCTAGATCTCTTATAAGATGAAAAGCTGGAATTAGACCTTATGTGGAAAAAAACTCTCATAAGGGTGCAATGTCAATAAAGCAATGATAGCAAAAATCAGACCTAGGAGACAATGGTGATAACAAAATAATATGTCTATTTTAGACACATTCAGGACAGGGAAACAAAATCTATGATAACTTATAACTGTAGTTCCTCTTCACATCAACTAGAACTTAAGTTTACTCTAATTTCAAGATTTAGAAAACCTCAAGTATACAAGTTAAAGAAACCCCAGGTTGGCGGGACTTGGAAGCCTTGTAGTATGGTTTAAATCTAAACTGACCTCCCGAAGTCTCATGAGTCTGAGAGGTGACTGGCTTATGGGAGGGGAGTGCTGTGTTCATTGATGCATCGATCCATTCATCAATTCCATGTGTTGTTAGGAGGTGGGGTCTGATTGGAGGGATGGATCATGGGGGATGTGGCCTATACTAGTGTATCTCCTCCCCGGCTCATCCCTTCTCTCTCTGCTTTATGGTGACGGGTAGTGACCAGTTTCCCTCCATGGCAAGGGCCTTCCACCGCTGCCGACCTACCGCATGTATCCTGAGACCTCTGAGGGCTAACGTCAGTCAACCTCTTCTCCGTTAAGCTATGGGTGTCAAATGTTACATCCCGTGATGAAAAAGTGACTAAAACGCTTTGTGAAAGAAACAAAGTCAAATCTCTTCCTAGAAAATGACTGAAATGAGCAAAAAATAAATAGTCTTTAAACGCTGAAAGAAGTCCCATGAATGAGAGAAAAGAAAGGGCATACTTATGTTTATAAGAACTCTTGATATACTAGAAATTCTTTGATTTAGTATATAAAATTATTATTTATAAATTAAATATGGATTTTAAAAACATAGCTCAGGAATGAGAAACTGTCAACAGTTATCACAACAATTGTAGAATAACAAGTAAACAGATTTAGACATGAATGGGATGATTATCAATTTTTATAATTCAATAAATTTACTAACAAGATTACATTAAAGAACAATTGGTGGAGTCGGGCTGCTATTTTGGCAGAATAAACCTCTGATGTATAGATTGTGCAAACTATCGTAGAAGATGGCTGAGGACAAGGAAAGAAGAAAAGAAAGGGCAACTGCCTGAGAACTCTGGACAAAGACGCTGAGCGGACCAGCTGTGGACGGAGGATGAAACATAAAGCAAGGTGCTGGCGTGGTGAGTCCCATTTTTGTGAATGTTACCACTTTCCCAACACAGGATGAAAAATTGAAACTCTCAAAATGAAAACTCGTCACATGTACAGAGAAAGAGAAGAATTTCCTCTGTGCCTTGTGCATGATCATTACCTATATCTGTATTTTATATACACATAGCACAATAGGGCAAGCACAAAAGAAAGAACAAAAGAAAGAACAAAAGAAAGAAGCAAAGAAAGAAAAACTACTTGACCTTAGGAGTGATTTGGTACCCATTTGAAGTGAAACTGAATTTGAGCCTTTAATCCAGTTAATAGCTTATGAAAGACAACTATTTTAGAAAAAAATTACCAAAACCAAATTTCCTCACCATAGAACCTCACCACAGCTATGACACAACACAAATATACTTGATATAAAAATAACAAAAAAAAATAATTCTCCAAGGAGAAGAAATGATCAACGAAATGATCAACTCCAGGATGTTTCAGACGGCAGAATTTTCAGAAAAGAGCCTAAGTCGAATGTGATTATGACAATAAAGGAAAATGTGCTCGCAATGAGTGAACAAAAATAAATGAAAGAAATCTTAGCTGAAAATATAAATTACAAGAAGTAAATGTATTGTAAAGTTGAAGTAGATGACAAATAGAAGAATAAAAGTGACAAAAGAAAAGGTAAGCGAATCCGCTCATATATAGAAATTATGCAATCTTTTTAAAAAAGTAATAATTGGAATACTTGAATGCTATGACTCATTCCAAATGCCATAATCTTTACATGGAATCAATAATTAGTATTAGATTCATGCAACTGAGTATTTTGTAGAAGAAAAATGCAATCCTCTAGGCATAATCAGATAAAAATAGGTGAATCTTCAAATATGATAATTCAGTGGACAAAAATACATTAATGCACAGATTTCTATTTATATGAAATTTGAGAATAAGCAAACAATAGATATTTCTTGAAAGAAAATGTTTTCTTTAATGCTGGCTGAAGTATAGAGTTTGATTGAACCATCTTAAGTCATTGGATTAAAGTCATCTGTGTTGTATATGCCGAAGCAAAGGGAATGAGTCAGCACATCTCATGCCCACGTGTGTTCCACTGTGTGTTTGACCTGAAAACTGAGAATAGTTTTTCCAACTTAAAGTTAAATAAAATTGATATTATGTGATGTGTAAAATAAGAAATTCATAATATAAAATATGTAAATTTCTGGCTGTCATGAACAGAAACTTGTAAATTTTTTAAAATTTACTGTAATATAAATACATACTAAAGTTTTAGCCTACAAAGTATAACATATTTATATTTTAGTCTACAAAGTATAAAATAGTTACTAGGTTGATCTTACTGAAAACACCTTATTGACCCTGTGAGAGGAGATGGTTTGGTGTCTGGCTCACATAATAGTACTCTATAGTTCACAATGTCCTATAGCCACATTTATTACTTAAATATTTAAAATATACTAACATTGTATGCTTTTTGATAATGCTACCAGATCCTCTGTCCTAATATATTTCCATCAATTCAGTTCCAGTCTTCCAAAAAGAGGCATGCTGGGTATTTCAAACAGAATGCAGTCCAGATTGGGTATTAGAACAATAGAGAAGTACAGATCAGAAATGATACCCAAAGGAAGCAGCTACACAGGACTTTGAATAGAAAGGAACAAAATGGAGCTACTTGATTCTAGGAGCTCTCATATGGGACTCCATGTAGTTCCCAGAGCTCTGAAAGAGGATGCCATAGAACTCCTGTTCTGACTGGGGCCATTTAAAGAAGGTACGGCTTAGACCCAGATCCTCTTCAGGTGTGACGCTGGCAGAGGCAGAGAAAGGAGGAAGAAATTCCTCTGGGCGCTTTTGAACTTCCCTGTAGTGGTTCTTAATTTTAGATGCTCTGGGAACTGTAGGTAGCAGAATTTAACCCCAGGACCCAAAAGCAGAGTATAGAAAAGTTGTCTTCTAGTTGAGTGCCACTTTCCAAATCAACGAAAGAACAAAAGCTCTTTTCAAGTGGACCCATGAGGAAAATCGTTTTTCATCAATTTTGTTGACAATTTTATTTGTCCCGTGGACAGAGACTATAAGAACTCAACTGACCATTTATAATAAATGATACTCTACTCCCTAAACAGATTTTAATTTTAAGAGATTTATACGAATCTATTATGGCAAAAAATAAGCCTGAGCTTCTTGGGGTGAAATAGGGAATGTAAAGATAAAGAAGGTAGTGATTGAGATGTCATTTTTTATTCATTCTCTAACCTAATCCAAATATATGTGATTTTAAAAAATAAAATGCAACATAGTAGTTAACATGTAAGCCAGTAAGTTTTATTTTTCTTGTCTTAAAAACTACTATATTATATGAGATTTTATTACACTAAAATATGAACACTTTAAATCAAACATCAAATCAAACAATAATGGCATCTGAACAATAAATATTTCTTTAATAATAAGAAAATAGATCAAAAAATCTTAGAAGCTGAGACCAAAGTTTGGAGAATAATAATAATAGCAAAAATCACCTTCAGCACTGAGGCATTACTACTGGTTCTTCATTGGTCATTGTGTTCTACAGCTGACATCACAGCTTTGGGAGATTTTTTTTTAAATCTAACTACAAACACGTTTTCTGTGAAATCTCATAATGTTGTCTACATACACTTGACTTCATACAGACTTGATGAGCTTCTACAAATCAGAACTTCAAGTCCATCACAACCACTAATTAGCTTGAGTTGGGAATTACTAAGTTAAATACACTGTTCTTGGCTTTGGAAGATATAAAGGAAAAGGATGAACACTAATTAAAAATAAAATAATATGTTAATTACATTATGAAATGTTAATACATTTTTGTATTGTTCTAGTGAAGAGTAAGAGTCTATCTTTCTGAAGAAGAATAGACTTCGTAGATTCGTATTTGCGACTGTGGCCTTAAGCCTGCCAGCTGCCCTTCACTAAAAAGTTGTTATAAAATATCAACCTTGGAAAATGCTCAGAGTCCTAATCTGATTGAAGTCATATAACAGACAAAAGAAAGAAAAAAAATTCTAGATCAATTTGCTGCTATAGATTTCCCTCCTATTTGCTATATGGAAATGTATTCGTTAATATTTCTTTGAAGCATGTATGCAAGATATTATTTCAGCTTCTTACACTTTAGTTAGCATATGATGAATAAAATATTTTTCCTATCTTCAGTTTTATCCTGAACTGTATCTCTAATAGGATAACTAATTTGAATTTTTCCTTAACTCAAGGCTCCTTTTTATAGTACGATTTAAAATCTCTTACAAGTTGCTTCATAATTTCCAGTCCTTTCATGTGTTAAGTCTACTTTATTCTTCTTTCATCTCGCTCTTTAGATTTATGAAAAACATGCATCTTATCCCATATTCTATAAAACCTTCTTTTAAAAATATAAGTTAGTAACCTGAAATGAGACTACCAAATGAAAAAAGAAATGGTTTACAGTAGATAGATTACCCTCATAAGTGAACTAAATCAATCTTAAACTTTACATGAATATATAATTTTTGCCTAAAATTCTTATTAGTAAAAATGTTAGAGAAAAATATATTGGCCTTTCAGTTGATGACACTTGTTATGTGCATATTTCTTATTTGAAGTTCATAAATTATGTGCTTCTGTTTTGTTTTTGTTGCTTTCAATTTTGCATTATCCCTTGATTTCTGTTCTCAAAAAATAAGCTAATTTCAGGCTTATTATATACTTCGAGTACAGTAGGCAACATAGAATTGTATGTGACACTCTCTCCTCGTTGAGACATAACACCTGACTCTCTCAACTTCATTTGAGCTTATGGTTTTCAGTGGGCTCGGTCTGTGGTTGGCCAGCTCCGAGGCGTGAAAGGCATGCACAGGAAAACTACTCAACCCACGGTAGCCAGGACCCAGAAAGAGAAGGGAGGCAACAGAGACAAGAATATGCCCTTCCGGGCAGCATTTCCAGCGACCCACTTCCAACCAGGGCTGTCTTCTAGCAGCACGTTCAGCTGCTGAACTCCAGTGGGTAAATCCACTGGGGAGTATATCGCACCATGACTCAATCACCTGCCAAATGTGAGACCCTGACTGGGCCCGGGATAATGGAAGGTAGAAGGTGGGCGTGACCCCGATAATCTCATCTCAAGACCAGCAGGAGTGGGGACACTCCCTCCTGTCCCAGGCCCTGGATAGCCACAGCTCAGGTTTCACTCTACTCAAATTTCTAATTTTCCTCTGCCCTAAAACCTTTTCCAGAAATCATGTGATCAGGTTTTGAAAGTCCCGCCATACAACTGAGGTGACTTTTAGGCCCCAAACTTCCTCCAGTCAGAAACGGACCCTCACCCGATACCCTGACTGACCCTCCTCCTTCCATTTGCTTATAAGCCTGGCCCCACGGACAACAAAGGAGCTGTAACACTGATACTGTCTCTCGGAAGTTCTTCATCATACTCAAGGCCACTCAAGACCCTGTTCCCCCAGACTTCGCTGATCCCACGTCATTGGTGGCCAATGACAACAAGAGACTCCAAACACATGAGACTTTTGTGGGATGTGAAATTGCAAGCCATAACACGTGGTTTCATGGATGAGCATGCATATTATATTAGAGAGCAGGTCTTTTTCTCTGTTGGAAGTGATTTAGGAAAAGGATCCTCACCGCTGTGCCTTAGCATTTTGGTTAACAAGAGCTGCTGAAATTGTTTTTAGACTTTTTATCCTACTGTGGATTTACCCTTTCAGTATATACAGCAACTATAGACCTATTTGGTGATTGGTTCAGGATTAGGGGTCATAAGATAAGTAGGTGAGACTTTACAGATGCATGAAAATGTACGCAGAATCCATGCGTGTAGACACACAGCTTGTGTGGGTAGCTTTAAGACACATGCTGTTGAACAAGGAATGAGAATGAAAATGAGAACAAAGAATGAGAGGATTTCGCTGTCGAGCTTCCTATTTTCAATAACTGTAGGTTTTTCAAATATTTGACATGAATATTCTTCTTGCTACTAGATTATCAACCTACAGAAAACCACAAACATTTGGTAGGGATTGATAAGCGAAGGCAAAGCTTCCTAAAATAGTCTCAAGCTGAGACTAAGAATTTATAGATAGTTGAAAAGGCAGTGAAAGGGACCAACAGATTTTTGGTGGTAACTGACGTTCAATTGGACGGACTTAGAGTTTAACTGAGAGATTGGAAAGAAGACACAGCTTTTCTGCTAACAAATATCAGCCATTTTTAATTGAAAAACCTCAGTTCACTTTTCATTAGCAGAGTCATTTCATCTAGCAATGATGACGCATAAAGTTTCATCATTTTTGTGGCTTCAAAATCTCAAGCAAAATGGCTGATAATCACTTCCCATAGTGATACCTGTTCCATACTCATTAACTGTCGTTTACAATTGTCAGATTGCTTAGAAGTGTACATTTGTTCTTATCTGTTTACTGTTGAATTCCCTCCGCTTGGATGTTTAGGATTATAAGCGATTTTTCTCTGCATCTTCTTCCCTCTGGCTCCTACCCCTCATTCCGTTCCTCTCTCCCTGTCCCTTTTTGCGTCTCCTTTCCTAGCCCCCTTTCCTTCTCCTCCTCACACCAACATGGGCTTTTTCATGGCCAACTATCTTCATATTCAGTATCACTTCACCCTCCTGCGCTTCAAAGGATTATGCGCAGTCTTGTTCACAGCTGACCTCTCAAAAACTTCTGAATAAACTCACTCTCAAACTCACAGCAGTGACCTCCCTCTACTGCCTACAGGTCCTACTGAAGTGCAGTTACACTGTCATTTGCTAAGGTAACACCGAATTCTAAATCCATTTTCTTCAAGTAGGATTTTTGTAGGATTGTTCCAATTTTGCCCTTCTCCTTTCTGCAAGAATTTTAGAAATATAGATAATTAAACACAAATCCTAGAATATTAGAAAACACTTTTATGAACTATACACAACAATGATGATCTTACAATAAAAAATATTCTTAAAACTTGAAAATTCCATATGTTCTTTTTCTGTTTTCAGTCTAATTGACCCTGACTATGGGTGACAAAGATTTCTGTGTCCGTTAGAATTGGCATTTATTTATGTTTATTAAAATACATTATATTTTTGTGTGATTTACCTGTTAAATTCCTGAATTCTTATTATAAAAACCCATAGATGCCTTTATTAACTTTATGGAATAAGATTAATTGCTTATAATATAGAGAGAATGATAAATTATATATTTTGTTAGAATAATTTTTAATACATTATTATATAATGATGCATCACTGTGTGCGTGTATTCATATGCATCTTGACAAAAGAAAGGTTCGTTTGAAAACAACTAAGTTAATATACAATTGTATCAAATGTGTACAAATCACTCCAGTGGAGAAAATTTATGAGGGTCAGTATGAATCAGATGGCTGTAGAGAGCTCCAAATTATTTCTCTTTTCAGCTGTCTGGAGATTTTGTCTTTAGTGGCATCTTCTGCTGTGATTTGGAAATGATAAAATGTAACTTCTTTGGTGATTTTTTATTTCTAATTTTATTCACATTTCGTTGTCATCTTTTTTCAGAATCTCTCTATGTCAGAGACTTTATATTAATCTTCATTTCAAATCTGCAAATACTCAACCTAATTCTTAGCAAAGGAAGTCGCGTACTTATTAGCTGGGTCAGTACCACACAACTAGCACCACCTTTAACCCAAACAGTAAGGTGAATCTGGTTAATAATACATACACATTTTGTTTTGTTGTTGTTGTTTGTTTGTTTGTTTTGTTTTGCTTTTTTGTGGCAAACATGAACTCAAGTAGAATTTTCTCACATTTTAAACATGTATTTTTGAATATATGTCCAAAATAGTAATTAGTAAATTACATATTATTACAGCATATTTCTAAATCAAATAGCCTATTATTTTTAACAACGTGCACCTGTTTGCTTTGTACCCATACTTTTAGGTATTTTCCCATTCCAATGTAATTGCTTTAGACTACACTTTGAGTGAGGTAGAAAAAAAGAGGCATACAATGCAGGGAAAATTAAAAAGTAAGGGAGTTGAAAAAGCAAAAGTTTCTAGAGAGATGTGGAGAAAACCAGAAAATTCAAAGAAGGGAAGACATATCCATGAGGGTGTCTAAAAGAAAACAGTCATCAATTATAGTCATGTTTCTCTCAGAGTACGCGAAGCACGTTTTCCTTGGGTCACCTTGTGCAAGATCATTCTGTCTTCCCTGTTAGGTTGCAGGCATTGCTTTCTCTCGGGTATTTATTTTGATAACTTATAAAGAAATAACAGAATGAAATATTTTGAAAAAAGTGGGTATAGGTTTGTGGAAAAACTACACACATCAGTGGAACATAATGTCTACAAATCCCAGTTCCATGACTCACTCTTCTGGAAGGAACAAGTAGAGTTTGGTTTTGTCCCATGGCCCAGCTGCTGGTGACAGTTGGGAACAATAAAGCTGTTGAAGAGACATTTATAATTCACATTTTGAAATACTCTTATAAGAATATTGCTACTGAGAATGACTTTGCTAAATTTTATTTATAAATATGTGAATGGGCAAGTTTGTATTCATATGATAAATTATAACTGATAATAATTAGTAGATAGAATGTAGTTATCTTAAGGAGTGAACTGTCACTTACATTTTGGATGGTATACTCTTGAAAAATGTTCTTACTGTTGACAGTCCTACCTGTAAAAAGAAAGGCCTTCAACTTATAAAATGTTCACAATAAGCACAAAAGAATTACTGTACCTTTCGTTGTTCTTGCTTTAATCTTAATACAATTTTGTTCCTAATCATTTGAAATTACTTTTTATGTTGGTATTTGATTCTTTCTTAACAAAATCTGTTCCAATATTTTTTAAAAAGTGTCATGTGTAGGAGGCCACCCTTTACAAAACAAGAGAAATGGAAGATCTGAAGTATAACGTCGCACCCATAAAACTGGACTTTCCCACCTCTCAGGAACAGTTTCACTTCTCAACTCCACACAGAGAACATAGAATTCTAAACACCGTCACACATAGTACTGGCCCTTTCTTTTTTAATTGCATCATGACTGTTAAAGGAACCTTAGACTTGAGGATAAGACCCACAGTAGATTTATTACTTTTTATTCCATATAAAAATATATTCCATATATTCCATAATTCCATATTCCACTATTTTAAATATTAATTTTCAATATCTTTATGTTTGGTATTATTCTACTTTTGTGATATCTAATAATTACATTCTTTTTGGTTATTTGGCATATGTACAAATCACATAGTGATATATATATATATATATATATATATATATATATATATATATATATACTCCTCAGCCTCCCACACCCCCTTTCATAGTTTCCTGTCTCTATAGTCAATCAAATTGTTTATTTCACTTGTTTAATTATTTATATTTTGGAATTCTTTTATGAAAATCATGCAATTTTAATCTTCACTGTCTGATTTATTCCATCTAGTATTATGGCTTCAAACTCTATTCGGTTTTTCTACAAGTGATTTAAATTCATACTTCTTAATGGTCATGAAGTACTCCACTGTTTATACATGTCACACTTTCTTTGTATGCTCACATTGGCCATTCCACTAGTTTTAGCTCTTGTAAGTTATGCTTCTATAAATATGGGTATGCATATGTAATCACATTAGTCTATGCAATCTATGGTAGATTACCGTCTTTAGTTCTTTTAGGAAGATGGCGGTAGAAAGCGTGCTGGGCAACTGCACTTCAGAATGTTACACTGGTCTCCATTCCTGTCAACACGTTAGGACATTCCCGTTTTCTCCCACATCTCACCAACATTTTTTGTGTCTTAGTTCCTTGTTGATAGTAATTTTTACCAGAGGAACATGGAAATTCATCGTCGATTTGATTTACATTTTGATTTATCTTCTTCATAGTAGTCCTCTGTTTGAGGAATTAGCTTGGAAAACACTTTTCCCTTTCCACAAGTTCCTTTTCACTCTGTTGATTGCTTCCATTGCTGTGTTTTTCTAATTTGATATAATCTTATTTGTGGATTCTTGGTATTGTATCACATATTTTGGGTGTTCTACCAGGAAAGTTCTTGCCTATGCCTGTGTCTTCAAGGGTTTTGCTTTTCTTTTTCTTCCAACAAGTCCAGTGTTTACATTTTGATATCTAAGGGTTTGATCCATTTTAGTTTGATTTTGGTGGACAGTGAAAGATGTGGGTTTAGTTTTATTCTTCTGCAGGTGGTTAGCCAGTTTTCCTAGCACCATTTGTTAAAGAGGCCACCTTTCCTCCAACGTATGTTTTTGGCCCCTAAGGATACATCTGTATCCTCAATTCTGTTGCATTGATCCAGCTGTTTTTTTTTTTTTTGTGTCAGTATCATGTGTTTATTTTTTATCACTGTTGTTTTTTAACATAATTTGATATCTGGTATTATGATGCTTCCAGGTTTTGTTTTGTTGCTTGAGATTATTTTGTCCATTCTGTGTCTCTTGAGGTTCAATATATATTTTCTGATCATTGTTTCGAGTTCTGTGAAAAATGCTGTTGGCATCTTAAATGGATTGCATTGAATCTCTGCACCAATTTAGGTACTATGGCCATTTTGACAATGTTGGCTCTGCCTATCCAGAAACAGAGATGTTCTTTCATGTGCACATGTACACGTACACATATGTATGCACATATGCACAGCAGATGAAAGGGGAAAAGAGAAAGGCACTTACGTACAAAAACCAAGAGTCCTGTTCGATTTATACTGCAGTCAGAACTCAACCATTGCGCTCTTTCCCCTTAGTTCAAAAGTAGAGAGAACTTAGAACAGTTGCAGGAGGCTGAGCTCCTGTCCTCTGTGGCTGCGCTGTGTCTACCATTGCTTGAGCTGGTTCCCTCTAATGTTGTGTGTGTGTGTGTGTGTGTGTGTGTGTGTGTGTGTGTGGCCCAACATTAAGTGAAGGGCCTAGGGAGTCTAAGTGCTTGCCTGTGTGGCTTCTTATCACCTCTGAGACAGAGCTCTACAGGTTTAGGCTGTAATCTTGCAGACATGAGTACCTGGAAGGTTTAGCGTCTGTCTTATCATTAAACACCTTCAACTATATCAGAAGGAAAGACAACGTGGTGAACAGTTGAAGCGCAGTCTTCACCTGATTTCCTGGGGGGAGGGGGGCTTTCTTAATCTCCCTCCCCTCTCTCCATGATTCCTGCTCACTTTTGTCCTTTCTGCACCTCTGTGGGTGTGTATGTCATGCAGCGCCTTCTGACCCACTGCTGCTTTCTGCCTCTCTGGCTTTCTACTTGCACCAAATTTTGTCTGTGCCTCTCAATAGAGCCTCTGTCCAACCCACATATTCAGGGGTATTTATGGCTCACTGGAAAAGGGACCTTCTGATAGTGTTTAGGGGTAGTGGGTGGGAGCTCATGAGCTCTCAACTCAGCAGTTTGGTAGACAATATGACAGATTCCATGTAGGCACTGAGCTAGGGTACCCTATGGTCACGGGGTTTGTCTCATTGGGGAGAGAAGAGGAAAGTACCCATGCTAAGCGGCTCTGGTAAGCTTTCTCCACCCTTGGATCACACCAGTCATGGCTACTGCTGAAACCTCAGACCCACTGTCCTACCTGCCCCTCAATACCTGGTTCTGGGTCTTTCACCAGGAATGCGACCATCTTCCTTTCTGCCCCTCAGGCTTCCCATTCTGAACTCAGTCCCCACCATCTGCGTGATTCTCTGGCCCACACCTTTCACCGAGTCCTGCTCTGAGGAGATTTTCTGAACACTTCTACTGTCTGCATTCCATGTCACTGCAAAGAGAACAAAGATGGGGCGACCCTGGGTGGTGGCCGCTGGGAGGGACAGTGACTGAAGAAGCCCTTCAATCACTCCTGTGCTCTGCTTTTTCCAGAAGGAGCCGAGATCCTCTTCCAACTCACTGTGTTCATGGGACCTGGTAGGACCCAGAGGCAGTGCTGTTTCTTTCATTAAACACCCTCTGTGCTGGAATCCATCTGACATTTCTCCTTCGAGTTGCCTTCCTGGGTTCAGGTTTTTGTTCTCCTTCCTATTAGAAACCTGCAGATGTTGGTGCATATCTTCTACACATGCGCTGCGTGTCGCTGCCTGTAGCCCTTCGTAATATCTCTCCTCTGTGACTGACGCACCGTGACACACATATGGATCTAAATCAGCATTGGTTGTACCTAGAGGCTCTGGTGAGCTGTATATGTCCTTAGTGTGTGAATGTCTCTGTGTGTGTTGTGTTTTGGATCTCGTCTCTGAAACTTTAAATTATTTCTATAGCATAATAATTTAAGTCACCAAGATTTCTTTTCTCCACTTTTCCTCTAATTATTACTCTGTTGTCACTGATCATTTGATGGGGTAGTTTTTCCTGAGTTTTGTTATGAGCTTGGAGTTGATGTAGTTTATGACAAATAATTCATTTGTATAATGTGAAATATATACTTCAGTAGTGAAAGCCCAATATGTGTCTGTAATTCTAATATTCAAATAACTCAGAAAACTCATTAAGTTAACTCACTAATGGACTTCATCTAATTGAACTCATTTGGCTGCAAAATGTAGCTGAAATGGTTTTGGTTACTTAGGTGTTCATACTTCTCACTCTAATTATCCTTAAAGTTTGCTACCAAATTACTAGCATATTGGACTCCAGTGTGCTACCCCATGTTTGGCTAGGGTGCTGTCTCATATACAGTGAATGCCTGTTTTCATATGTAGAATATTCTGAACTTTGACAGGTCATCTAATCCCAATAAGTTCAAACGACTGACCAAATCTGGCAAGAAAAATTTAGTGACTTATTTTAAGTTAAACATTTAATTGAAGTGACATTAATGCCTCAAAGGGATCAAGTGAAAAGTATTATTTTAGTGATTTTCTGTCCTTACCGTTCCTTAGTGAGCAATACCGCAGCACAGAGTACAGCAAGTCTCTTGTCTAGTAGAGAAAAAAGACAACCCAGAACACAGACATTCTACAGAACCACTTGAAGTGACAGCCAGAGTTGGGGGAAGGGACAGGGAGGGGGTGGGAGGGCCAAAAATGGGAAGGGATTGTAAAGTTGACATGATACGTATGTGCACGAAATACCCAAATTCATTGTAAACACTATGTATTACATCTGTATATTAATAAAATAGTGGGGAAAATGAAAAATTAAAAAAATAAATGGGCAAGAACATTCTCTAGGGAGTAGATTATCTCTTCCTTATTCTACCTGTTCTCAATTGAGGTTTTGCATGTTTTTTTTTTTTTTTTTTATTCTGGGAAAAGTGCCCATAGCAAAAAATTTGCATTACTTTTTATGTAGTTGAAACAGGTTGCAATTTGTACTATAATAATATAAAATAGTATAAAACAAATATTTTAAATTTGTAATTTAATTTAAAGAACACTTTAAATACCACTTTTGCTTCAGAGGAGCAAATGTAAGTACAATTCTGCCACACTTTAAAAGGAATTAAATTTGCTCATGATCAGCCCTTTTCAGGTTATCTGTGAGAGGAAACTTTAGTCCTAATGGATGCAAAATATCAGTGTAAGTACAAATCAGGGCTCTGAACTTAAATATTCTGAGTCTCAAAGGAGATGCAGACATTTAGACATTATTACAGTGCTATTCAAAAATCCTTATGAGTAAAGTAAGGATTTTTTTTTTTTTTTGTAACCACAGAGGAAGAAATAACTGACCATTTACAAGGAAAGTTTTCTGGAGGTAGCATTTTAGTGAATAATCATGAAAGCAATATTACAAAGAGATTTCAGAAGGGAAGGCTGAAGGCTGGGGAATAGTTAAACTAAATAACACCATGTACTTTCCCAAACACAATGTTCTCAATTCTATGATTGTATTTTCAGAAACCAAACAGAACAAAAATTTGGTTTCTCAATCTGTTTCTCCAGAAACCATATATGCATTCAGGAAATAGTTGTTTTTGAATGTCTTTTCAGTTCTCCACCAAGTCCTAGAATATGATGCGTTTGTTATAAAACTCAGTCTCCCTTAGGGGAGACAGAAAAAAAGAAAGAAAGGAAGAAAGGTGATGACAGAGTGATGTTACATGGAATGGACGTTATTGCGACTTTTGAGCTGATGAATAACTCCAAGGTGCCTCCTAAGCTCACATTGAGATAGCGGGGAAGATAGATAGATGAATCCTGGCCTCAGCACTGCACACTGAAGGGAAGAACGCTCTTGGTGTCTAAGCAATTTACAGCATCCCTGCGCCATCCCTTTTCTGTTCTCTGACCCATATCATCTCAAATTGCCATCCCTAAATCTGGGATTCAAGGATGTTGTCAAGCAGAATCGCATTGCAATGGTCTAAGCTGGTTGAAACGAGGTTCATTTTTTACAACTATCTTCTTCACTTTTTCCTGTTCTATATTGCTTTCAGTATAACTGTAGCTTCTAGGATTCAATATGTATCAGTCACTGTTTTTAGCAGCAAGCAAAAGAAACCATTTCAGTTGTTCCAGAAAAGAATTGATTGAAAAGAAAAAGTCAGGAGGTAACAGTGCCCTAAACTATACTCCTAAAATTCTTATGCTAGCACTAAGCACAGAAGACAGCGTGAGGATCCCCAGGAAACTCTGAAATGGGACACTGAGCACCACCGTTAGCATCATGGACATTGTAGCCCCACTGCAATCCTACACCTTTCAGAAAAGGGACTCTTGGGCTCAGTTCTTTGTTTATCATAACAGCAGCAACAATTTTTTAGAGTCCAAAATTAGGCATATCTTAGACACAGACCTGCACTTTACCTACCAGAAAGGCTAGTTGAGGTAGTCAGAGTCTACTTTGTTATGTAAAGGCAAAAATCCTTTCTCTTCAGTACTGAGAATGGAACCCAGGCCCCTCACACTGTGCTATGTTCCAAACTCATTTGTCGGTTTTGATTTTGAAACAGAAACTTATTAAGTTACTGTGTTGTCCAGGCTGGGCTTGAACTTGTGATCCTGTAGCCTCAGCCTGCCAGAAAATACAGGTCTGCATTACAGAGCCCATCGAGAAAACATTCAGTCTTACAAACCTAGTGGACTGACATTGCCAGTGACAGTAGAGCTGAGTGTGTGCATTAGCACAGCGAAGTGACCCTCAGGTTAGTGAGAAGGGAACCTACTGACACCTGAGAACCCAGAGAATGGGTGGGTACTACAGCCTTACAGAAGGGAATGAAAGCTGGTGGGAATTAAGAATAAAGTTAGAGAATGGATAGACAATGTTGGAATTACGAAGGAGGTGTTCTCCCTGCTGCCTCGGTCATGAAAGAAATGCAGCAGTTGTGCTATGTCAGACTGAGTGACCGAAGACAAAAATTCTGTCCATCTTTGCCATTCCTTCCAAGTATTTATCACTGCCTGCCCTTGTTCCACCTTTCCCAGAATGCCACTGTCCTGTTTTCCCAAGATACAGAGTTGAGCCTGGAAAGGAAGAACATGAGTAACAGCACAATAATAGACAAGTTCTGAGAAATGTGCGTGTAAGTCAGAGGACTTATAAACTGGAGAAAGGAGGTAGGCTCTGCCTCACACCAGAATTCAAAGGAATTCAGATTCCTCAATTGGAAGAGGAGTTTCAGGTGAAGAATAATGAGGGAAAAAAAAGGGCATACATTCAGTACACACACCAACAAGATCAGGAGAAAACAGGTAACAATGATGGGGGGGGGGGGGAAGAAAGGAAAAAAGTTAGCCTAGGAAGAACTTGACTGAAGAGACAGAGAATACTAATTAGAGCGATGCATTCTGGGATATGTAGTTTTTCATTTATGCAGGGATGAACTTCAAACTGTATCTGAATCTCTAGTTCGGTTTCAGAATCCCACGGTCAGAATAGGTTGTTGATAGAATGTTTTACTTCAGTTACTTTACTCAATCTGACTTTGGAAAATGCTAATTCTAAAGTAGATAGTGAAGGATCTTGGAAAATCACATTTCTCTTGTCTTCTCTAGACTACTTTGCAGGGTTAGTAAAGCCAGAAAGAAAAGCATAATTCTATAGCACTAGTGAAAAAAATCACATTCTAACCAACTCAGAGAATGGAAAGAAATCATTTTTTTAACTCCTGAAAGTTCTGAAACCTTTTCTGTGTTAGAAGCTGCTGTGTTTTTTCTAGACACAACCTGACTTCCCGGCAGCCATGCTATTTGTTTCCTTTGAACGTGACCGGGTTTTTCTGCTCTCTTACCTTAGTCTTGGTGTCTTCCAGACTTACCCTTTCTGTTCCTTGCCCTTCGCACTTGACATATGCCTGCTGCAAGATATGAGTTACTTTCATCTTTTTGTTTACTGAATATTTAGTCAATACAAATCTTCATCCTCATTTCCTCGTGGGCTCAGCTGAAGGTCGTCATAGATGAAAATTTGCAAAACGCTTTGAATTCTGGTCCCAAGTAGACTCCACTGTCTTGGCCAACGCTGGTTCTCCATGCTGTTCTTTGTTCAAGCGGGCAACCTCGTGTCCCTCTGCTCAGGCGTCTGTGCACTCTGGCTCCTCTTTTTGGTCTCTGATCCAGCCACTTGCACACGTCTAGGTATTGTTCTCAGGTATGTGTCCTGTCCAGTGCCAGTTTCATTGTCCTAGTGTAAGCCTTTGTCAGCTCTTACTGACAAAGCATTCCCGATAGACCGCTGGCTCTGGCTTCCTTGTTGCCAACTCACTTTACTCAAATGGATTCAGACTGTTGCCAGAAATGTATTTAGAAGGATGAGCTTGTCCTACCGCTTTTCTTAAAGCCTCCCAGCAAAAAAACCTAGTCATCTAAACACCTCCATGGCCTCACCACTCTAGCTCATTCCACTGCCATTTTGTTTCACAACGATTCTTCCTTCCTGAAACCCGATACAGCCCCCTTCCTGCAGCATGCGTTTCTCTCAGCTTGGGAAGAATCTTCCAATCCCCTCCAAGAAGCTGTATTAGAAAACTCCTGTTCAGTCTTTAAGAATCAGTTTAGGATTACACTTTTCAGTAACCTCTTTAAATCAGCTAAAAGTATGCTAACTGTTTCTGCTATCTGTTTTTACCCACAGAACACTGAGCATAATCCTATGACAGTAGATATGACTGGTTTTCCATCACCAGAGGCATATTAAAATATTTATATATGTTTGCTATAAGTCTTAAGTTATCTACAGATACATATCACATAAAACGTGTGCATATTAGATCATATATAAATGGTAATTAATATGTTTAGCTGGTAACATAAATAATTTCAGCTTAAGCACTCGGTTTTAGAAAATAGCATAGTTTAATATTTTACTTGGTCAGAAAAAGAGAATTCTTTTGGTTGTTAATTTCTACAGTAGAGAATTACTAACTATAAGGTAATGTATGTAGCTGTTAAAATGTATGTGTAAAAACACACATTTTTAATCTCTATGAGAGTTGGAAATTGATGGCAAAATATAATTTATAACTTGATTATTTTTGAATCCAGGGGATGATTTAATTGTTCTTGTAAGAGTCAGACATAAAATGTAGGAGAAAGAAGCCAATGCCTAAGAAGCAGCAAAACAAACAGCCTGGTGTTTACTTGACCTAAGGCCTTTGCAATAAGAATGTGATTTATCATCGTGATGGTCGGAAACTAATTCAGCTATCTATTTACATATCTAGGAAGTCACTTAGGAATCTCCACAACATACTTTCTGTCACACATTTTCTTTCCTGTTTCTATATAAACATGCATGAATAATTCAGAAATAATGAAATAGCCCCAGAAAATACATGAGAAGTTACTATTTAAATGCAGAATGAAATTTCAAATTCTTTTTAAAAGAAAATATGCATCTTTCCAATTCAAGAACTGTCAGTTTAGAAAAGACAAAGCAGTGTACCTTAAGAAGTAATTATTGTGAGGTGGTTGGGAAATTTTGATTTCCACACCCCTACTATCACTATATTACTAGTTGCTGAAGCATTTTGCTGCGATTACTTCTGCGAAAACAGGTTAATAAAGAAAAGAAACTGTATAAATTACCAGTTTTGTCTGGAAAAAAAGCCTGGGAAAACAATTTTATTTGTATTTTTTTAAAAGAAAATCTACCACTATGAGTAGAAAAGTTTTTCAATAAGTTTTACTATAAATGAATTGGTCTTAGAAAATGTTCCAAACCAATTTTATTAGAACCAGGACAGAGTATTTCTAAAAGTTTCTGTGATGTGGCTCTGAAGTCACAATGGAGCCTAAGGAAGGAAAAAGGAAGCTCATTCTCAGTCCTGCCAACAGTATGTTTTATTGTACAATCTTTTCTGCCAGTAATACGACTTCACAGTGAAATAGGCAGAAATGAAGAGAAAAGGAAGGACGAGAAATAGAAAAATCAAGCGTGGGTCTGAGGAACGGAGCAACTAGCTCATGGCATGGTCTTCATTAAGCCAGATTTACATATTCTCATATGCCTAAGTCAATAAAAATAACTGCCATTGGAGATGTAGCTTTAGAATTATGCTGCTCACATATTGCTTGGACCTGCCCCCAGTACCAATTGTCTCAAGGGTACGTTTTGCCTCACATAAATAACTAAATGTGCAGAAACAATATCATTCTCTTGTTTTGTTTGTTACAAAACATTAAATTTTCATTCAAATAAACTCATTCTCATCATATTTAGTGTACATGCTTCCTTGCTCTGGTAGCTGAAATGAATGAATCATGAAAAGCATTTCCATATATTTCAAAGTAATTGCAGTGCTGTTTTACTAGAAAACCTACTTTCCATCCTACGATAGTTACTGCTGTTCCTGGGATAGCCCAGAATAAGAATGTATTGGTCAAGTCAGATAACGCTGTTACTGTGTAATAAATTAGGTGTTGAAATTATCAGGGTAGCAGCTACTTTTCTACAATGATTGAAATCACCTGAAAACAGAGGGTGTCTTAATGATGCGGGACTTGTTCAGAAACAGCATTGTATATTCTTGCTTGTTTAACATTATGTGGAATCTCCTTGTTTCTGTACAAAATTGTATTGCCCAGAACCTATTTCTCCTGTTTCTCTCTTATTGAGTTGATGCAGGAAATGATGCTCTTGCATTGGCACAGCTAGAGCGCTCAAGGAACCCCTGATGTCATTGCGATTATTTGTGTTAAAAATAAGGCTCGGCCTCTTCTGGGGAATGGTTTTTAAATTTATCTGAGGGGCACATGGCAGCCGATAAATCATCACACGTACAAACACCGTGGAGAAACTGTGGCTAAGAAATCAAACAAACCTTTGAAAATTAGTTCAGTAAAGAGCCACAAAAAGAACCTAATCTTTCAGGAGAGTTGACTTTGTTCAAGTCCTATAGACTTTTATTTAGAAAATGAAGTAAAAATGAAATAGATCTGTTCTATAAAGTCAGGAATAATCATTCCAATTTGATTACTGCTGACACTCTCCCAGGGCTATCTCTGAAGGCTGTCAGGTAACTTTTGAGGATTAGAGACACTGTGGCCTAGGACGTTATCTCTGTTTTACAGAGTTGTCATTCCACAAAGTGCAATCAAATTACCAAAAACCAAATTATTTTATAAGACAATCTTTCGTAGGCTAACTGAAGACTCTCCTGCCCCACCCTTGCCCTTAGAGTTAGCAGAATTCACTTTGGAGTTAGGTCTGGCAGGCGGGAACCTGGACAAAGTTTAATTTTGTTGCAAGATAGACATATGTGTCGTGGTTTAGCAACTGGGTTTAGAGCTTAGTATTGGTGTTTCTACTATCTTCTCACTAAGGATAAGGGTGAATTTTTCAGAGTAGTAAACTGCTGGACTTTTCCTTAGCTGATCTAGACAATCGTCTTCATTGATATGAACATTCTGTTGTGACACACGTTTTCCAAGATCTAATCCCATTGATAGTAGAAAATCACTATTTCTGCAGAATAAAATGGAATCAACCTTTTCTAATGTGTTTCACTGATTTCAGTATCTATTATTTCATTTCAAGATAACTTTCTTAAGAAAATTTAAATAGTTGCCAATAATTTTATTTAATAAATTAAATGTTTTTATTTGTATTTTTTTAGACAGGGTCTCCCTCTGTAATTCAGGCTCACTCTGTAGCACATAATGTCACTGAACTCAAGGCAATCTTGTAGCTCCAGCCTCCCAAATGGGGTGATGGGGTTACATGTGTGTGTCCTCACCTGTGGCTATTTTTCTTTTAATGTTGTGTGGTAGAGATTGAACTCAGGGCCTTGCATATGCTAGGCAAGTGTTCTAACCACTGAGATACCCCCAGTACTGTCAATAATTTTTATTTTTAAATTGGCATTTATAAATGCCATCTAAAGGCCTTCATTTGAAGGCCTGCCATTTTTTAAATAATAATTTTTATGGAAAGTGAGAAATATGAATAGATTTTTAAAATAATTCCTATCTAGAGCTCTGATTCTGAAATGTGATACAAGTAAAGTAAGATTATTACATTCACTTCCTGTTAAACTTATTGTACTAAACAAATTTGTAAATAAAAGTGACATGATTAGCAATTCAAATATTTGTTTTCCAAAAAGGGAATTTTTATCATGGTAGAAAAAAACTAGCTCTTTTTCTCTCAAAGGAAAAAGAAAAAAAGGAAGTCAATTTAAACAAGTGCCTATAAATCTTAGTTCACTTTAAAGATGAACCCTAATGATACAATTATGTGTTGGTTTCCAATATTTTGTTGTTTACTTTGTTAGTAAAAGTAGCTAATTGGATCTTATCTTGTTCAAGGACTAGATAATATTAATAAGCGTAGAACGAAAATGAACTGTTCTAAATTTAAAGCTGTATGTACAACTTTCCCACGGAGATGTCAAACAAGGAAGGAGAGGGTGATAAGCAACTACTGGGTTCTTCTCCACATCTTTCCATTGCTGTGCCAGACTCCTTGCTCAAATTAAAGCAAGGAAACTGGAAATAAGATAAAGTTCCAGAGTTCTACAGATTCTCATGGGAGATGTGATGGTAAGTAGGTATTAAGCAAAGAAAAAAGGTTGCCAAAACAACACAACTTTGTTAGTCTGTCCTCTTTGAGGAGGCCCACTATCATAAAAATAATTATTAGCTCCTTTGGGAAATCATTTGTGTATTAACACATTGTGTGGTTTTTAATGAGCCCTCACTGGCCACTGGCATCAAGACTGCTTTTTCTAATACCTTCCACAACATATTGCTTACTTAATATTTCAACACAGTGGACCCAAGGTGGATGAGTTATTCTCTAAATATCATCCTACCCATTCTATAGAAGAGTAGACTGTGGAGGATTTTGAGATGACTTTGAAGATACCCACCCCTAGGACTACACAAAGTATAAAATCACTTCCTCTTTAAAGAGGGTAAAACTGTAAGTACAGTTAGATGTTTTGCCAAAGGCAATGTTGTTCATCACTTGATTAAGTTCATTGACAGAGATTTATGTGAAACTGATTTAGTCAGAAAAAATTTGTTAAAGGAGGTAGAGTACCAGAAAGTCACTCAACTGATAA
The DNA here is from genome assembly GCA_004027205.1 of Ctenodactylus gundi. Taxonomy (NCBI): domain Eukaryota; kingdom Metazoa; phylum Chordata; class Mammalia; order Rodentia; family Ctenodactylidae; genus Ctenodactylus; species Ctenodactylus gundi. The sequence goes on along the minus strand of PVKB01000004.1, from coordinate 131,137 downwards.
CTCACAAGAAAGCAAGCAGCCTTATTGGGAACTTTGTATAATAGAGAAGACCAGCTGTTTGCGACAGGGAACTAGGACTGGTATTGAAAATGAACCTTACCTGATGGCCAGGATATAGAGGAAATCACTCCGATAAGAACGCTAGTTCTTCCAATGACTTGAGTGAGGAGGAAAATGACCACAGATTCCAGAAAGAAGTGAAGGTTTGCTCATATGTTAATTTCAGGCTTTGAGACCCTAAACAGAGAAGTCTGATAAGCCAAGCTTGTACTACAGAAACCTTGAGATAATGAATGGGTGCTCCGTTGCCCCACTGACTTGGTGGTAATTTGTTACACAGCAGTAAGAAACATATGTGATACTCCAAAGGCTGCAAAACTGTGTGGTCATTTGCTTATCATAAAAGACAGCTACTACACCTGGCATTAAAAAAAAAAGTCTTAAATTGCTTCATTGAGAATTTGAAAGACACGAGGACTTGAAAGAGATGACTTGAGGTTTTTTTGTTTTGTTTTGTTTTTTTATCTAAGACAGTGTCTCGCTCGGAAGCCCAAGCTGGTCCTGAACTCAGGATGGAGCCCAGGCTGGCCTTGGACTCATGGCAATCTTCCTGTCTCAGCCTCCTGACTGCTGGGATTACAGTCGTGTGCCACCATGCCCGATTTATGTGGCGCTGGAGAATCGAACTCTGGCTTGACTTAGCATGAGCTAGGCAAGCTCTTAACTGCTGAGCCGTGCCTCCAGCCCCCACATGACTTGATTTTTTAAGTAGCCTCTTTAATTGTAATTTTTGAAATTATCACTTAAAATTCATGAATCATTCTGTCTTTGTGATGAATCATATGTAATGTTTTACATAGATGCTTATTGCAGTTATTTTGAGACAAACCTTTGTGTTGGTAGAATAGCTTAACCATGACGCTAACAAAAAATCGGTTTTAAGATTTTTCCTAAACTGTATTCTAAACTAGTTCTTCTGAAATTCCTTGGAAATATGGTTAAAGGAATGCAGACAACATATGGCTGATCATATGGTAAGAGTTAGTATGTTGTACAGTTCTCCTACCCCCTACCCCCACAATTTTCAGACTCTATTCTTGACAAAAACCACTGATCTTCCAGGAAGCCAACTCTAGTTCCCACTCTTGAGATAAAAGTAGTTTTGGCAGTTCCAGAACGTATTCGTGTTGCTTGACATTCTTTTAATATTACACAGAGCCCTTATTTGGAGCAAGCCTTTCATTTAGAAAGCATCTCTAATATATTCTACAGAACTTTTAAATTTATCTTATATAAATTCTCTGTGGTGCTAACCTAAGGCTCCTTATATGTTGTCTCTGAATTGACCTTTATACCTGATTCAATGCTAATACCTAGTTTGACTGCACGATTTTTCCTGGACAAAAAGTGGTAAACTAGTCAATTTTGCAGTGGTTGTGGAATAGATATAGATGTTGCTGCCTCACTTTATATTCTATGGGATCCTGTGTGTACATACAGGCAAAAATCATATTAGAATTAATAAAGCCCATAACTTGGAAAGTCCAAATTAGGAGTTTCTAGGCTTTAGAGGCATAGAAAACAAAATAGAAAAAAAAAAACTAGGTTATAGAAAGTTTTGACTGAATATTTTTAGCAATGGATTTTTTTACAGTTATTGTCTTATGAACATTCTATAAAGCATAAATCTACATATTTTACTCTTTTTCACTAAATTTTTTTATTTTAACTGAGAAAATCTTGATAATGATTTTCATAGACTATGTTTTGTTGCATAGACTACAAGCACTAATAAGTTGAAAGAAAAAAGGCTGAGGATGACACTGAATACTGGTATCATTCTGTTTTCTACTACACAAATCCAGGCTCCGAAATGTGCTAATATGACTTGACTTTTCCTTTCTCTCAGAAGTTTTTCCTTGTATTGATGGTTTCTGCACTTTTGCTTGAAGGAAATAGGTTTAAAGCCCTTTTTGTAAAATATTCTCTTGTATATTGAAACATTTCTCGTTACAGGGCTACTGTGGCTTTTCAGATTTTGATCATATATTATTATTCCTCATAAACACTTCCATTTTGAATATCATGACAACTTTAATGTAGTTCAGATTTTTAAGTGAAATCTGTATAACACAGATTATTATGCTTTTTAAACATTTAAACATCTTAATGACACTAAACACCTGCACAATATCATGCAGCTCTGTTTTATTCAGAACACTTTTTGTCAATGTTTCATTAGACCTCAGAGTTATTAAGTGATTATATTTTGTATTTGCTTATTTTATTTATTTCATACAAATGAAATCCTACAATATACAACCATTTATGTTGTTTTTTTAAAATTTAATCTGTTTTTAAGAATGTATGTGTGGTGTTATCTATAGGAATACTTTAATCTTTTGGTTAAAATATTCTATTTTGTGTATATATGTATAATTCATGCATTTTTGTTATAAATATGTATAAGAATTCCCTTAATTTGTTTATTTATACTTCGACGGATGCTTGAATTGTTTCTACTTTTGGGTCAATAATGCTGCTGTCAATAGTGCTAAAAGTTTGTACAAGTATTTAAACACCTATGTTCAGCCCTTTTGCATATATATCCATGGAAGCCATGGCTGAGTTGTACCGTGCTTCTGGTTGCCATGAGGTGAACAGCTGTCTTTTGTCTCACCCCTCTACCATGCTGTTTTTGCTTTGGAGCCAGCCATACATGGGCTGAAGCCTCCAAAACCATCAACCAAACTCATCCTTTCTTCAATTTACAGCTCTCGAGTACTTTATCTCTTTAACAAGAAAATGACTGGAAAAATGAAATAACCAGCTAAAAATATCTTGAAACTATTGAGGACAGGAATTATAACTGTATAAACTGAATATCAAATTATGAGTTTTAAGGTTGTGATCTAATAAAATTCAGTTGAAGTGGAAGACGATTTCCTTTTAGATATATTTCTTATTAGTTTGAGTTGACAGATCCTCACTCAGTTTAGCATTGTTAGAGATATTTACAACACAATAAAGAAATTTCTGTAAAATAAAGAAATTCTTCATTTTGTGATAATGAAAACCAGATTGTTGATTTGGTTATCAGAATGGATGTGAGGCTTGGCATTTTAAGATACTTATATTTCTAAATAAGCGTTTTGTTGGTGGTTATATAATACTTTTTCTATAGTGTGCACCACGTGTCTGTGGCACTGCTGTACAATCGGAATTTTGTTTAATGATTAATCTTCATAGTATAGTAAAATGACTTCAGACAGTTGTTACCTGATAGAATGCATAGTCTTTGTACAGAAGGGATAAACAAAAAGAGAATTAATTTAAAGCTTAGCACTGTTTTTTTTTTCTGCAACCTGTTGGTGTCTGATCTAATCTCAGATCACAAATCAATCAACTGAAATAGAATGTGTAATAATTTTGATCTGATTCTTATTTATATTTCCCAAATATAGTGTACTCTCTTATCCTTGAGAACTTGGTCCTGTAAAGACCTTGGATCAGCTAATACTTAACCTTGAATTTCCTCTAGGAATAGTTGTTAAGTTGGTAGTAAGTAGTTTCAGTGCTTTGGTGAACTAATCAATAGGTAGCCTTATTTCATGTGTATTTGTTTAAAAACTACATATTTGTGTTGTATATGCTTCAATTTATTTGATTTATTAACCTTTAACTCAGAGCCAACATCATTAAAACTCATACCTGAATGCAGTTTATCTAATATGCATATTTCCTTTAACAAAGTCCGTTGCAATCTTGTTGCACATAGTAACTTTAGATAATAGGTTGGCATTATGCCTTGAGACCAGTTGAAACAACAAAGTCCAAATTAATTTTTTAAATGTGCACTAAATACATCATAGAAAGTACAGGACCAAAGCTGAAACAGTACCACGTGCAATTGGTACTGACTTGAATTTTAGAAAGAAATTCTAGGGAATAAATGAACTTCCAAATATGAACTCTACACTTGCGGTTCAATTCTACACTAGATCCCTTTGTCTTACAATACCTACATTATCATAGTTCTTTTCCTCGTGTCTGAAATATTCTAATAAAATTGTAAAAATGTTTTGAAAGTGCTTACTATTCTTGTTCAATATATGTAATTAGTCATGTAAAGTTTTTTGCAAAAAATTTCTATTTCTCTCTACATGTTTGGAAATATATATTTTAAAATCGTATATATAGAAGTAAAATTTTAACCTAGTACCAGTACCAGTACTGAAATGGATTTTGTGAGGTGATTAATCTAGGAGATTTTTATTTCCACAGTTTTATTGAGTGACAAAAATAAAAGATTTTTATAATGGAAGGTTTCTCCAACAACATTTCACTTTTTATTTTTGCTCTCTCCCGCTATGTAGGAGGCAGTTTTGTTGTAACTGAATTACCTCTACCATTCCCTTAGGGGGACTCCTTATGTTGACTCTGTGCATGAGTCAACCCTTCAAATACCTTCTGGGTTCTGAGTTAAAACAAATCTAACATCCCAAACTGAGTACCCCTACAAATCACAACAGGAATTTACATATCACTTCCTAGTTTCATTGCTGACTCAGAAATCATTTTTCCTCTGTCACTTGAATTATTTTGTCAACAAACACTTAAATCACAGTGACACAGGTTCTGTTTTACTTACTGTTCACCAGGACAAGCTCTCACTACTGCTGATGAATGTGATGTGTTTGTAATTTATTGATCCTTGTATCATACTAAAATCTTTCATCTTTTTGAATTTCCTTGATATTTTCTCAGGCACATGATCTATTTAACGTGCCTAACTTTTCTGGGCACAAAAGTTTTCACCACCTGAGTGCTTGGCTTTCCTTCTCAGCTGGCCCCTTTTGGCCCCAGTGGTCAACCACGCACTCAGAGATTTCCTTACCTCTCACTTCTGCTGGAGTCACTGAAACATTGCACTGCAGAACATGAAATCTGACATGCGAGACAGGAATTGGAAGGACCCAATGATATTATTACCTGACAGTGCAGAGGAATTCTTCCCAGTCAACAGCAAACAGGAGAATGGGGGAATGAGGGAGCTAGGCTGCATTATTCTTTTTCTCATGAATTATGCTTTCCCCCTTAGGCTGCCTCTCCTGATAGTCATTCTGTGCCCCTCTTCTCTTCCTAGCTAACTGTAATGCAAATGCCAGCATGTGGTACCTGAATATGTACCTCCATTCCTCTTTACAGCATTGCCAACTCGACCAAATCTTCCAGACAGGTGCCAGCTATCCATTCTTTCTTTCAACTCTGTTTTCTAGGAATTATCTTTTCTTTTTTTCCACCAAGAGATTTTCCTGGTAGTCATTTCTCTTAAAAAATAAAATTACCAAAAGCAGACTTTTCATATTAGTAAGGAAAAAAATCTCCATAGACTTGAATGTATATTTTAAAGACCAAATAATACAGATGTCAAAATTGTAGGCTTTCTGTTTAAGAATGAAAAGGAGGAGGGCAGCTGATTTAGCTTCAAATTGCAGTGGGTACAATATGCAAAGTAAAGGTCTCTCCTAAGATGTTTACTGTGTATCATATTCCATTCATTTATTATTCAGCCCAGCTCAAATAGAAAATCCAACTCCGGTGGCACCAAGCCATAGCCAAGCACTCTCCCACCTTCCCTTTTGTGTCCTTCAGGGAAATGCTTTTCTCTGGGTTCTGTTCAAAGAAGCCAAACAGCAGGGACCCCAGTGCACAGGAGCTCTCAAAGAAAAGCCGAGCTGCACACTTCATTTCGAGGTAAGAAATTTGGAATAAACTCACAGAAGTGAAAATCCGTTACATAACTTCCGCTAAAAGCAGAGCATTTTAATCTCAGAATTTGCAGTCCCAGGCCACTCGTAAAATGGGAGAATACGTAATAGAGATCTGTAAATCTTGGTAGATAAAAGCTTTCAAAACAATCAGCATTGCTATTTTTCCTTTCGCGCACGCCTTCATAAGCTCTGAGTGGTGTACACTATGGTGGTCTTTTGGTCAAGATGCCGAGACGTTCATAATAAAAATTCCAATGAATATTTAGTGGTAATTTGCCATTGTTTTAAAACTAAACTATCTAGGATTAGGAGAATTGCCTGGCTTTTATACTCATTGCTTACCACATATCATATTATTATCCATATTTGTCTATCCAAGAGATAACTTTTATTTTTCAAATTATTAAAACATACCTTTCCGTCATTCCTGAACAATGTTTCCCAGTTTCACCCGCATAACCACAAGGTCTATATTTCCAAACCACTTCATTTCTTCCAGCATTCTCCTTCAAAATTGTCCTTGTTTTGATTCTAAGATCAAAGAATTCCACTTGTGTACATTTTGACCAAGTGTAATCCTGAATATCATGTTCTCTTCCATTTAATCACTTCACATACATATTTTTAATTAGTTTATGTTTTGAGCAAGAAATTTTAATAGATCTTAAAACTTTCATTATATACAATTTGATTAAATGAGTCAGATATGTGTTTTTAAAATAACTCATTCAAATTTTTCCATAATGTTTTTATCTTTTCACTTTTGGGGGATTTTTATTGATATTCCTAGATTTCAAATGTGGCTCCTGCAATTTAAGGGTACCTTTATTCTTTGTTCTGTAGTGTGTGCCCATTAGGAGATTATGCAGCTTTTTTCAAAAAAATACTACACAACTGATTCGATATATATGTGTGTGTGTGTGTGTGTGTGTGTGTGTGTGTGTGTGTGTGTGTGTGTGAGAGAGAGAGGGGGAGGGAGAGAGAGAGATTTTAAAGTTCTCATCCAACTCTAAAGACTTTATCACATTTTAAAAACAAATATCAAATGATCTGTAATGTGACTCTGAGATATTGTGGAAGTCGAAAGCATCATTGTTGAAACAAATAATTTTGTTTTTCAATTCATTTCTTTTATAACTTTCAATCAGTTCATGAGCAGAGCTGTCTTGTAAATGGTCTATCTGGACTACATTGAATGATGATTTGTTCAAAATTCCAAATGGAGAGCTTTATTTTTTTAAATTTACTGCTTTGTTTACAAATTGGAAGGATGCCAGATGGTGGTTTTATATTGCTTATTTTCAAGAGTATAATAAATCATTTGTCATTTTTATCAATGATGATTTCAATGACAATTATAATGTTTCCTGGGTCCCAAATATGCTTTCATCTTTTCTTTGAAAAACAATTGTTTGAATAGGAAAATATTAAAAATAAGCTAATACATGTATCTTTAATGAATGAAGACCATGTAGTGTCACATGCTGTGTAATCCTGAAGGGATATGGGAAATAGGGAACATCTTCCTTGTCAACTAATCCTCGTCACTGGATACATGACCATGGCATGCCCGGAAAATTACTTTACATCAACTTTTGCCATAATCATGATCATCATAATTAAGTCATTATACAATTATTTTTAATGGTCATCTATGCCATTGATCTTGTGATCTGTAAGCATGAGATTTTGCTATCTTGCTCAAAGCTCTCTTACTATACACAAAATATTTCTTTAATCAGTTGAACTGGCAAGTAATGTGGTCTTTTGTGAAACTGCCCCATTTGTGTGATTACTTGTTATGTATTGCAAATCACTAGATTATCTGGAAATAATGTTGTAATATGATATTTATGAATGCTTGTTTTCTAGATAATCTATACATGGATATATTAACATTAAAATATATGAATAACAAATCTTTTAACACTTTAAGCTACATAATCCTACTGGCCAAAGGGTTTTTTTTTTAATTTATGTTTGCTTTTTTCTTTGTTTTTAAATAAAATATTGTACAAAATCTAGATCTATTCTTGGGTCTTAGAATATTCTAGACATTCTAGTTTTTGCTGTCAGTCCTTTGCATGATAGTAGCAATCCTCAATTATTGGATGTGACATAGAAGGATGGCTTGCCGCAGTTTGCACAGGGTGGCGATATTTTAATTCAGTGCTTGCTACGACAGATTCAGCAAAGGAAGGTTATTCTGGCCATATGTTAAAAGTGACTACAACTTCCATCTTTGTGAAATCCAATAATTTTTTGTAAAAATGTATGAAATTTAGTTTTTTCCTCATTTGGTGTATGAATGGAAATACTTATTTAGGGACAGAGTTGTTAGAAATATATGTATATAGTTTTTATATGTAATATTCCCCTATGCATATTTATTTTTATTTGTACGTACTTAACTCTTTACAAATACCTGCACTTAAATCAGCATCAATATCTTTAACTTTATATCCTCCTGTTTATGTTTTGAAATAAAGCATTCTCAGTTGAGGAATTTACAGATTACCCAGATACACACTGCCTAAATAGGCATGTGCCTTCTTTTGATATTCTCTGTGTATGACTCAGGCCACTAGTGCTACCTTCTTTCTGAACATCTGGCAGGTACTAAGTGAAATGACTATAGACACAGTACCGAGTAGGTAAGCACTCCCATCTGGTGGCTCAAGTGAGTGTGTCTGTGGATGGGTAGTAGGTGGCCATTGGAGAAGTGATAGGAAATACTATTAACTTTCCTGAATCTTTTTCTCATATAGCCAAAATCTTTAAATCTGGAGGGGAGCAGCCAAATCCCTCACCTTTACCCATCTGGCAGAAGTGTAGGAGCAACATCCATTTCTTTCTAGGCACGAGTAACAAACAATCGCTCCTTTCATTCCTAAGAAGTGGACAAAGACTCACTGATCCTTGAGAAGGTAGTAGAAAAAGCCACTTGCTCCTCACAGAGGGACTTGGCAATTTCTTGGACCCAGAATCTGAACCCCCCAAAAACAAATGCTTACCCTGATTGGAAGACACTTCTCAGGATCTGCCCCAGATGTGGGGCTGAGTTCACTTTTCTGGGAGAAGAGGAGCAGGGATACTTCAAGAGTTTCACATACAAAAGGTCTCACACATACAGGTTCTACCCACCACGGATGTTTGTCTCTAGATGTAAATATCTGAGCACTGAGGAAATCTGAGAGTGGGGTAAAGGTACTGAGAGATTGCACGTCCCATATGAAGCTTAAGGTGGCAATCCATTGCTTGAGAAATTTGGAGACGTTAGTTCAACAAAGTTAGTGATAACAGCAACAAAAACCTAATCAGAATCGGCTGTTATGAGATTAATTCAGTGTTCCGGGTGAATATCCTTATAGAAGAGGTTGGGCCAATCCTGGGCAGGAGTCCTGTGTCATATACCTTAGTCTCTAGTGGCTTGCTCCCGAATGCGCGTTCGTCAGCAAACATTCACAGACACAAGCCGGATAGGTTGACACATACCTCAGCGTTTGGAGAAGCTGGGGAGGAAGATTACAAATTTGATCCAAGGCCAAAGGAACTTGATAAGTCAACAAGACTGTGTCAACAGCAAAAAAAAAAAAAAAAAAAAGGCTTGTGATTTGACTCAGTGAGAAGGGCCTGAGCTCAATACCTAGCACTGCAAAATGAAGAAAAAGACAAAATAAAACTAAGTAAAATCTATAATACAAAAAATAAAGAAAAAAACTTGAATTAATTAAAAAAAAATAACCAAGTAGACTTAACTGACCCAGATAAGAGCAATATGCCAGGATCTTTAAAATAACTATAGTTAACGTGCCTACCGATTTAGTGGAAAAGTTGGACAGGACAAGTGTGCTTTTGAGAATTTTATTAGAAGCAAATGATAAGTATTGATAAATACAAGTGCTGAAAAATGAACAAGTATACCTAATAAATGAGTGTACTTATTTCTAAGGTAAGTTTCTGAACAGAGTATAAGCGAAAGAAGAATCACTGAAGTTTAAATAGGTCACTAGATTTTATCCTAAATAAAGCACACGATGATAAATAGAATGAACAACAACGGACTGTGGAAGCGCTACCCAGTGGTTTGACAGATGTGCAATTAGATGCATAGACATAGAAAAGAGCAAAAACGAGTCTAAAATAATGGCTCATGGTATTTTAAAATTAAAATAATCACTAATTCAACAGATGCTCAGAAACCTAAGCAAAGTAAAGACGAACACGAAAACACAGCTAGGTGTCCCATAATCAATTCTTTTAAATATAAAAATAAATGAAAGTCTTGATGGTAGGAAAAAGAAAATACTATGCACGTTAAAGAAAAATGAAAGAACTGAAAAGACTTTCCTGTCAGGAACTGCCATCCTGGGCTGAAAGGAACATTTTAATGACTGATATAATAATGTATAAGAACTCAGAGATGATTATAGGCGTGCTAATGGTAAGGTCTGTTATTACACAAGTCACTGGCTATAAAATCAATAGATTTATGGGCTCCACATGATTAACAACTACAAATTTAAAAAGTAAGGCACTCATAATTTGGTCAGTTAATTAGCACTTCCTAATTTATTTTAGCCATGGTTTTCAAAATAAAACATATCCTCTGCTTTTTACTTTGTATGTTAAGGAAAGGTTGCTTGTTTTCTCTTGCATCAGAAGTTCAGAAGGGCCCACAACTTACTGACTCTTTGTGATTAGTAACCATAGACTTTGTCCCTTTCTTCCTGCTTCCTGTTACTAGTTGAGTTTGGACTTTGGTGCAAAGAATTTTGTAACACTCTCTTGCTTTGCCTTGACTTCCTCCTAAAATTAATTACTCTGCTTGTTTTTTGTCAGTCTTCTGTACAGAACGTTTTAAAGATCATTCTTAGTTTATATAAATTCCTAGGCCTTTTTAATATCAAACATGAGGCCTCTTATCTCTTGATCTGTCTTCAGCTACTTCTCAAGAATGCTGTCTTCCCACTTACTTCTGCAGGTCCTGTCATAATTTATGTGTCTTTACTTACTGTGTTACTGAGGATTATTTCCGCGGCAGGTAACCTAAATTATATTTAATTTTGGCTTACACAGACACAAGAAGACAAATACTGCACATTCTCTATCTTATGTAAAAGCTAAAAAATGTCATCCTTGAAGTCCTTAAAGTAAACTAGTGATATCAGGGATCGGAAAGGGTGGAGGAGTGTGGGAAAGGATGATTGGATTTGACCAATACACATCCGACGCATAGGTAAAAAGATCACACACAACCCATCAATATCTACAATTAACACATGCCAACAAACAAAACATGGATTTAATAAGAACATATATTTTATACGATAAAGGGAGGCCCATTTCAAGAATGGTTGGTATCTTTAAGAATCAAGTGGTTTTATTTTCTGTTTGATTTTCTTCAGTGTTGGCTTTCATTTTAGGTGGGAAGGAGATGCTGCCAAGTGTTCGATTTGAATATAGCAATAGTTAGAAGAATAAATATGATTGTGGTCTTCTGATATTCATGTAGAAACTGCAAAACAAATCCATGAATCCTCTCATTAAACTGTATTTCACTTCTCGTTGATCAGAATAGGGTCACAGCCCCATTTTCCTGTCTTTCGGCCCATTAGGCCCTCTCCTGGCGATGTGCTTCCGATTCCCACAAGACGACATAGAAGTAAACTGATTTCCTACAGAGCAAAAGTCGACCTTTAAGGAAGACAAAAGACAGGTTGCAGGATGAGAAAACAATAATGCTTAATACACGGATGCTCGTATCTACTTCTGAAAGACCCTTGGCTTATTAAATGTACCTTTCAACTCACTTTGTAAAATTTAGCCTAAATCTTCCCCCTCTTCCTTTCTTACAGGCAAGTTGCCTAGTTTCTCCTCTTGGAACAGACAGGGTTTAGTGAGTGCCTATAATAAATGACTTAAATGGTGGTGTTTTTCTGTCCTCCCATCTAGAACCTCACAGAAGCCTATCTATCCATCATCTTTACTTATTCAGCTCAAGCATATCCCTAAGTTTAAAGATGGAAACTAAACTATTGAGCTGAATTTTCCATATTTCAACAGTTTTATAACATGCCAATTTTATATATAAAAATTTCTTATTTCTGCATCTGATTTTTATACTTTATGTATGATTGGCCTCAACACACAAGATAATTTTCTCATCGTGCTCAAAACAAAAAAAAATCAGAAGGACATATGGATGTAAAATACTTTACTCATCTGGCACAGATAATAGCTTGACAGCGAAAATGTCATGTAAAGTTATCTTTAAATGATTCTGAGTCCCCTGTGGAAATCAAGTAACTCATCTGCACCTCTTCGGAAAATGATGTGCTTGGCTTCAATGAAATACTTATTACTAAATAAACATCATATGTAGAAATATGCTTAAGTATATCTTTTGTATTTAATCCGAGTGTGGAAGATCTTTTAGATGAACATTCTACTAAGTCTTTAGATTTTTAAACTCATTTTGAATAAAACTGATTCAAACATTCATTTTAATTGTACATACTTTACACTTACTAAACTTTGAGGACCTTTAAATTCATATCTAAGAGATAGATATTTGAATATAAAGATCACAGACTACACATCTTACTAATAAAATGGAGTAAGTGATAGCAGTTTTAAAAACTACGAAGACCTCAGCAAGTTCCTTTCTTCACACAATGACACCACCCACTATCCAGGAAGAAACTTGAAAGAACTCTTGAAGTTAATTGAAACCTTACAGCATCATAAGCAGGATTTAATAAAGGAAACTGGTTGGGTTTGGGTGAAAATTGAGAGTTTCGTGCTGTTTTATCTTTTCTTAGTCCAGTTTTCTCTCCCACTTTCATAATATCCTAAAAACTAACACACCTCCATAGCGCTGGAGGGAGCAGACTATGTTAGCTCTTAGAAATCATATTCTGACAAAGAAGTCATTGCTTGACCTTCATTGCAGCATTGCCCAAAGGTTCATGTGATAAAGGTTTAGTCCTCAGAATGGTATTATTAACAAATGATGGAAAATTTAAAAGGTAGAGCTCATCGAGAATCTTTACATCACTGAGTTAATGCCTTCACAAGAGGGAATGAGATCTTCATCTCTGTTGAGGTATGAGCAGTTATGCTCCATCATACACTTCTGCCATCACATGTTGACACCCTGTAGGCCCAATGTGATGGATGGGTACAGTAGGCCATTAATGGGAATTCCAAAACCATGAGCCAGAAATCAACCATATGTCTTTATGAGGTGATGATCTCAAATATTCCTTACAGTAATTGTCTTCATCAGGTTTCTTTTGCTGGAACAAAATACCTGAAATCACAAGCTAAGGCAGAAAAGCTTATTTTGGTTCATGGTTTCAGAGTTTCTAGTCCATGGTTAGCTGGCTTTAGGGCAGAAACATGATGGCAGAAAGGCAGGGAGAAGGAAAGTGTCCAACTCATGGGATCCAGGAAACAGATCCGTGAAAGAGGCCTGGGACCTGATGCAGTCTCCACGGTCAGATGCTGGTGATCCACCCTCATATATCTAGGAATATGTTTTAATAAATATCTGAGTATCTCTAAAACTTATCAAAATAACTCCAAAGATGAACCATCACAGTCCATTCCTGGTCAAGTTGATACCCAAACACAAACTACTCCCATTCTTTCACATATAAAGCACAGAATATCTGGGAAATGTTCATAATCTAGAATGTAATATGCATGTGAAATCTGAAGCTGAACTAATTTGGGTTGAAAATTACTCTGCTAAATTCTTCAGTAGTGTGTATGTACTTGAGAGAAAAATTCACAGTGATCCAGAGGCTGAATCCTTAGATGTATAGATTGCTAATTGAGCTGTTATAGGGAGAAACGTATGTCTTCAGTACCTAGAAATTGATATGACCCAACCAACTGGAAGTATGATATATTTGAGAACTGAAATAAAAAGGAAAAGAGGTTATATGCATATTACAGGAATAAAAAGAATATGCTATGTTATTAAAACCTAGATAGCATCGAATCCATTTTGCTTATTGGCATTGAATTTCCTTGTGGTTGCTTTGTATATGGTTAAAGTACTTTCATAAATCTTAAACACAAAGCTTTAAACTAAAACTATCTATAATAAATGCATGTACCTATGACTACTTGTAGGAAGTATGGGGATAAATAATATGAAAGGTGTGGACTGTCCTTTTCAAATGAAGAGTTATTTAAGCAAGTGGACTGATCTAATGGCAGAGAAAGAGCAGTGTCTCCTTCAAAGCGGCAGGCAGGCCTTTGTTTTGTACAGCTGCATTATGCCTCCTGCCCCACTCTGCTCTGAGAGCCTTTGAGGCACTTCAGCTTTGTTTGCAATGCAGCAGGAAGAAGTGTGGCGGTGCGCATAAACTCCAGAGGGCCACAGCCTCAAATGGGGAGCAGCTGCTGGAGAGACGCTAGTGTTTGTAGAGCCTTTTGTGTGGGAGCCAAGGGGATGGAAGGATGATTTCTTTGGCGTAGTGTGGCAATGTAATGCAGGGATATACGCAGGGGCGTGAAGTAAGTCAAGATTCACTGCTCTCCATGTTTATGTGAATCCATAGCATTAAGCTAAATGTGCCGCTTTCTCCCACGAAAGGACGTAGAGCTGTTGAAACCCTTAAGGTGCTTAAAAATGCAGTGTTTGAGGCCAAGGAAGGGTAGAACAAAGAAAGTACCTAGAAAATATTTTCTACAGTTTTTTCAGTGATACACTTACTAGTGGTGTCATATTTCTCCATGCTGTTTTACTTAATAAGTAGGAATAAGGGACATACAAGGGAACTTAATTTTTTAATGTCATTTAGCCACACCTCCTCAATAAGATGTAAGCTTATGATGGAAAAGCCCGAACTCAGAATCGGCACAGTCTACTGGAACATTTTAGTGGGGAAAGAACTGTCCACCTACTAGTAAATACCACTCATGTCTTACCTGGGATGTCGCCAGCGGTTCCATCATCATTACATTTCAGATGCATGCTTCATGAGAATCAGACTGAGTCTTTCTTCCTTAATCAGAATATTTTCCAATAAAAGGAAATGGAGGAGAACCCCACTCTTACCCATCTCTGTGTAAAGTCTTAATTTGAACTGTAACTCCTTGCCACTTATTTTCTACCACTTTCTGAAATGTTTCGGGCAAAAGAATAATCTTGTGAGCGTTCCATGCAATGAATGTTTGAACTACCCCCAGGAATGAAGAACGCCTAGTCAGTTATTCTTTTACTTCTTTTTCTAGTTTATCAAACATTTTAATTTACATTGTTGTAGATATTTAAACGTGTGTAATTTTTGGAAGGCCCGTATTTTCTGGGTTTTGCCCATGTATTCCAACATGGAGCTCCCAGAGATGGGAAATCCTGACAAAGAACTCTCAGACCAAACTCTGATCAGATTCTTCTACACCCCTTGGCCTCTCTGATACTTTCTCTTCTTGTTTGGACTACATTACCTGATTGTAACAAGAATCTTGTTAAGTAAACTTAGAAAGAAATAATCCTCAATATCCGATCACCTTCAATATCAACTGTATGCCTCACCTTTGTAATCTATTATGGCATGTTTTGAGCAAGATCTTGTTAAATCGGATTAGCCAGAATCTCTTAATTATTGTTTTTACTTGGCCTTTTTCCCCAATAACTGTTCCAAGTCTCCCACTTCCTCCTTAACTATACATAAATCCTCATTTGTTCATTGTGCTTTGAAAATGAGTTCTCATTCCATACTAAGTTCTCTTTCCCCCCTTTGCAACAGTTTTTGAAAAATAAATCTGTATTTACTACTTTAGCTGTCATCCATGTCTATTTTTTGACAATTCAAACCAGTCTCCCACCCTGCCATCATTGACAAAAGTTTATTTCTTATTTAGTTTTATCAATAAAGTCAGATTTGTTACACTATGGCAAAGAACCAAGGTTTGATGAACCACGTATCAGTTCAGATTGGAGTATCTCTCCTAGTCCTTCCCTTGTTTTCTGAGTTTCTTACATGTGTGTTTTGGGGTCTGTTGTTGTGGTCTGTTCTTCACCATTCCTACTTTAAATGTAAACATTTCCTTTTTCCAAATTATTCTTTACCTATTTACTTATCTATTAATTAATTTATTTGTTTGCTTTGGAGACAGGGTCTCACTCTGTAGCCCAGGCTAGTCCTGAACTCACAGGCTGGCCTTGGACTCAGGGCAATTCTCCTGCCTCAGCTTACTGAGTGCTGGGATTATAGGTGTATACCAGCATGCCCAGTTTATGTGGTGCTGGGGAATCAAACTCATGTACTTGGTAGGGTTTGTTTGTTTTTTTTTTTTTTATGAGACAGGATGTAGCTCTATAGTCCAGACTAGTCCTGAACTCACTAATGCATTATGTAGCAGGCCAGGCTGGCTTTGAACTCCCAGCTATCTTCCTGCTTTAGCCTCTCCAGTGCTGGGACTACAGGCGTGTGCTGTCACACCCAGCTTATGTGGTGGTGGGGAATCGAACTCACGGCCTTAAAGCAAGTACTTTAACTGCTGAACTATTCCTCCAGCCTACACTTGGTAGTTGTTTTGAGTTGTAATTACCTATTACTACACAGATACTGTTTTAAGGTGAAAGTAAAGTGAGAAGGGAAAGGTTCTACAGTCCTAGGATTGTGTGTTTTATTCACAGTCTTTTAGGAGTCAAGTCTTGGACACAACCTTTACAAATGTCTAACTTTTCCCTTTTTCTGGCTCCTACACACTTACCCAAAGCAAGAAGGCCAGGGGCATTGTAGTTGGGTAACTTTCCTTCTTTTCTATAGCATATGACTTTGATAAAATATTTTCCCCTTATACTTAGGCCTTTGTGATGAACAATACGGTGGGTGTATTTTAAAAGTGCTACTGTCTACCCTGGCCAGATCACATGAGGATTTTATTGCCTCTTCACTTTGAGAACCTGGTGTGTTTCTTAGAAGAAAAGATATTGAAAGTTTAGGGTTCCCCAGGAGTTTCACACTAACATTTCATCCAGATTCAACCTCCAGCTATTGTCAGTTACCGTTTCAGTGTTCCTTCCAGTTGACGGATTTTTCCCTCACTCACCCCCTTGATGTCCCAGAGGCAGTTTGCCCTCCAACCTCAAGTCTTAGAGAAGGCCAATAAATATCACTGATCTTTAAAAGGTTCAGATTTTTTCTTTCAGCGAGTATGAAAGAAAGATCTGAGTTTTTCATATATTGGACTTAAAACTGTGGGTGTGTGTCAACACGATTTCCAGCTTCTAGGTATGTTAGTCCTGCCTAAGGCATCTAATGCAAAGACATGGGCAAGCAAAGCCACAGATGGCTGTCATCAGGCCTTTATAATATATGTACATGTATGAAAATAGTGTCCAGCCCAAAATGCAAATCCGAGGAGAATGACAATGCATGTACTCTATGACCAAATAAGTTCTCTCCTTATTGTTTTAAAATTTCCCATAAACCTTGTTTTTGCCTCTAGAGAGGAATAATTGATAATAGCACCTTTGACAACACATTGGTAACATTTTTACCTTCTGTATTAGTTTGGGTTCTTTCCGAAGTCAGAATTTACAGAAATTATAATAAAAAGATCTCCTCAGAAGGCTTACAAATCCAAAGATAAAGATAGTCCAAGATGGCGGCTAAGCCGTGAAGTACACCTGTCCGGGGGACTGCAGGACAGCCGGTGAGAGTCTGCTGCAGACGTTGGTTGTTCAAAGAACCATGGCGAAGACCTGAGACTGAAGATTAGCAACTAGCAGACAGGCACAAGTTGAGACTGGAGCAAATCCCTGATGAAGATCTGCGGCGTGTGGCAAGTTGGCCTCCATAGACAGTTGCAAAGGAGAGATCTTTCCCAGAGGAAGGAGCTGTAATAATTTTTCTTCTTCCTTCCTTTTATACCTGTTCAAGTTGCAGTTGGCCCTCCCACATCTGGGTGGGTGCTCTTCCCTCATTTGCCGGCCCACAAGTCACTCACACTCTAATCCAGGCTGGTTCTCAATTCCCAATCTAGGTGTGGTTCCCAAACCTGAATCCAGGTGTGGTTCCTGATTGCCTCAAGTTGACATGATCTGCTTAACGGTCACACCTTCCTTAAATGGATTACATTTTTATCTACATTTGACTTTTGGAAGATGGCAAAGTGTGAAACATCAAGCAAGCACCAGCAATTTGTTTTAATTATTAGCATGCACCTATTTTAGCAGCAAACTGTTATAACTTATGACTTGATTGTGTCTAGAAACTTGTCAACATCCAACGCTTTAGATGACTGTGAAGTAATACTTCTTGGGGACATCAGGGAAATTAATCATAACAAACATAGCCTATAAAACTTTCCCTAATAATTGCTGTGGGTAGGTATCGTTGAATGGAGTTACTGAAATCAGCAGGTCATCCATTTTCTCCAAAATATTCTACATGGATTATTTTTTTTCTCCCCAAATACTTCATTGAGTAGTTTAGTTTATAGTCTGTGAGGAAACCAGACCAGATGTGTTGGTTTTGGTTTCTAATTTTGCTGCAGTTCTTTTGCAGTTGTTTCTTCCTGTTTGGCCATTCATTAGTATCAAATCTGAGATACAGCTAAAAGTGTATCTAGGATATTCTCCAAAAAATAGCGTGGCTCAATTCTTATCTAGATTTGTGGTTCATTTATGAGGGCAACTTTTTCTTGCTATATTATCATTCAGTTTTTATTTGATTTACACTCATTCATCAATGGTCAAGTTGTCTAGTTTAAAATAATACCTAAATAATGAGTTCAGGACCAGCTTGGGCTAGAGAGCAAGACCCTGTCTCATAAAATAAAATAAAATAAAACAAAACTTAAAAATTGGGATTGCAATTATTGAAAGCTATCATTTCTTGGCCTTACTTTAGGCCAATATTAGATACGATAGGTAAAGACTTAGAATTACTTTTGTTTGGCAATAGACCCGATTCCCAGTTTGTCTTTATTGTTAAAGAAAATAATTTAAGGCACATCCTCAATTATATATTGTAAATATTTGTTGTTAAATTTTGTTATGAGTATAGTATTTTGACAATTTATATCATCTTTCTTGCATCTACATTAATGACAAAAGCCAAGAAAATGTTTCAAAATATTTAAAAATAGTTGTATAGCTATATCCTCTCAGTATGCCTTTTTTGACCTAATTTTAGAAATCTTACTAGTAAAGTCACTCCACAGCCTCTTGTAGTTAATATAATGACATAGTTATCTGAACTAAAGGCAACCCTTCACATCTTCTTTGTAACTAGCTCCTTCATGACTAGTTCATAATACACGCCCATTCAAATTTTCACTGTTTTTTTTTTTTTTTTTTTCTTTGAGACAGAGTCTTGATCTGCATTCCAGGGCAGTGTTGAATTGACTATGTAGCCCTGGCTAGCCTGGAACTCACAGCAATCCTCTTTCCTCAGCCTACTGAGTGCAGGAATTATAGGCATCTGCCACCATGCCTTGTTAATATGGTGCTTGGTAATTGAACCCATTAAAGTTGACATTAAGAGTTTAAATAAAGTTGTGATTAGCGCAATGTTTCCTTGCTTACTTATGTATGATTCTAATACTTAATTATATGCTATCATCAAGAGATGCATGCCCCTGAGAATTGTTATCTGATTCTGCTTCTGTTTCAGGCCATGTTCATTCTCAAGCAGTGTCAATCCTAGCTAACAACACTTTGCGCCCCGCTTCGACTATCAGAGGGCACTTACAACTCATTTGGCACCTGTGCCAATTCCCTTGATCATGTGAAATTTGTCCCATGGTCATTTACACGTGGCTGCTTTCCTGTCTACACTGGGTGAAGTGCCTCCTCAGATCAGCCGTATGCCCGCTTGTGCCATTGGTGTTGCAGCCAGCACTTGCATAGTTGCTTGTTTCGTGAACTCTTGCTGCTACCCAGGTAGCATAAACCATTATCAGGATCAAGAACATTAAGTTAGCTGTGTCCCTCCGGTCATCGTAAAGGTAGTATAGGATCACCTGGCCTTGTGGCATTCTTCCTCTAAGGAAGGGGCTACTCTATTCCTGAGTCAGCGCTGTGTTAAGTCTTAGCTTCTTGGCATTGGTCAGCCAAACTCTAGATTTCGCTCATTGTGACAATGTGCGTGTCATCTCATCATAAGCATCTAATCACAAAATGTTGCGGCTGTTTGAGATTTGCTTTTCAATTCGAATGATCCTTGTTTACCATAGTGGAGTATGATGTTTTCTTTTAATTATTAATCCAAGAACTTGCGCCCATAGATATTAATCAAGTTTCTGAGCATATATGAGTTGTATTTGGTTTCATAGGGAAGTAAAGTATCCTAATACTTGGTAGTATGTTGTCAAAATTCCAGGTCATTTGGTAGGAATTCCTGTATAGGATTTTTGATCTTGAGAAAGTTTATGAGTAAAACTAATATATCCCCAACTGGCCACTGAAGCCTGAAATAACTGGTAGAGATGGGAAACCTGGTGTTAAATCTATTTTTCCAGGAAAGCAGCTTCGTATTTTCAATGTTGAAGTTCTACCAGAGCTACTGGCAAAACACGGGTAATAAAAATTTACATTTCTTTTTTGAACTGTCATTCTGCCTATTAATCATATATTGAGCAAGTATTTATTGAACATTGCACTGGAAGATATCATAGGGCTTAGTACTACATATACAAATACATTTGGTCATGTACCTGCTCTTAAGAAGTTGATATTTCAATGGTATATTAAGGTAAATGCTATGAAGGGAAAAATAAAACAAGGAGGAAAGTGGTATGAGGATGCTGTAGAAATTTAAAAGGGTCAGAAGTACAATTTATTGATGAGATGCTATATAGGTACTTCATCTTTTGATTTTTCTATTTTTTTGTTTGTTTTACTGAGAGCTTATTTCTCTGCTTTTCCCTTGGGTTTTAGGGAAAATATAATTTCACTGTTTTTAAAGAAAGTAGAAAATAATTAGCATTATCTTGTATGCAATATAATATTGTCTGATCGGGCCTTTTGTTTTTATGTTACTATACTGAATTTACATATAACGGTTTCATAGAGGCCCTGTTCTTAAGATTACTCATATTTACATTAAGCTTTTGATTCAAGTTTAGTAATGCTGAGGACGGTGCCAGTATTTTTCTGTCTGTGGAGAATTATTGAGATATCTTAGTAGTGGGAATTTCTTTTCAGAACTTTTTACTCTCTAATCACTGGGAAATGTGCTGGTGATATTAGAAATTTTCTCTTTGGCCCGTTATGTAGGGACACATAAGAATTGCTACATGTAATCTATGCTGAGTCTGTGTGACTTCTCAGACCTGTCACTTGATGTGCAGAAGGGAGGAATTCCAGGGAATTTCCTGTCCCCAGCTTGTACTTATTCCTGCTGTGATAAATGGGGGGATTTTTATTCTTCATTTTCCTCTGTACTCTAAACTTTGGGGGTTTCTCAACTTCTTCTGACTCATACACGTGTAAATTATTTCCAGCCTTTCTTTCATATGTCTAAAGTCTATATTCGGTTTAACCCTTCTATAATACGCTTTGTGATTCAGAATCAAATTTTCACTTTTAATGTGGCTAGCATATGCATTTCTTTTTTTTTTACCTTGCATGTGGCTTACTTCTGAGAAAAATAAGTGATATTTGCACAAACTTCTTCACTCTCAAGTCTGTGTTATTGGTAGTCGCTTCGTATAATTTATTTGAAGGCCAGATTTTAAAATTTGAAGTTTCAAAACTTGTATTTCTATCGAACTTTTATTACATCAATAGGAATTGAACATTTACTTACATAAATAAATCTTTAATATAAAATTATTTGTTCAGAAACTAAAGATATTGGATTCATAAAGGATTCTTTTACTCATGCGATTTTTCTTAG
Source organism: Ctenodactylus gundi (assembly GCA_004027205.1). Classification (NCBI taxonomy): domain Eukaryota; kingdom Metazoa; phylum Chordata; class Mammalia; order Rodentia; family Ctenodactylidae; genus Ctenodactylus; species Ctenodactylus gundi. Next base: position 109,491 of record PVKB01000004.1, on the reverse strand, counting down.
AACTGATATGACATGACGAAATGATATTGAATTTAATTATAAACTGTACAAGATTAATTAACAGATTTTATTCAGGAATCTTATATTAATCTATTAAACTTTATATAAGAAATTTTCATCTAGAAGTAAGATAAAATTCAAAGAGGTTAAATGATTTGACAGAAATGATTCAGCAAGTATGCAATAGAGTATTATAGATGGTAAGTCCTGAATTAATTTTTTTCAAGCTAATAATTAGTAGTGGGCATCTGCAAGCTACAGATAGTAGAGCAACCCCCAAATTTGGAGGCACACTCAGAATAAAGCAAAATGAATGTAATATCTGATGAGAAAATTTTCATGGAATATATTTGCTCCTCAAACCCCTCAGGATTGGCTCCAGTGCGCCATGCTTCCACTGCAGACACTGAAGCTCATAGCTCGGTTTAATTGAGCCTCTGTACCAACAGTATTACATATGGAGACTTAATCAAACATGGGTTGAAAATATTTGAAAAGATTTTTTTTTGGTGATGAATATACAAAGACTATTTTTCTGGTTATCATTCCTTAAGCTATAAACCATTATTTGCATGTATTTATATTTTATTAAGTATGGTAAGAAGTGTATAGGAAAATGTGCAGAGGTTGTATGCACATACTACTGTCATTTTATGTAAAGAACTGGGCGTCCTTGGGTTTTGGTATCATTGGGGTATTGATGATACTGACGGATTGACTGTATTTGCATAATAACTACATACATTATTCCATACCTTTAAATCATCTCTAGATTAATTATAATATCTAATGCAATGTAACTGTTACACAAATATTTGTTATACTGTATTATTTAGGTAATAATGATTACAAAAAAGGGCATGCATGTTTAGTACAAATATGTCTTATCTGAATATTTTTGATCCAGATTTAGTTGAAACTGTGGTTTTGGCAACATCACAAGTGAGAGTCAAGTGAGTAAGTGTGTGATGTTGGAACTTGTACTCCTCTATGAGCAGGGGTGGAACTCAGACCTGGGCCATTTCACTAAATAAGCACTATTTCTTTCTCTAGATAAGATTTGGAATGATACATCACCTGCCTCTTGAGTTCTCCACACATGAGCAATGTGTGTGTGCTCCATATAAGGCTTTTAAATGCTTTGAAACAGTTTATAAACCTTAGTAGGACTGGTAACCAGGGAAAATAGATATTTTGGTAGTTGAAGTGCTGTCAAGAGAGTGATTTCAGTGTTTACTTTTTCATCTTAAAGGGGAAAGGACTGGCTACCCCAGGGCCAATAAATAACAAACACTTATGGAGCAGATCATAAAGATTAAGTCATTTTTTATGTTTCTTGTGGAGACTCCCCTCCCTACCTGAGTCAAAACCAAGACCATGCTTTGAAAGGAAGCACAGAGAAGGCTGCACGCAGTTTGTCCATATGGAGGCCACAGCATTTCTGGAATGTTCTCCTTGGCTTTAATTCTAACAACATGTTTTATGTTTTTAACATTTGCCTCTCAAATACATGTTGCATTTTAATATCTTAGCACATGCTAATAATTCTCAGTTTTCTGCATATATTGTCTATATGTTAAGTGTGGAAAGGTGGAATGCTGATCCTGAGGTAATTTTCTACATGTGAAAATGATTTCAGGTTGTGGGGGTGGGGCATAGCAAAATACTACTGTGTGTTCGCTAGAAAACCAGGTATATCTTTCATCACATTTGGAAGCATTAGAATTCTGAAACCAAGGCTAATTATTTTCTGGGGCTTTTCACTTTAATCTGTTAATTACTACTGTCTCCTTTTTGTGTTTGCACAGTCTTTCCTCTGCATGTGTCAGTGCCCTAATCTCTTTGTCTTAAACGGATATCGGTCATCTTGGATGAGTTCCTCACATATGACTTCATTGTAGGTTACCTTCTTCATTGAGGGCACTGACTCCAAATACATCACATGCTAAGGTAATGTGGGTTAGGACATCCAATATGAATTTCAGGGTCACACAGTTCAGCCCATAAAAGGTCCAATTTTAGTCAAATAATGTTCAGTAGTCTTTTATTACTTAAATTGTGTGTTTAAAATTGGGTGCTATCACTGGATCAATGTTTTCTAATAAGCAGTCAGGGATTTTGTCACTGAATATTGTTTCATTCAAGATTTTCCAGAGAAACAAAATCAATAAGGTAGGGACAGGATAAGGGAGGAAGGATGTAGCCGGGGGGTGGGGAGGGGTCGGGTCAGCTGGCTGCAGGGACAGACAGACAGAAACAGACAGACACAGACTGACTTTAAGAAATTAGCTAATGTGACATGCCCAGGGCAAGCTGGCAAATTGCAGATCAGAGACAGCCAGTACTGTAGTTCAATGCCTGAGACAGTCCACTGCAGAATCATTTCTTGCTCCGGAAAGGTAGTCTGTCTTTTTCTTCTATCCATGTATTTAGTGACTAAATGGTGTTGACATATATTAAGAACACAATCCACTTTAGTAAAAGTCTGCCGATTTAAACCTCCAAAAATATCTTCACAGAAACATCTGCCATTGATGTTTGACGAAATGTCTGAGTACTTGCCCCAGCCAAGTTAACACATAAAATTAACCACAAATAACGACACAGAATCAGACCTAGTCATCATTAACCTTCTATAATGTGGTGTGCATGGTGCTAAATCAAGCAAGATATTTAATTACCTTTTTACTGAATGCTAAACTCTTGACATCATGAGTATGCTAATCTTCCTGTTATATCAATTTTCCACATCTTTGCTAGCTTTCTGTCGCTGGAACAAGATCCTTGAGATAATAAGCACAGAAGGCCTCTTAGTTACTTTCCTGTTGCTGAGAAACAATATTTGGTGGCCACAACTTCAGGAAGATAAGGTGTATTTTCTCTTGCCATCCAGAGGTTGCAGTCCATTCGTAGTTGGTGGGCAATATCAGAAGGGCATGGACAAAGACCTAGCTGGAGAAAAGCTGGTCATGACATTGCAGGCAGAAAACAAGAGAAAAAGCTGGGACAAGAATTGGGCTCTCCCATGTTCTGTCCCCCAACACAGTGACCCGTCCCGCAACCAGGCCCTGCCTCCTCAAAGCACAGAAAACCATCAATGATTCCACTAACCATCCACTCGACCCAACAAACCTTCATAACCCAATCACCTTCCAAATACAAGGGGTGTTTGAAGGGCATTCTAGACCAAGCCATAAAAGCTGGAAAGACGCATTTGGATCATAATTTCGTGGCTTTCACTTCAAGATTGCTTGACTATATTGCTATGGTTATGCAGGAACTAGAACTCCTGATGGAGTTCTAGAATCAAAACATAAGAGGAGAAGGCACTAGTATCCTGGTATCAATGTTAAGAGCATGCTATCAATAATCTAACTATTTTTTATGAGGCCCTGTGTCCTAAATGTTCTACCATCTTTTGATAGCTCAACAGAGTAACAGTCAAGGCTTCAACACATGAGCCTTTTGGGGAACCAAACCATAATAGTTTAACCATTTAACTATTTAAGTTCTAAGTTATAATACTTGTATTACTTTCGTATTATACTAAAAATACATGGTATGCTACAATATGTAACCTTTTAAATACATTTTTAGAATCATGTAACTTCTGGTTCCGTCTTATGGTGACATCCTGAACATTACAAGTCTAAATACATTTTTGTCATGAGTTATTTGGAGCCTGAGCCCACCTTTAGTCAGCTGTCAATGTTAGCAGGACTATGGGTTCCTGTTTAGTAGCAACGTATAGCCAGCAGCTTAATGTAGTACTGGTCTGGAGGTAGAGCTTTGCCACGGTTTCCCCGGTAATGAATTTTGTTCTGGCTTGCTTGCTATTGGAGTTCAAGGTAAAGTCCTTACCTGCTCCTTTCTCCCAAATAGATTGTATCTCTTTGTGCTGTGTTACTTGGAATAAGGAAAAAAATCACCCCACACAATCTAAAACTATCCTTCTTCTCCCCCTTCAGTACGTTTTAGGGGTATTGAAGACCCCAGGGTTTTCACACTGAGCTGCATTCTCAAGAAAGTTTTACTTTTGACTTTGAGACTGGCGTCTCACTAAGTTGCTATATTGTCCAGGCTGAACTTGAACTTGTGATGCTTTTGCCCCAGCCTCCCAGCGTGATAGGGTTACAATCCGTGCCCCATGGGGACCAGCAAACACATTTTTTTCTTACTGTCCTGCTAAAACTAAATACTGTAATAACTCATCTGATGTCCTTCATGTGGGGATAAAGAGAAGCTCACATTGATGTTTCCTCTGAAGGTGCATCAGTCTAGAGTCTTCCTCTGCCATCTTAGTCCATTTTCTCCCTCATAAGATTTTATCGTTTGTTAGATAACATCTCAAGTGAGGGTGTGGCATAGTATTTCTTCTATTCTGATTGGTTTTCAATTAAAATACCTTCTAGAGGGTCTCGTGTTTTGCACTTGAGAGAAGGGAAATTGATAATCACAAAAGGAGAAATGAAAGATAAAAGCTCATAAGTGCCACATTTTAGGATTTACCCTTAAGTATTAGTATAAAAGGTTAAATATCAATGTTTTTTGAATTTCACGTCACTTCACATCTAGTATTCTTTGTACATTTTTGCCTTATAACCTCATGAGAACTGTATTATAAAATATGGGAACTGTGGGAGTGTTGAAAAGGAAGAGGGGAAAGATTTGTAATTTTGCCACAACATGTATATGCAGAAAATACTTAAGATCAGTGTAAACATTATGTTCTGCATCTATACACATCAATAAAATGGGAAAAAATACAATATCGGAACTTACACAATTAAACGAACAGATATCAATAGAATTCTTATGCATTCTCACTTTCTTCAGAACACTGAAGCTCTAGGAAGGCTTGAACCTTATCCAACTCTGTGTCACTGATAACACAGATAAAAGTTGAACTTAAATCCGTAAGACTTCTCCATCCATATTTGCACATTGAGATAAGCAATAGGGACTACTAAAGACAATATAAAACTAAGTTCCACCTTAATTTTCTTTATCTTTAAAAGATGAGTTCTCTCTCTCTCTCTCTCTCTCTCTCTCTCTCTCTCTCTCTCTCTCTGTGTGTGTGTGTGTGTGTGTGTGTGTGTGTGTGTGTGTGCATGTATGTATGTATTTATAGGTGTGTACTTCCACAAAAGTATAATGAAAGAAAAAGGAAATTGATTTCATCTATGAAAATCAATTTCACTAGAATGAAGATAAGCATTGGAACATTCAAGAGGAAGAATCAACCAACTTCTTAAATTGAAAACTAATAAAATTATGAGCAGAGTGTAAAACTAAGGAAATACTGTGACTGTTTCATTTGAGTTTTATAAACAATGAGGATTGTTTGAAAAAATTGTAAGCCAAAACATCTACTGTAGGTATAAACAAGAGTGATAATTCTTAAGTTCAAACCATGCAATTCAATAGCCTTGTGGTAATCTTTTACAAATGAATTCAAGCAATTTTACACTTAGTGGTATGTCAGTAGTCATTAAGCTGATTATTTTAAATTACAGAAGACATGGCATATGTTGGGTTCAGAATCTGAAAACATTTAGATGAGGAATAAAAGTATTCATCTAATCTTATAACTTAAATTTTTTTTGTTTTCTTGCTCAGACATGTTTTTGTTACCACACAAATATTAAGGAAGATTAGCACAACACTAATAATGACATTGCCAGTCCATCTGCTGCCGAAATCTTGCATGAGAATAAACACAAAGGTTGAAAGCTTTGAGCAAAATGATTCTGTCAAAACTTTTGCCTAATTATTATAAATATCTCAGAGTTAGTTTTTCTGAATTGTAAATTGTATGGCATCTTACATTTGACACAGCTGAGTTATAGCTTTAATTTTCCTATGAAAACATACTTTTATGTGAAAATTCTTGCCAAACTTCCAATGCATAATTAAGAGTTGACAGAGCAAAAAATGTGCCTTAGGATAGTTATGTGTTTCTTCATCCTTTTATCAATTAATATGATTCTTTACGTGATAGCATTATCTGTGAGATTATGTATTAAGTGATAACAGGGAAATAGGATGATCAATGTTACAATAGAGCAAAAATGCCAGTAAGAATTACTCAAAAGTTAATCATTGTTGATTGGATGTGGTTTATGAAACACAATTCTGTCATCTTTCAGAACAATGGTTGCCTAGTATTTGGCAAATATTCATCCAGTTATCAAAATAACTTGAACTTTCTGAATAATCCTGGATCACCATAACAGAACATTGATCACCAAAACTTTCTGTTGCTCCAATGCTTCCTGTAGTAGAAGTCACCAGTTAGCCTAATTCTTACTGTCATGTTGATGTAGAACTCAGTAAGCAGCAACTTAAGAGGGTTTGCTATTGTGCTGAATGTGAACTCTAGAAATTAACAGTCATCAGTTTTCTTAAATTAAAACATGCTCTTTATAGAGTTTTCAGTCCCTCTAAAGGTATTCTTGGAACCTTATTTTCTTAGAAATCCATATTCCTTTCAATTATGGTCCAGAAACCTAAGTCATTTTATTATCCATAGTCATGCATATGTTCATCTCCATACTTTTTTGTGCGCTGTCTAATTCAGCCGTGTCTGACACTAACCCCTCTTCGACTAATTTTTTTTCATGGTGCCTTTTTTTTTGAAAGACAGGATCTCACTCTATAAATCAGGCTGATCCTAAACTCATGATGTAGGCCATGTTGGCCTTGGACTCACAGCAACTGTCCTATATTAAAATATATTAATAAGTATAAATATATATTTAAGTAATTAAGTATTTGTACATGGAAACATAACAATATAAAGCAGAAATATTTGTAGTAGTTATTTACAGTCCTTACTTGTGTAACTTTGTATGCTCATTGGCTGGTATTAACATCTGTAGTTGGAGTCACTTATCTATGCTGTATTCTCTTGTCCTTTCCAAGCATCTCAGCTTATTATTTATTTTTATTTGAGCAACACAAAGTTTCATTCTTGAAGGATCTCGATCACTAGTGGTCTTGCATGGGCTCAGTTACTGTAGCTTTTTATTGGCTTCAATATTAAGGTGTAATAATACAAGATATACCAAAGAACCTCTTATATCCCGTACATACTCTTTCTTATCCCTAGTATGGAGTGATATTCCATTTTTCTCCTTGTAAACAGGAACCATGTAATCATAGAAACTCTCTTAGTTGATTCAAAGTCATGAGGAGCCTCAAGTGGCTGGGTATCTGCCTTAAAATCCAGCTCAGTGGAATCATCAGGACAGCACATTATAAGGTCATAGAAACAACTTCCTATAGTGGATTTTGATTCTCAGTAACTACAACCCTCTGAAAATGATAGCACTGAGACTGCACCACCTCAAAATATGGGCTTTGAGCATTTGAGAAAGCATCAGGTTCTCATTTTCATCTTAATTTTTGTGTATGTTTTCTTTTGAAGTAAGTCATAAAACTAGGAAGGTCACCTTTGGTCTCCTCTATTTCTTCTTCCTAATACAAATCAGAGATGATTATTTGAGAAGTGACCATCATGTACTCAAAGGGAAGGAATGTTCTTGTATATGAAGACAAAAATACAAAATCTCATTTGCTCCTTCAGTCATACCTGTCTGTGACTGCATTTGGTAAGATAATAGATTCAAGGAGCAGAGGCCTAGAGCCATGCCGTTATCTGTAGAGTAAATAGATTCCTTGAGCAGATGCAATGTTGTGTGGAATACCAGGACCATAGATAAGGCATTCTATACATCAGCGAATGGTAATTGCTATATGACATTTTTTGTGCAGAGTAAACAAATCCACAATTAGAAGGATTGCTTAGGGGCTGGGGGAATGACACAGTAGTTAAAGTGCTTGCCTAGCACTGGGTCCTATTCCCCAGCACCATGTAAATTGGGAGTGGTTGTACATGCCTTTAATCCCAGCAGTTGGGAGGCTGAGGCAAGAAGATTGTGATGAGTCCAAGGCTAACTTGGGTTACATAGTGAGTTCAGGAATAGCCTAGGGTACAGAGTGAGACCCTATCTCAAAAAAAAATCAAAAATAAAGATCATCTATGCTAGTAAGAGCTAATTGATCTTGTTCATAATTACAGTGGTTCAGAATACTCCATCTGCCACCTGGTAGGTGACCAAGGCCTCTGGGGAATAGTACCATATGGGTCTCTGCTGCAGTCTCTGCTGCACAGATTGTGTTTTTAGCAGTGGCTGTAACCAGGTAGGCGTTAGTGAGTGAAGACCTTTGCTGCTAAGCTCTTGCGTAATCTCCATTTGTGGGCATTTTACTTATACATCCATTAGGCAGTGATGGGGAGGCTAGAAAGAGGCTGGATAGTGTCCACAGAAAATATGATTTTATCTATTTGATTATTAAAATAATTATTTGCCAAAGTTATTCTATTTTGACCATACCAATGAGACACAGAATTTTGCATTTTTTCTGTATATCCATAGATCTTCTACAAATATTTTGTCAGATATCTAACCACGCTTCTACTGAGCTTCTATCCATCCATCCACCCATCCATCCATTTATCCAAATCATTTCTCATACTCCAGGAATTAGTAAACAATTGCATATTTGTCATTTCTCCTCCTAAAGAGATAGAGTACCCATGTGCTCTGGTAAAACTATTGTCCAGTAGGAAGACTTATCTTCAAAGAATGCTTTTGACTACATGTCCCAGAAAGAAGGACTATTGCTACTCCTGGTTCCTTATTCCTAGTGCTGAAATATCATGTGGAGCTAATTGTAAATCAGGCCTGAGGCTTCTCTTTCTCTGTAAGCAGGCTACAGGAAACTTTTTCAGGGGCCCATAGATACAGGCTAGGAAAAGAAGGCATTAGAATAGAAGTGAAGATCATAAATATTTGGGCTATTATGTCATTTAACACTGGCGACTTCAGAGCCCGCTTAGACCAATTGGGTCGGTACCACAACCATCTGATGACAGAATGCTTCTGTGCACGTGTAACACCATGAGTTGGTAGACCAACTGCACTCAGTTCATGGGAGAAAGTTCAAGTCTTGCATTCAGTTTGTGGCCAGCGGTTAAGTATACAGTGTATACTGATCCTCATCAGTAGGCCAGAAGCTATTTCACAAAAAAATAAAAACAGTAATAAGTAAAAGATGCAGAGCTTCCTTCCTAAATCCTGGAGATCTGCACTGCATTAGTCTATCTTGAAAAGTCCAACACTGCACAAAATATTCCTAACTGTTCAATCCACCAAGTATCATTAACCACATGGCTAAGTGTAAGAGCAGTTTGCCCCCCAACAGGAATTTGTTTCTCTTTTTCTGAAAATTAGCAGTGTGTAGGCCATTGAATAAATAGGCTACAGTAGCTCGCATGCAAGAGGAATGCTGTGTCCTCCAAATCTAAACAAATCTAATCTAGACATCGTATCCCTTCCCTGATTTGGGGGAGGTGTCAGATGTAGCAACTTACCATTTACCTTTGAACGGATATCTCAAGACTCCCACACCACTGAATTTCTACAAATTTCACCATGGTGTAAGGTTGTCAAACTTTTATTGTGTTTGTTTGTCATCATCTGTCATACAGATATCATACCAGTACATTTAGAGTATCTATGGCTTCTTGCTTACTAGATTCACCAACATAATTCTGTCCATCTCACTCGTCAGTATGACATCATTTGGAAGTGAAATGCTATTAATATCCTTGAAAATTGAATTGTGACAAAAAGCTGGAGAATTGAAAAAGACTAAAAAGTCGTATGGCTGGCCTTGAGAGCCGAATGAAGCTGCTTCAAAGGATCTTTATTGATACTAAGGGAAAGTAGATATTTTTCAACTCCATAGTTGTATATCAAGGATAAGACGATGTGTCAATTTGCACAAGTGATGTAATAAGATCAGTTGCAGCAATTACAACTGGAGTCACTAGTTGTGATACACTTATAGTACTGGACTGTCATTCTAACCACAACCAGTATGTCTTCTGCATCGGCTGAATACATGAGTTGGATGTGGATGTGGTGTGAATCACCAACTTTGCCTCGTTGGAGCTCTCATGGGAACACTGATTGCTGTAATCCTCCTATGAATGAAGTAGAGATTTTGGTTTACACTTTTCATTTGCCCTTTATTTGTATGTTGGTCCTTTCTCCATATGTCTACAACCACCTCGAAGATTCTGCCCTCATCTAAGTATATCTATCCCAATTATCTTCATTCCTGAACTAGAGTCATAACAACAGGATTTGGTGATTTCCATTGGCTGTTATTCTAACTAGTGGGTCTCGTTGACCTTTACAGTCCCCTCAAGTCAGTACCAATTCAGAGTCAATGTCTAATAATTTCTGAAATATCTGACTACTTCCTTTTCTCTAAAGAACCCATTAAAGGCTTTGCATCAGAGTAGGCAGTGTTGCTGGGAAACATATAAACAGTACAACCTGTTGGCACTATTCCAGATTTCCTCAGGAGGACTCTGCTTATCCTTCATGCAACGAGTTCTGGTTATAAAAGCTAGTTAAAATCTGTGATTAATTAAGAGGTTTGATTCTCTGTTTTTAAAATAGCATTAGATTTCTGTTCATTTCATATATATATGTGTGTGTGTGTGTGTGTGTGTGTGTGTGTGTGTGTGTGTGTGCGTTACATATATATGTATATAATATGTAGCTATATTTTCCTAAAAAGAATAAGACACAGGCTTCTTCTGTACCTGACTTTTAGGAACGCTGCGATGAACTAGCGAATGCCATTGACCTATGCAAGGGAGACTCTTGTGACTGCCGCCTTGACTATGCCTTGTGTTTTCCCTATTCCAACCTCGCCTTTGGCAGAGAAGTACCATTACTTGGGCGTTACTACCTTGGGATTCAATTGCCACTAATATATTTAGGTTTCCGAATTCATATTCTGCCGTCTCCATTGTAAGATCTGTCCTACAGGAAAAAACAACCATGGAGCTCTTCCAGGATGCAGAAGCACCCTTCGTAAATTTATTTTTTACAATATTGGTGAAAAGAATGTCTTTGGAACAAATCTTAAATGGCAAAACCACTCATAAGTTCCAATCTTCCTGATCATTAGAATCTCTGTCTTTATTAAAACATAGTGACTCTTGCTCATCTGATTACTGTGGGCCACTTTTTGATTCATGTGTTAGCTAACCAACCAATTTACTCTTAAAGTATCAGTAAAGCATTTAAACCAAAGTACAAATTAGATATAGAATGTCCTTTTAATGAGTCCAGATTACTAAATACATCCTGATAAACTTTGAGTCTCTTCTGCTATCTCTTCCCACAAATGATGTCAAGATGTATCTCTGTATAAACTAGAAACTTGAAGTCATTCAACTGGAGTACAGTGTACCTCTTTGTGAGTCACACTTTGTTCTCACCTTAATGATCTTTCTGGAACTTAAGTCTAGTTATCAGCCTAGGAATAAAGAGGGGTGTCAGAAGTGGCCTCTGAGAAAAATCTCTATTGTCTTGCACGGAACTGATACAGAAACATGCATTATGTTTGACTCAGGTGATATAACCCTCAGCGTTAATCCCTTTGTGTTGGTGGGGAGGCTGGTAGCAGCATAGATGGAAGAGGCTCTGCTATGAGGGTAAAATCCTGGTTCTGATGGGTATAGAAAAGCCATTTCTGCCAGACATTGTGGAAAAGAGCAAAATTTAGGGGTTCATGTGTCATAGGAAACAATGAGCTAGATACCTGAATATAAGACATCTTTGGACATTTCTGGAAAGAAAATGTAATTGTACGGGCTGATCACTTCTATCACCATTGAAAAAATGGTATAATAAAATAAGAATCTCAGGAATTTGAATTCCCAGCTCAAGTAGCACATAAATTAGGGAAAATCTTTAGGGGAATACAATTTAGGCACTTCTATTACCAGTTCATACTATGGACTGTGATTACTCCTTACTATTGGAAATAGTCTTTGACATTTTAAAATCTGATCAGATCAGATAACCAATTTTAGAAATGCCAGAAACCGTTGAGAAGACCGGTTCTTAAAATTCTCTGTTCCCCGTGAGAAATGTAACCAGTCCACACACTGATATGTAATAAAGTGTTAACTCATCCAACTGAAGGAGCTGAGAAATCCCTCAAAACTTGGTGCCTATAATCTAGAGACCTAAGGAAATTGATGGTGTAGTTCCAGTTCATGCTCAAATGCCCAGAGGCTGGAACTGAGATAAATTTTAGCCTGGAAGTAAAAGAGTATGGATGTTCTATCACAAGACTTTTAGCAACGAATCTGAATTCTTTCTTACCTTGGCTTTCATTCTGTTCAGTCTCCTGGATAATTGGATAAGACTGACTTATATTGGGTAGCATAATCTGTTTTACTCAAATCTGCCTTTTCAAATACTAACCTTTTCAGAAATACCATCATAGACACATGTAGAGTAATATTTTGCCAACTTTATTGACTTGAGAGACGCCTTTGGGGTTAGTAAAGCACACGTCTGGCTGTGTCTAGTTGGTCATAGAGATATGGCCTTGGTTCTTATCTGGTCCCCGACTCATTTCTCTCTGGGGTGGTTCCTCTATTCTACCTCACAAAGGCCATAGATTGAGCAGCTTTCTTATGCCAGGCCCTTCCATCATGTCGTTTCTGCCTGGGATTGATTTCCCTAGAAGTGGATTTCAAAATAAGCCTCTTTTCCTTTAAGTTGGGGGTGCCAGATATCATGGTCCCAACAATGGAAAAGAAAGTCCATTCAATACAGATTGGCTCAAGTTATGTTGACAAGTAACTAAAATTCTCACATTTTAACCAAAAGATTTTGGTTCTTCAGTGCTCTTAACCTTAAATTATTTCTTCTCATTACCCTGTGTGATTTTAAATACGATATTTTTTTCCAGGATCTGACTTCTTACCTACTTAATCTGCTTAAGTGTGGTATTCTTTTTATCCACCCCAACTTCACTTTCCACTGCTACGCTCCTATGTAGATGTCAAGAATTAAATTTTATATTCAGACTTTACATATTACAACAATATTTCTCAAATAGTGATGTACATAACAATCACCTGTGGAACTTTCATGCATTCTTAAAATTTAGTTTGATTTAATCTAGAGTGACATGTTAAAGTTTTCATTTCTAACAAGATTGCAGACGGTACCAGTGCTGCCGATCTATGGGATCTATGGGTCACACCTAGCACCCAAGCTGTTGAGTCATTTGTTAGCCACAAACTTGACAAAAGAACTACACCCTTTATTGCTTAACCAGAAATCATTTAGTTGACCCATAGCACTTTAGAAATAGAAATTCTAAGTTTAGAGAAGTAAGTAAGTGGATCATTCAGGGACCCATTGTCTTCCGTATTGTCACTACACCGTCCACTGTGTGAAGTCTGAGAGGTGAAGAAATTGCAGGAGAAAAATGCAGAGATAGTTGAGGTTGGTTCATGAGACTTAAGGAAAGAAGTCATCTCCAAAACCTGAGAATGTAAGGGGAGTAGCAAGTGCTGATTTAGAAGCTGTATTCAGCATCTAGTTGAGGTAACTGGGGGTAGCATTTATGATAAATAGCAGATTCTCTATGAAAACAAAAAAGAGTCTCATTTTGGAAGAAAATTCTGTCTGGGACTTGCATAGCTATAAAAAAGAAATCAGTACCTAGCTTCAAAGCATGGCTAGTGTGGCTAGTGACTTCAAGTTAAAGCCAGGGCTGGTTGGTGGCTCATAAGGCTCTGGGACCTTTAAGATGATAACACATCTACTTTGCCTACTTTCTGTAAGTGTCACAACAAAACCGGAATAGCAATGTATCTATTTACAATATGCTTTAGTTGATATTTTAAGGCCACAACTTAATCTCCTACTAAAGGAAAAAAAATTATTTCAAAACACTACTACACTTTGGCAACGTACCTGCTTACCCAACGGTCCTGATGGAGATATAAAGGATATTAATTAATGTTGTTTTACTTTTTGATAACACAGGTGCATTCCACAACCAGTTGACGAAAGAGTAACTTCAAATTTCAAATATTATTTAATAAATACATCTTATAAGACTATAGCTGCCATTAATAGTGATTACTCTGATAGATCTAGGCGAAGTAAATTGAAAATGTTTTGGAAAGTATTCATGATGCCAGATGCACTTTAGAACATTTATGATTCATGAGAAAAGTTGAAAAAGTCAGTATTAACAAAAGTCTGGAAGACATTAATACCCACCCTCTAGAAGGACGTTTGAAGACTTTAGGACTTCAGTAGGAGTAAGTACATATGCAAAGTAACTTAGAATACTGGTCCAAAGATATGATTCTATAGCTACAATCTCAAGATAAAACTTATGGAATAGCAAAGAAAGTGGTTTCTCGAGGTGGAGTGTACTCCCGCAGAAGGTGTGAATATGGCTGAGGTGGAGATGAAGAACCTACATTTTTACATAACCTTAAAAGGGTGGCAGGATTGGGGGGAAGTTCAAAAGAATTCCACAGTAGACCCAGTTAGCAGACAACATTCTATGCTGCAGAGAAATCCTTAATGAAAGGGAACCGGTTTTATTTTAAGAATTGCCATCACACGCCGGCAAAATTTAAGCAGCCAGAGGCTGCAGTTGTGAAAACCCAAGTGACTCTTTACCAGCAAAATGATTACTACTTGCCGAAGGCACGCATCATTTTCTGTATTAATTAATTTATTCATTTATTTATGTTAGGCACATTTATATTATTAGACTATTTCTTGTAATATTGGATTATTTATTTTTGTGGTACTGGGGATCCATCTGAGGGCCTTCACTCTGAGCTCCATTACCAGCCAAGTTTTATTTTTGATTTTGAGACAAGGACTTTCTAAGTTACTAAGTTGTCCAGTTGAACTTGAACTCAGAATCCTCCTACGTCGGCCTCTCAGAATGCTGGAATCACAGGCATGTAAGTGCTTCCAGCACATAAGTATTTTAAAGCTATGTGCATTGTTTTAGATGTAATCCTGTTATATACTTTATTGATACTTCTGTAGTGTAAACAACTTTTATATGCATTGGGAAACAAAGTTATGTGACTTGTCATATCTTTTCCGAGACAGGGTCTCACTCTGCAGGCCAGGCTGGTCCTGAACTCACTTTTGAGCCCAGGCTGGCCTTGGACTAAGGGCAATTCTCCTGTCTCAGCCTCCCGAGTGCTGGGGTCACATGGGTGCACACCACGCCCAGTTTATGTGGTGCTGGGGAATCGAACTCGGGTACTTAGCACTTGACTCAGCACTTGCTCAGCAAGTGCTTTAACCGCTGAGCCATTCCTCCAACCCGTATTGTGATCTTTATTGTGGCAGTCTAGAACTCTTCCTTCCATGTCTCGGAGGTATACCTTGTAGTTCATAGCTTGGCATTTATGTATCTAAATGAAACCTCAGTGATTATGAGAAAGAATGGACTGAGTGGAACTATGGCTATCCTGTCCCAACCTCTCGTTGTCTGAAATCTTGAATTCAGCCATTCCAGACCGTCCAGAGCGTTGCCTTCTTCCAGTGAACTCGGCAATGTTCCGCGTTCTCATCTGTTGCCCCAGTTTTCATCATTGATCACCTACCCTCCCTAAGAGCTCAATTTTTTCCATCTTATATTCAACACTGTAATCACTCTCTGCACCTTCCTCTTTCTCTTTTCCTGTTATTATGATCTTCAAAGAATTTCAAATCATGCCATTAAGGGAATATTCATAATATTTGCTTCAAAAAAAAAAAAAAAACAATACCTCACCATTCGGTTCAAAATAGACCTCTCTTTCCTGCTAGCTTGATTCTGTTATTCTGATCATAAATTTTGTTACATATTTAAAAGTTTATTTTCAGTTTCTTCCATCAGAACTACACGTCACTGCTGCTTTTATTTTATTTTATTTTATTTTTACAGGGTCTTCTTTTATCATCAAAGCTGTTGCTGAACTCACTATGTAGCCCAGGAATTCATGGCAATCCTCCCCCCTTAGCCTCCCCAGTACTGACATGACAGGCATGATCCACCATACCCAATTTAGGGGGTGCTAAGGAATCCCACCCAGGGGTTTGGTCTTGTTAGGAAAGGGCTTTACTGCTGAGGTCTGCCCGCACCCCACACTGCTCCTACCTCAATGTATGAAACATATAGAGCAAGAAAAATGCTCAGTAAATATTTTCAAAGAATAAATTAACAATGTTGCCATAGAAGTTATAAAAATAATTTTATTATGTTAATTCAATTTTATATTGCTAAATAATGTACACATTCATTTACATGTATAAATATTTGCCCATTAACAACCACAAAAATAATAGAACTAAACAAAGCCTTGAAATTATCTTTTCAATACTATCAATGATACAGTTAAAGACTCAAAAGTTGTGTGGATTTTTCTGTTAGTTTTAAATTAATACTTCAAACTCTTAATGAAAGATATACTGTTTTTGGTCATGTTTTACCATATGATAGACATAATGGAGATCAAAAAACATCCTTGATTAGAATTTCTTAGTCAAACTTATGTTTAACTGGGATGGCTAACTAGAATAAAGAATCAGGTTATTGAAAAGTGGGTCAGGTGATTGCTATGAGATACAATGTAGCAAGCAACACCTGGGAGACCTGAGCCAGAAAGCAACAGAGAGACCAACAAGATGCATCTATCCCAGCACGAGAAGGGTTTTAGGTGTTCCTGAACATCATCATTTGTCTTTCTCCATTTTTTTGGTTTCAAGATCATGGACTCTGTGACCAAATTAGCATACTGCTAAAAAAAAAAAAAAAGGAAATTTTAGCTTCAGGGTGACTGGAGAGTTTCCATCACATTCTGATCCTGTGCGGTGTAATGCATAGTCACACCCAGAGCAAGGAGCACGCTGCGCTCTCTCCAGGGTGTCCTTGGCTTTCTCTTCTGTGGAACGAAGGACAGCCTCCCACGTGCCTTACTAATCCCTTGCTGATTTGGAAGTAGATTTCAGTTCTGCTCCCCAGCAAGCTGGTCAGAGCACTTTTTGTTGTCGCTGACTCAGACCCTGCTTTTGAGTATCTTGATGCTTTGACCTGCGAAGTTCCTTCCTTTTTAGGCTGCCCTTTTCCACTTCATTCCACATTTACTTTTCCAAATGCCATCTTCTTCCTTAGACTCTCCAAGTGAAGACATTTGCTTCACTGTAATGACTTAGCACTTTTAATGTAGACATGTCTTTTAATGTTTTCACATTATTTAGTAATTTAGTAAGTTGTGCCAGTTTTTGAAATTATATAAAGCACAGAAAAACAAAAATATAAAAATAGTCTCTTAATTCCACCCTTAGTAATATACTACAGTTCAAAGTCAGTGTTTTTTTTAAATTCCAATGTTTCTTAGTTCATATTCAAGATGCCCATTGATTTAACATTGTATCTTCATGTTTTGTTTTTTTTCATTTTGCTAAGCAAAATAATAGCATACAACTATTTTAATTTATAATTACAAAATCTGTATTTTAATAGGTTTTTCTTTTAATTTCATTATTCTCTATTCATTGTTCCACATTATCCTTGTTTTTTTGAAATTATGAATACATTATTTCAAAATGGTCTGATGATAAAATTTAATTGTACATTATTGTGAGTTAGAATATTGTACAAAAGTAAAAGGACAATGTTTAGAATCTGGATGTTAGTTTATGGTTGAGCTTTGTAGAGAATGAGAGTAAATTCTAAAAAGTATTTAAAGCAGCACGTGAAAAGCAGATATTTCACAGGGCAAGTATATATTTCAGTATAGAAAAATGTTTTACTTTTTGATTAAAAATAAATAAACAAAATGATTTAACTTTCTTCATAGGGCAGAACGTGAATATAGAACAAAATACTTTATAATCTAAAACTCTACAAAGTTGCTTCCTCAATGTTTTTATTTCTTACAGCAAAATAAATGAACAAATATTGACTCTTTGGAAGGTGCAGGGATGAATCCTAGCATTTTCTTGATGATAATTTTCATGTCATAGTTTTTGTTTGTTTAAAAGAAAGTTATCCACGACCAGAAATTATTCACCCTTCAACTTAAAGGTCACACATGGAGGTAGCCGTTAAGTTCTCCCCGTGAGCAGAAGGCCGCAGCACGTCTAACTGGTTATGTACTCGCTTAGTGTCCTTGTAAGAATAACAACAAAGACATAGCAAAATACGGAAAAAAAAACTTTTGGTAAGCATCCCAATAAAGGGATTGATTGGATTCAGAGAAGAGGCATCAAGATTTAACTACTGTGAACCCATTAGAGGAATAGGAAGCTGAGATAGAGTGGTGACTTGAGTGAAATGACTCGGGTGTGGACGATTAATATGTTAAACATTGTATGGTTTCTCTGGCTTGGAAAACCCTGAACACAGACATTGTTTGGAACCACATGATGTGATAGCCAGAGTTGGGGGAAGGGACAGGGAGGGGGTGGGAGGGTAGAAGATGGGAAGGGATTGTGAACTCGATGTGATACAGATGTACGAAACACCCAAATTCTTTGTAAATACTATGCATTACATTTGTATATTAGTAAAAATAGTGGTAAAAAAAAAAGAATGCGGGCAGTCTGGATTTACTCTGTTTAGTTTAATGTCAATGTTCCCTGCAGTCATCAAGTCACTTGGCAACATTCCGTTTGCTTGGTGCTGGTCATCCTTTGTGACTTTATGCATACAAGGAAGGAAGGTCTGTTACTCAAGGGAAAGGGACATATGTCTCTGTTGAAGAGATGATGTTCAGATGCTGAAGTATGTTTGAGAATCCACAGACTTACACTGCAAACAGTGTGACCTCGTTACTAGCACAAAATAGTGTTGGGAAGTGTGGCAGGCCGAAGTGTGAGGGAGGACAGGTCTTTTCCATCTTGCTTTGCCTGTCACCCACGGCACGCTCCGTAGCAAGCAAGGCAAAGGGATGTAATTGAAAAGCACCGCGCCAGCAAATGTGAAATGTTCTGCACATTGAATACTGAGAGACCATGTAAAATGGATCGAGGGGAGCGTCAGCAGGCGGCGTCGCTGGGGGGAACTGGCCCTTCTGCATTCTTCTTACCGCCTTTCCCTGTTCCATTCATTTCTATGTTACCTCTGCCACTACATAGTGTTCTTTTAACCTCTGTATAGTTTTTGAACACAAAAATATAAAGGATTTGTCTTCCTCATTCACCTGTTGGGTATTGTGATGTTAGATGAACTTCCGTTTCCTACCTGAACAACTTGAAGGGTTTTTTTTTTTTTTTTTTGGGGGGGGGGGCGGGGGGCTCTTTTTGTTTGTTTGTTTGTTTTGTTTTATTTTTGTGACAATCTCTCTCACAATGAAGCCCAAGCTGGCTTCTAACTTACAGGCCTTCTGTCTCAGTTTCCCCAATACAGGATTTCAGGTGTGTACCACCACACCTAGATTCTGTATAAAATAACTGACATTTTTTACCTATAAGTGCCTGTGATACAGTCTACAAGTGCAATTTTATACATGCTTTTTCTTGATAATTTTTACCATAGCCATTTTTTTTATTTGAAAGCCAGGGCAGTAATACAATAGATGACTTTCTCACAAGGCATTCATAAAATAAATCTCACTCAAAAAAATAAATCAATGCAGATACAAAAATAAAGTCACATCAAACTAAACATCATAGTGAAAAAAAAATCTATGCATAAATGAGATGTTCAAGTCTCCTCAAAATTCTTGGGCTGACATGGGATGCATTTAACTCTCTGCCAAATATAACTCATTTGGGTTCATTTTTGATATAAAGATTCCCACTGATCCTAGTTATGACATTTCATTATATTAAGTGAAGGACTATTAGAATTGCTTCATTTGAAAGACTTAGTCTCCTAAAATTGCTGGTCAGTAGGAGCGTCTATATTTTGTCAATTTTTCTCCTTTCCTCTTTGATAAAAATCTTCTGTTCAAGAATGCAACCATTTGTTTTACCCTATACTTTTATGTCTCAATATGTCTCAGATATATTTTTCGATCAGAGTTTATAAAAGAATGAAAATCGTGTGCTTACAAATACATAAATGTAATTGTCAATGCAATATTCATGAATAGCATATATAGGTATGTAAATACGTATGTGTTTGTGGACACATTAAAATTGGATAATGGAAATATAATTATTTTAATTATTTTTAGTTACATAATTGTTTTCCTAGAAAACAGCCTTGCATCTTAAGAATTTTAGTTATTTATTAAATAAATAATTTTGGTTTAAATAGCTAAATAAAATACTTTAGTAATCTAAAAAGGTATTGAAGGTGGTACAATGAAAAGAATATTTGAACTTAATGAAAAATATGTCAGAATTTGGTATTGATTCTCCCAACTTGGTTTTGACAGCAATTCATCTCTCCAATTTTCTTTTCTTTATTTAGAAAGACAAAAAATAGTTATATTAAATGGATGTATTTATTGATTTTAAACCCTACAATCCTAATATATATTTTTAAGAAATATAAAAGTTAAGATTATTTCATAATCAAACCTTATTTAAATTCTAAAATGATGTCTTTGGTTTTCACATTGGCTAGGGAGGTTTAAAAATAACTTTGATATTACTTTGTCTCACTGTAATGTACTGTGTCTGTAGGAGAGTCTGAATACTATTTTGCACCTTAGGACCATCCAGTGATCATGTTAATCAAATTGCATGAACTATAGTTTATATATTTTTCCATATATAAATATATGATACACAATCACTACAAATACAATGGGCTTCATTTTTCGGGCTAGCTTTACTACAATACCTCACTTTGGGTGGTTAAACTATATATTTTAGGCTTATAGTAATATTTTAGACCTTGTTATCATCTATCAGACACTCACCAGACACACTCTGGTCTCTCTAAGAAGACAGATGACTTGTACAGAACCATTGCTCTACTTTTACCATGAAGAAGCAGCACTACTAACATGAAACCCTGGCACAGGACAGTGGGTTTAAAACGAAGCCCAGACTAGCCTCACGTCCACTCATTCTATCACGTCCTAGAAATGCAAGTTTAAGGAAGGTGTTAGTGCAAATCTGGCAACCCCCTAAAGGCCCCTTATTTTTATAGTTTATATTTTGAAGATTTTAAGTCTTAATTTGAAAATTTTAACTAACTTGTAAAAGCAAAGCAATTGTACTTTCCTTACTAGTGGTGCCATGCAATGAATATATATTACATACAGTGTAATGTTAAAATCAGGTTACACATGTCTATTTCCGTCAAAATTTATCATTTCTTTGTGGCAAAACCTTTCAAAACCCTTTCTTGCAACTTTTAAAACTCTATAATACTGTTAGGCAGAGTCACCCCACCGTGCAGTAGCACGGCGTATCTTCCTGCTGTAGGAGGAACTCAGTACCAGTGACAAATCTCTTTCTTAACCTCACACCTCCTCTCTGCCTCCAATGACATGAGCTTAATAAACTATTGGTTGCAAGTTTAGGCACGCTCTACTGTCTCTTTCGCCAATTGAATATGGTTTAAAATATGAAAGAAATAGAATAATGTGAAGAAATTGAATAATGCGAAGAAATTGAATAATGGAGGAACCTACATCCATGAGCCTCTGGTCACCTCGGTTCTACTCTCAGCTACTGGGAGGTCAGCTTTGTCTGATTCCATGTATGACTCATGTCACATGGTATTTAGCTTTGCAGTCCCACCTTATTTTGCTTAATAGAAGGCACAACTATGCCGTCCATGTTGAAAACAAAATAGGGGATTTTGTTAGTTTTATGACTGAAGTATGTTATAATGTGCCTATGTTTCACATTTCCCTTACTTGTTCAACATTTGATGACTCGTTGGGCTATTTTAATTACTTAGCTATTATGAATAATGATTCCATAGACACAAGACTGCAGATGTCTTCTCAGTATTTATTTTCATCTGGATGTATATCCAAGATTGAGATCGCTGGATCACGTGGTAGTTTTTATTTGATTATTTTAACTTTATTTTTTAGTGACTAAGATCTTTCAACTTCTAACCAAGTATACTTTCATGGCAATTCAATTCTCTGTATCCATTTTGTTACCTTTGCCAAATGGATATGAGTAAATCTGTCCATTATCCCCTGTAATGTCTGATACCTAAAAGAAAATTATGAATATTAAAACCACCAGCAAAACTGCCCAATTGATAATTTTAGATATTCTTTTTTATAATGGGTGTTTAAAGAATCTGATAAATTACAAATATTATTTATGGAATACAATATGGCATTTTGATAGATTACTGTATGTGGACTGGTTAAACCAAGCTAATCAACCTAACCACCATTTCATGCATCATTTTTGTGATAAGACATTGTAAATTTATTTCAGTAGTTTTGACATGTGCATTCTTATTAACTGTTGTCACATTACTGTACAATAAACTTAAAAACATATTTATTCCATCTGAATCTTTGTACCTTTTCATCAATATCTCCCCTGTCCTTGACCCATCCTCTGGCAGTCACTATTCTACTTCTTACATGAGTTCAGTATTTTTAGGTTCTACATATAACTTAGATCATATACTATTTGTCCTTCTATGCCTGGTGAATGCTGGGATATACCAGAACTAGAGAATTCAGATTGATAATATATCCCATCCTTATTTTTGGAATGGATAAATTAATCAATTTATTTAGAAAAGACTGCCACAACTCAAAGAAGGCTGGTACAGAATAGTCCATAATTATATTGAACCTCCAATTACTCTGGAATGTCAGCTATTGGTGAGACATTTGCTTTTGTGACTGTGAAATAAAAATTTAATTATATGAAAAGATAATATTCATAATATTCATTAAACATTGATTACTTAGTGACAGTGATAGCCTCATTCTATAGAAATTTATCAGAAAAGCCTTACTGTTGTTGGCTACTCTATGTAGGTACTTCTCCTATTTCATCACTTGCTGTACCTCACAAGGAGGCTCAGTGGCAGCCTATTATTCTGTTAGGTACCTCTCCTATTGCATCACTTGCTGTATCTCCCGAGGATGAACAGCTTTTCTGGGTGATGAGCACTAAAGGGATGTATGGGGGTGGGAGAGTGTGGAACGATCTGTAGACCACAGGCAGCAAATAATGGGATTTTTGGGACAAAAGCAAGAATTTAAGACACCTGCCTAAAATTTCTACTTGTGTAAATTCACATGCATTTGATAATGTACATGCGAGACACATTTGATTATGTATAAATAAGGTAGAAGAGCCAAAAAAGTTTTTGCTAATGGAGTGCACATTCAACCAATTTCAAGACTGCTGTTATAGCAAATGGGAGATTAATGACATCCCATTTATAAACGCTAGCAAGTGAGAAAGAGGCTGTCAATAAGAAGTCCTTCTATCTGTTTTCCCCTGTCTCCAATAAAGCCCATTTACCTGAGATGTCATACTCTGGAAGGAGTGCCAATGCTAAACATACATAAATGCCTACCTTGTGCTAAGTAGCTGTATTGATTTGAGAGGCTACATCAAAGCGACTGTCCATGTATAATTATCGTCTTTCCTCCAAAATGTCTAACTTAGCACAACACAAAGTTTAAACACTTGGTGTGTGTGTGCTTTTTATTAAATTTGTTCAATATTGTTGAGGCTTTCTTTCTGCATTTGATCTATAAACAAATGAATAGAAAATGAGCTTAATAAATCATCGGTGGCAGGTTCAAAAGCACCCTGCTGTTTCTTTTGGCTAAATGCTAAATGAATATAGTTTAAAATATAAAAGAAGGAAAGAAGGTGATGAAATCAGGTAATGAAGGAACATTACAGCCGCGAGCTCTGTTTGTAACCTTTGTAGTTCTTTTCATAAATTTTAATGAGGAGTCATTGCTATTTTTGTCACAGTGTGATTGGGGTAATCAATTAAATTGCACCAGTTGATGTTTTCTTTCAGGTGTTTCCTTGTGTAGTGCACGATTGATTTTTTCAAACATGCATCGGTGGGAAGGTAGCTTCGGATCTCCTTGATGTGTGACTTAGAATTTTTACTTCTCTCTGTTACTATCTCTAGTATTCAATCAGATTTGTAAATTCACATGCATTTCTAATTTACTGAAATGCTAGCCAACCACAGTCAGAGAAGTGTGCATCTAGAAGTAAGCTTGGAAAGAATTGCATTCATGTCTCCATTCTTTGTTGTTTCTTTGTTCTGTTTTCTTTGAAAAAATAAATGCATAAAAGCTGCCCCTCACACACACACCGCCAGTCCATGTCCTGAGATCCTAAAAGTTATGTAGCTACTACTGCAAGTTACTCTATCTGTTTCCTTTCTGTACTACTAATCGTTTTATTGCTCTGGAGGAAAGATGATATTTGCTTTGTATATTGTACTTGAAAATCTGAATTCTCCCATGTTGAAGTGACAGATGAGTCCCCGTTTTGTAACAGTGTAACAAAGATGGTCACAGTTCCTCTAATTGTATTTTTATTAATGAAATTGAGAGAGAGAGAGAGAGAGAGAAGCTTTTATTAACTTTCAAAATGTGCTTTAAAAGCTGGGCAGGGGGCCACGTGCCTGCGATCCCCACAACCTGGGAGACTGAGGTAGAAGAATCCCAAATTCAATCCTGGCCCGGGGGGGGGGATTAAGAACTTCAGGAGACCCTCTCTCAAGATGAAAATTAAAAGCAAAAATAGCCGAAGATGTGCTCAATGTGAAGGCCTTAGGATCAGTCCCTAGAACCACAGAAAACATGTAAAATAAATTGTTTTGGACAGTGTGGTGTCAGTGTAGGAACAATGAGGGAAGGCCACCTGGAGTTCCTGTCTGACTTTGGGGAACATAAGTTTTTAGTTATTACTGTCAAGTAAGGGGCAATTGAAACTTTACAAGTATATGGTGTCGTATCACATATGCCAAAAAATTTAAATGAATTATGCTTCAGAGGATGATATATTATTCCATACTCATATAATCTAGAACAGATGTAGAGATGTAGAGTCATTTTTAACTTTGAACTTTTGACACATCAAGTACAAAAATCAATACAAGATTATAACACATATTCTAACTGTCTTTTTAAAATAAGTGGATATTCTTATAAAACTTGAACTCATAAGAGATATCAGTAGGTTTAACTATAAGGGCATATAACTGTATCTCTTGAAACAATGAACATGAAAAACATGTCCTGCACATTGAGAAGGTAGAATATCTGCCTAGGCTGGTACTGAGTCTATTTGAAAACCACTACCTACTAATCTACCAATAGTAGCAATTTAAAAATTTTTCAGGATCAATATCATAAAAACCATGCATAGAGGACAAATAGGATGCAAAATATAAAATAAGTGTATTTAATACGAGAAAAATACAGGCAGAGATGCCAGTGACTGCAATTAACTTTGAACAAAAACTAAATAATACATCTAGAAATTAAAAATAATTAAACAGATTTAATGGTTAGGCTAAATATGGATTAGAAATACATAAAATTTGGGAAGAAAATTGAGTCAATGTTTTATGAGGCTATGGGATTATTCTAGGATGAAATAAATATATTAATTACATATGTGTTCAATTAAATACATATTTCCAAATTTCTTGAAAGGTGGTATGATTGTATGTATACTTCAAAACGAGTAAAAGAAAATGGAGTAAATAATTAAAGAAATTTAAAGCAATACTGAAGAAATAAAAGTTAAAAATCTAATCTAGAGGAATTAGTTATTCCTCTACACATTAAATATTCAAAACAAGATTGTGAAATTGAAAGACATAATATTGATAAACATAATTTATTGAAATGAAGTAAATATTTCGATAAAATAAAATATTTTAAATATTGTATAATAATATTTGGAAGAAACATACTTAGAACCAATAAAAATGTCAAGTGCACTAATGTCATAAAATTAAGGCAGTAAAAGGTTGAATTGGTCAGGAATGTATATTTGAATTTGTGAGCATGTTATGTTGCATACAGTAAAAATATATGAGATTCAAAAGGTATGAAGAGAAATTGTCAAATTAGACAATAAATTTATCTATGGGAATGGTAACATTGACGACTTGAAAAAAAGATTAATGAACTTTAATGAAGGGGCTGTATTGAGGTATTCGACTAGATCTTTGTAAATTTTTATAGAATATTTACTAAAAGGTACACATAGCACCCAATAGAGTGAGCTTACAGCCCTGGAGCCATAAAGCCCTATAACTAGGTCAAACACAGTAAATTCAGAAGTCAATAATAAAAGGCTACCACACAACATCCCCGGATTCTGGAAAATCTAGAAGCACTATTTTAAAAATCTTCTGGAACAAACAATAACTTCAATTAGAAATTAGAAAACGTTTTGAAAGATAATGTATAAAAACATGTGTATTAAAGCTAAACTGGATGAGTACCTATATTATAACAAAAGAAAAACGTCGATTTGCCTAGACTTCAATCACAGAAATTTGAAAAAAGAATTACAATAGACTTGAAAAGAGTAGGAACAAGCAATAGAAAGATGGGAACAGTAGAATGGGAGCTGAGTTATGGTACAGAATACCGTAGGGAGCATCAAAGTAGCTCTATGTTGCCTTTTCTGTCAAACACCAGGAAAACAGAGCAAATAAATGTCAACTACAATGTATAAATATGAAATGGTAAATATAATTCATGATATAATGGAGAAGGTGACAGATTTACAGGTTTTGTAGATGGTACAAATAACAAATAATGCTATATAGACATTACAAATACTAGCTGAATTTGCAACAACTTTATATAATACATCAGAAAACTTAGGTGCAATGGAATAGATTTCCATAAAAATATAGCTTAACTGGTTATGGTGCTGCATGCTGGGAGTCTCAGCTCTGGGTGACTGAGGCAGGAGTACCACAAGATTAAGCCAAAGCATGAGCAACTTAACAAGAGACTTTGTAGAGGAAAAATAAGTAGCTGAAGATGTAGCTCAATGCAAATGCCCTAGGTTAAATCCTATATATGTATAATTTGTATCAAGAAATCATTTATCATAGGTAATTTTACCAAACAGTAAAAAGTAAGAAAAATCTAACTCCAAATTCACATGAAAACATTCCTAATATAGAAAAAAGGAACAACTCCCACAAATTACGTCAGATGACTTTAATCTTAATATTAAAACCAAGGCAGAATGTAGCTCAGTATTAAGAGCTTGCCTTTAAGTTGGCCCACATACGCTATTGACAAGCTAAATACAAGAGTAAACAAAGCAATAGTGCTTTCTTGTCAAATTTAGTTTCTTCTAGGAATGAAAATTTGATTTTAGACAATCTATTAATGCAACCTAAGTGATCAATACAACTAATAGATTATGAAATCATTTTGTTGTAAGCAGAAAGTATTTTGATAAAATTTAAAGCAAATTCAAGAAAATACTCAAGATTAGAACTGTGTATCTAAAAATATTAGACTAAACAACTTAATATAAAGAAAATCTTCAAGGATTTTATTTAAGATAGCCAGCAAAGTAAAGATGCTTGCTATTACCATCCCTACTCAACATATAGCTGAAGCATTGAGGTGGTGGGAACAAACGCTCTGAATGAAAGATGGTCAAATCTCGGATTTTGATGGAAAACTGCATGAAAAAAAAACCACCATGGGGAAACTGGTAGGATGAACACTACTGTGGAATTCATAGTAAAAATCACATATTTAATTACACATGTTAAAGATGAGAAATGGGTGATAACTGTGTGTGTTATGACTATATATACAAATACATGCAAGATGTAGAGAGATAAAGCAAGTTATGATTTATATCTAAATATGCATATACCAACCTCGTATATTCCCATAAGGTTTAGATGCCTCAAAATAAAATTGAAACACCATATTCAAGAAATGTAGTAAGTATAATACAAGATATTCAGTAAGAATTTTATTTTAATATGTAACTGTAAAATATAGAATATAAAATTTATGAAAACACATAAAAATCCAAATTAATAGAACATTGAGACAATAACAAAAAAATCAATTCTCATAAAATTTATGTGCATATTAAATTTAATTAAAATATAAAACCTCAAGGGGTTAAAAAAACCTTTGAAACTGAACAGAATTTGCAATGTTTCTGTGTAAGTCTAGAGGGAAAAGCACAGTTTAAGAAGCACTGAAGTGAGGTACTTAGCCTACAGGATAATTAGCTACAATAATTAAGACATTTCTTCAAAGGAAAACATACAAATGGCGTACAAGTATTTGAAAAGATGCTCAACATCAGCGAGCAACAAAAAGTGAAAGTCAAACCTCTATAATTATTATGGTATGTGGTCTGTTAGATGACTGCTGCCAGAAACTCAAAATTAAGAGTTGGTGTTCCACCAAGACATGGGAATCTTTGTATAATACTGGCGGAGATGTGTGATATGTTGCTTTCAGTACATAAAATAATGTGGTATTTCCTCAAAAATAAAAAAATTAAACTAGAGCTATGATGTGATTCAGCATTCCATTTGGAATTCTATTTTCTGTGGTCATATACTCACAGTACCTAGGCACCAAATACCAAAATCTGGAAACAACAAAATGTCCACAGAAAGATGAATGAATGAAATAAATATAGTATAGGCATACAATGTAATATTGCTCAGACTCAAAGGAAATAACATTCTATGATTGCAATAGGTTAAATACAACTAAAAAATCTCCCCCCCCCCCCCCCCGGGGAAGCGAAGGACAGAAGGACTGAAGTCCAGGGTGCTGACTGGACCTGCAAAGCTTGAGGATAGGCAGCTGCTGGCTCAGAAAGAGGAGAGGCCACGGGCCTGGCCATCCTCATGATAAAGAAGCAGAAGTACCTTGTCAAAAGATCCTGTTTGCCAAGAGGTACAAAATCCTAGAGACCAACAAAGTAGCAGACGAGCAGAAAGCTCATGATGAAGCTCTCATGTCTGAGGAGAAGGCCAGGAAAGTCAGGCCTGTGTGAGCACTGGCGGGCCTCCCAGCAATCAGACTGACAGAGACAAGCCGTTGAATCTGAGCTGGGTGACAGATTAGAGCTGTTTCCATTGCCCCTCTCCCTCTTGACCAACTTGGAGTCTGCATCCTTGGACTGGATGTGTGAGAAGCCCTTGGCTTTCCTTGTACAGAACCCCCTGCTGGTGGCTGGACATAAAGGAGGCCTAAGTGCCCAACCCAATTCTGAGCTCATGGGAGTGAGTGACTTAGGGAGCAGGGACCTGACAGACTCTTTACTAGCTGCCGTGAGTCACGCTGGCTTCTGCAGCCCCCATCCACAAGGCTGGTCTCAGGATTATCAGAGCGCTGCAATGGAGCGAGGATCTAGACTTCTGAGGAAAAAAATGAGAGCTGGGTAAAAGTAAGAGCTGGACTTTTGAGGAAAAATTTATACTGGGTAGAATAAGCCAATCACAGAAGGTCAAATACGGCGTGATCCCACTTGTAGGAAACATGCGAAGTAGTCAGGTTCACAGAAGCGGTAGATAGCACAGCGATAAGAAGGATGCAAGAGGTGAAAAGAGGCGTTGTTCAATGTGAATAAACTTTGTTATGCAAGATGATGCTAGAGATCCTGCTATCCAACCTGCTATCTGTAGATAACAGTGCTGTGTTGTACTTGAACAGTGGTTAAATAGATCTCAAATTAGATACTTAATGCACATGTGCACTATTAAAAACAAAAAAGTCAAAGGTACAGAAGGAACCTTTGAAAGTGATGAATATATCCATTGCCTTACTAGTGTTGCTAGTTTCGTAAGTATATGGATATGCCCGAACCTGTGCAGTTACATGTGTTAGATACAATCTTGTGTGTGTGTGTGTGTGTGTGTGTGTGTGTGTGTGTGTGTGTGTCCGTAACGCTTATACCCCAAGAAAACTGATGTAAAAACTCATTGATGCAAACAAGCATGAACAGTTCTTTTATATAATAGAGTTAAAGAGACACTTCATTGAAAAATCAACAGAGATGGTATATAACAAAATTAAAAGAGCTTAATGGTATTAGCCACTAGGACATGCGAACAGAAACACCCGTGAGCAATCACTAGCAGAGAAGCAGAAAGCTCATGATGTCTGCCTGTATAGGTGACTAAAAAAAAAAAAGTAACAATACAAAACGCTAGTGAAAATGTAGTGAAACAAGATTATTGATGCCCTAATGAAAGGAATGTAAAGTGAGAGAACCTTTTTAGTAAAATTTTCGCCAATTTCTTTGGAAATAAAACATGTAGCTGCTGTATATTCTAACAATCTACATGTATGGACATTTACATCAGAGAAATGAACAATTGTGCTCCCTTAAAAACTTGCTCTGACATGTTTATAGGAATTTAACTCATAATAGTAAAAAATGGAAAACAATAGATATCTTTTTGATGTGTGAATTAACTCTGGTGTTCTCATATTGTAAAATACAATAACAATAAAATTATGCTGTTTATACGCACAAGCTTAGATGAAACTCTAGAAAAATAACTTGAATGATAAAAGACAATGCCAAGAATTTAGATTTTTTCCATTTTATTGATATGTATAAGTGCAAAATTTAAGGTTTACATTGACCTTGAGCATCGTGTGCACACACATATCTCGGCAAGGTGGACAAGACCTTCCCCTCTCTCCTCTCCACCCTCCCCTGCCCACTCCCCCACCCCACGTCACCCCCGGTCCCATTATTTTCCACTTTAAATTCCATGAGATAATTGTGATCTGGGTTTCTCATATCAGAGAGACCATTCGATATTTCACCTTCTGCTTCTGATTCACTTCACTAAGCACGATGGTCTCAAGTTGCCTCCATTTGCCTACAAAAGCCTTCAACCTAACTGACTTTATAGGTGCATAAAACCCCATTGTGCATAAATGCTAGTTTGTGTATCCACTGGCCTGTTGATGGGTATTTTGGTGTCTTCCACATTTTAGCTATTGTTAGTTGTGCTCTGGGGAAAAAGGAAGCCTCCTGCACTGCTGATAGGAATGTCAGTTGGTACAACCACTGTGGAAAGCAGTATGGAAGCTTCTCAAAAGACTGGAAATAAATAGCTCCTTCAATCCAGTGATACCTCTCCTGGGAATATTCACAAAAGAGTTAAAAACCAACACATAACAGAGATACATGTAAACCCATGTTTATAGCAGCACAAGAATTTAGATTTTTAAAATTCGTTTAAATATTATTTTTGAAATGACAAAATTAGAGTTGGAGAGTCTTATGAATCACTGAAGAGATTAGGGATGGGAGGAGAGGATGGAGATGTGGCCAGGAACGGGAATCCCAGGGGTCTTGGCATCAGAGGGAATTTTACCTTTTGTTACTGGGAACCCACAAACCCCATAGTAAGCTTTTTTGGGGTGTTTTCCTAGAGAAGCAAGCTGCAAAAGCAGAGAATGTGCCGTGTCCTTGGCACGCAGCCGGGTGGAAGGCTTGCCCCAGTGCAAAACTCGGTCCCCTTAGCTGTGGTACCTCACTGCGGGCTCGGAGTTCCACGTCGGGAGGAATTTCTTGCCTTGTGTACCTACCCTAACGGGAACGTCAGACTCCATCTTGGTTCTTTGCCATTGTGACCGGAAGATGTAGCAACAAGAAATCAATATTTTCCGATAACTTAGGGTAATGATAGAAATATTTCCTTGCATATGACAAGCCTTCTAAAAGTTGAACTGTTATACACAGTATAACAGAGTAGAGACTTAAGTTTTTGAACCAAATTTTCAGTCTTTCCAAACTGCCATAACGTGTATGTGAATTTTTATGTTCATTCATGTGTAACTAACATAGCATGGTTAGTTCATATAAAACACCATTTGTTGACAAAATTATAAGCAGCTTTTTTAGCACCTTGAACATCCAAATAAAATTTAATTGCTTGAATCATACAATAAAGGACATGTGAGAGATCGTTGCATCATTGGAAATTTTATTTATTTATTTTTTATGGTGAGATTCCAAGACTTCCATACTGAGATGTATT
Source organism: Ctenodactylus gundi (assembly GCA_004027205.1). Taxonomy (NCBI): domain Eukaryota; kingdom Metazoa; phylum Chordata; class Mammalia; order Rodentia; family Ctenodactylidae; genus Ctenodactylus; species Ctenodactylus gundi. Next base: position 77,613 of record PVKB01000004.1, on the reverse strand, counting down.
CTCAGCACTCTATTTTTATTTTGAGACAAGGTCTTGCTCAGTTGTCCCAATTGATCTTCTTGTCTCAGCCTACTAAAGTGCTGGAGTGACAGGTGGAAATGTTTTTTGTGTCTTGACCATGGCAATGTCAGTGTCTTGGTTATATTAACACTACAGACTTTATACTTGTTACCACTTGGAGAAGCCGGTTGAAGAATGCATGAAATCTTACTTCTTTCAACTAAAGAAATGTCTTATTTCTTTCAACTAAAATTTAACACAAAGCTATCTCAACATATAATTTAAACAGAACAATTGATTTTCAAAATATGGTATGAAGAAAGTTAAAAGACCAAATCTAAGACATTTGCAATGCTAATAACTGACAAGTTTTGTATTTCATATATATGTGCACATATATATTGTACTTTAATCAGTTAAAAACAAGCAATTCAAAAAATTGACAAGTGGTGTACATAGGTCAGTCTGAAAAGAAATCTTAAAGTTTCATAAAGAGATAATCTCATTAATATTGATAGTGTTAATGAATAATTTTACCTTGTCAAAATTGTGAGCATGTGGAGGGACAGGAAGATGCATATTCTGAGGAGAGGCACTTTTACCCACAAGATAAAATTATGAAAGGAAGAAAGCTAATAATATGCACAAAAATGGGAAAAACTGACATTTTGAATCTTGAGTTCAGAGTAATTCTTGAAACTTGACTTTTCTGGTGTCTTTAAATATTGTTGCCATTAGTTTTATTTAGATTTCTGAACAAGTCATTTCTGTAACCATGTGTTCATTTCTATTAATCTGAAGTTCATCCTCTTACTGCAATCTGTCATTTCTGACTACAGCAGATGAATTATCTTTTGACTGAATCACATTAGTGGAAGGGTCTCTTGGTGAAAATCTAGCATATTTTCTACGGAGCTATAATTCATCACTTTCAAAACAATTTGGTGACATGTGGAATACAGAAATAGAATAAAAACCAATTTTATCTTGGAAGATTTGAAACTTCCTCTTTCCATGCTTCTCTTTTTTTTTTCATTAACTGTACTTATAGAACTAAAATTTTACCAAAGGCCAGTACATTAATTAAAAGTTGCAAAAGTTGTATGCAGAATAAATACGTGACATGGAAAAGGTGGTAATTTTGTGGGATTTAAGTGCATATGTGTGTTTCTGTTCGTTTTGTTTCACTTTGCTTTCTTGTTGGCGTGTTTAAAGGTTTCTCAGTAAACATATTGTTAGTTTATTCAATTGCTCTACTTCTTGAATTGATTCAAAATATCCCTCTTTTGAACATTGTCATGAATTGAAGTAGGAGATTTGAAAAATAAGCTCATTTCTTTGTTTTTAATCAGTAAGTCACTGGTTCTCTCTCCCGTCTTCCTAGAGTCTCCCAAACCTCCTTCAGTGGTCACTACAAATCCGCACAAATATTAAATCTGATTCCCGCAATTACCTCATTTTTGTTTCAATAAACTAGCCCGAGCTCACATAGTATTAATAAATAGTAGTGCTGGGGAAGAATGGAAACCTTGGTTAAAGTGTTTTTTATTTTTTCACTCAAAAAAGAGAAAAAACATAAGTGGGACACAAATTCTCATTTTCTCTCTTAGATGTAAATCTTAGCTTCTCTCTATCAAACTTCCGCATGATTTGGGGTCGCTCTTTCCTCCTCCACCCCACTAGTCACAGCTTCGCAAGAGCTATGGCTTTGGAATCATCAAAACTAACACAATGCTGTTGACTCCCTGCCTTCCTTCCCTATGCCTTGTTCTTCTATAACATGCGCCACTCCCTGCCACCCTATGCCTGCCTACCACTCCTCCTCCAACATTGTATTAGATATTTTACATCGTAAGCAATAAATGTTTGTAAGTCTGCTATTTGAGTTTTAAATATTTGTCTGGTGAAGATATAAATGTTAAGTATAAACAGGGAATATCAAACTTTTCTGGAAAGATTTGGAAATAGCATACCTTTTCTTTCTTTCTACGTGTGTACATGCGTGTGTGTGTGTGTGTGTGTGTGTGTATGTGTGTGTGTGTACACTAGGGATTGAACCCGAGGCCTTCTCACTGAGCTTCATCCACTTTTCTCACAGTTGATTTTTGAGACAGGGTCCTGCGATGCTGTTACGTTGTCTGGGCTGGGCTCAGCTCTTCCCCTCTCCATGCAGCCTCCTGAGTGAGGCGCCACAGGCGGGTACAGGCCTGCATTGCTGGGACCAGACCGTATGACAAGTATGTCACTGTGTAGGCCAGGGTGATCTTGAACTCACTCTCTATGTAGCTTCAGCTGGCCTCAAACTCACAGCAATTCTCCTGCCTCAGCTTCCTGAATGAGAGGATTGCAGATGTTTGACATTACACACAGATGTGGTACTGGGAAATTGAATATAGGGCTTTGTACTTGGTAAGCAAGCACTCTAACCACTGTACTACATGCCCAGCCCCAAGTATACTTTTTCCTTTAGTCTCATGTTTTAAATTGAGAGAACCATTATTCTTTCATTATCTTTGTTAGCATCATTGATGGTAACTACCTCTGATTTTATGAGACTAGTTTGTAAGGAGATCAGTTAGGTTACATTTGTTATCAATTGCAATTTTCCTTACATAATTGTAATAACTGAAAAATGACCTCAGGTGGAAACCAAATGCATATTCATTTCTAGTGGGTCAAAGGGGAAAAGATAGAAGGAAAAACTGTTGGGGATACTGGTCAGATCTGCTGAAATGAATTAATTCCCTTTTATATTCATACAGTATTTAGATTGTATGTACAATCACTGTTTTAACAACAATAAGAAAAATTTCTCCAGTTTTAGAAATAAGAGAAATAACCCTAATCACATCTTAGAGCTCTACCTTCCAACACTTCCTCAGTGGAGTCAGAACTTCAGCTGGAGTTTCAGAGGGGGTGAGCCGCATTCAAACTGCCACCTCAGATCAACTTCTCATCGTACTAACTCTACTTGGGGATTTTTAAGTCAATTTTTTCAAAGTTAAAAAAAACAGCCAAGAGTACTCAGTTAGCTGCTACCGGATGTACGACTAGAATCCACAGTTCTGTGGACCTTTTCATTCCTGAAAAGTACCACCATTTAAATCAATCCCCTCTTTCTGAATTCTCTGACACCCTGCATAGTTTGGTGTCTCAAAATAAAGTCTTTGTAGACCCATAGACAATGTTCTCATAGGAATCGCTTAGTTACAGGCTCACAGATCACGTTCCTCCACTAGCTTTGAACGGACCAAGACCCATCCCTGGTTCCCTGGAAGGTCTTTCGGCTTCTAACGCTGTCCGGGATCCCGAGGGGCCCTTGAATTGGGCTTTCTGCTCTCTTGGTTTCTCTCTCTCCATGGGTGTAGACTGAACGTACTCCAACTGTTTTCAGCGTACAACTTTCACTGAGAAGTCTGCTCTTTCATTTTCTTCACCAGCCACCCACTTTTGAACTTGAATTTCTAAAGGCTCCCAGTCTGAGCAACTCTACTGAGTGGTGATTCCAACAGACCTTACATGGAATGGTTAGAAATACAAGACTTTTCTTCATCTACGTTTTGCCTTCTCAAAAGCTTGTGTCTTTATCCAGTTTTCCTTTGCAGAATATCTCAAAAGGTAAATTAATAACAGGTGTATTTTGGTTCATGTTTCTTAGCCTGGGTTGTCTTTGAACTCGGTCCTGATACCTGATCAACTTCTCATGAAGGACCCGAGCTGCTCCGGCTCATGATGGAAAGCAGATGGCAGGCGGGTACATGCAGAAAACAAGCAAGAGAGAGCCTAAGAAGCCACACTCCGGACAAGCTACACTTTCCTACAAGAAAGGCATTTTCTTTTTTAATGTCCCACTAACTTCTTAAAACTGCCCACCTCCCGACATTGCCCCAGGGACAACCACATTTCAACCTGAGTTTCAGAGTGTACACACAGTAGCCAAACTGCAGTACCTCATAACTCATGTCATTCCAATTGCATGATGGGATTTTGCCAGTCAAATCTGATTTTGGACAAAGGGACTGAGATTTCTTTGGGTAGTTCATGAGTAGTGCTAAGACGGCAACTGACCTTTCTACGCAAGGCTGAATGCAGACTGGGCCAAGGACAAAGAGTGATCCTCCAATAAATGTCCCGGGGATTTTTTGGATAATAATCTATATTCTTTCACCCAGAAATAAAATGTCTGAGCGAAGTCAGTAAGGTAGCACTCATAAGGAGGCTAACATAAGTACCATTTATCCTTTGGCTCCTAGCCTCACTGTGCTGATGTCTACGGCCTTAGACACCCCCTTGTGCCTGGAGTGCTCCATACATTGTGGTGTTCATAGCTTGGTTGTGCTATCACAGAAGAGCATACACTGATGCGTGAATTGCGTGGCATTTTTATTTTCTGTGCAAAACATAATGAACACTGAAATGGTTCGTATAACTACAAAATATAAAAACCATTGTTCCTAAGAAAAAGTGAGCATCTCTCATGATACACTGCACACATACACCTAACTAGAACAGAAATCCACTATTTGTACTGGACTTTTCCCTTAGCTTTGAACACCCATGAAGATAATTGCACAAAACTGTCCCTGGGAACCTGAATGGGCCCAGTGTGAGCATCCACCTTTGTTCCACATGACAGGACTATTGTTATCTTTGTTTCAATGCTGACGATATGGAACTTGGGGTGTTTATTCTGAACATTGTTATCTGGAAATAACAAGAAATAGTAAGAGTCTGCATGTGTAGGAAGTGATAGAATTAGCAAAATTTACAATAATTTGTAGTATAAAGGGGGCTCCAAAGCCACTGAGAGAAATACAAAAACACAGCAAACAATAGTCAATCCCATGGTTGGCATATTGTGAGTCCTTTGGATGTGAATAATAGCAATTAATGGAAAGAGAGAATTAAGACTTTGAAGTTCATATCTGTTAAATCTGTAATTATTCTTTTTTGTCTGACTCTCTTGTCTTTCTAGTTATGTATTATACAAGTCAGGGGATTGCCTTTGAAATTTGTACCAAAGGACTCAGGATGGGAACTCATTGTAACAGAAACAGTGTAGATGGCTTAATATTTGTGAGATATGTGTCAATTCAGTTGAATTCAAGCTTTCTTTCTCTAAAGACCAACACATATAAGTCATATTTTCAGTTACTTATTTCTTTCTGGTACATAAAACTATAGGATTATGATTTATGCAATGAGGAAGTGCTACAGTCACCTCCTTGCTGAACATTTTTATGAGTAACCTAACAGCGCTGTTATTTATTATGGAAAAATTAAAATAAATATTGAATTCAATATTTATTCAGCTTGCAAATGTTTTTAAGACCACACAATATACTTGAGTTGACAGCTAAAAAGGAAAATAATAACCCAGAATATTGCTTTTTAGTAATCAATGGAAATTACTCTAAATTTGACTCAATTTTTGTCATACGTTGTTGCAACTGAGTAGTAAGTTAGATAATTAGAGAGCTTCATTAGCTTCCTTCAGACTCAGGTGTCATTTTGTTGGTTTTTGATGTCACCCTGCTGCTCAGTACTTATTTTAGATACTAAAGACTGCTTCGTTATCGAAAAACTGAGAAATAAGAAAAACATGTCAGCATTCTCAGGTTATTATTGTCCCACTTTATTTCCTGTATTACATGAAGTAAAAAGATTAAGGATCCCATGATAAATTTCAAAAAATGTGGATATTGCACATACATCCTGTGAGCTTTTCTTCAAAATATTAACTCTGGATGAATAAAAATGAACAGTTCAATGGTTTGGTCCGAGTGAGCTTAAGGAACTGAGGTGGCGTTGTTCATACCCTTACTAGTTAAATGGCATTTGTGTATTTTATTTACTTTCTCCTTTCTTACTTCCTTTATTTTAACAAGTAAAATTCAATATCCCTAACGCTTAGATTATTTTCAAGGTAATGACCATATCTTATAATCCATAAAGCCAAGTCAATTGTTATTATTATAGGGATGCATTATTACTTAGTTAGGTTTAATTTACCTTGCTCATCAGTTTTGCTTATGGCTTATACAATTTAGGTGGTCTATAAATTCTTCTATGTTGGGTCCCACATAGCCCATCCGTCTCAGTGACCATAAGTACTAGGCAGTGGAGAATGAATGAACAAATCCAATTTTATGTGTCAGTTAATAGATGAACTCCACATCAACATGTCACGTTCATGGGATTAAAAAATTTAAAGGTATGGAAGACGACACTGTTATGTTGAAATGAGGATAACCATGCTACTGTCTTTAATTTTAGCGACTTTGTGTTATATTTTGTGACAAATTTAATTTCCACTAATAGCAACCCAAATGTAACTCAGTAAATCAGGCCTTACTTTGGGCTAAACAAATATTATAATGATGCTTTAAATACTCTGCCTCATTTAATTCTCAGAAAAGGCTGTGTAGGTAGAAGTAACAAGATAAAGTCTTCACATATTTGCCTTTATTTATGCTTACTTCCAGAATTTCTAGCCTATCTAACATGGTCTAAAGAGGAGATCTTCTGCAGGAATGAAATTAAGGAGAAACTATTGGTTGAGAAAAAAATTTTGAGAAGTAACAGTTGCGGACAGTCCTGGAGGCTTGTTTTCTCTTCTTTAAGTATCTTAGTGAAAACCTATCTCTGCAGTGAGTGTGAGCTCAGTGAAAGCACTGCCAGATTCCGGTTGTCCACTCAAACAGCGCCAGTTCCTCCTACAGGAAACACCACTGCTCCTGTAACTTGTCCTTAGAAGTTGGTAGGACCTTAAAAGATCCCTTTTCACGGTATTTCTGGTACAGATGAATCCTACGTAGGTGTGTGTGGCTGTTTGGAAATGAGAACTAAAAGAGATCGTCAGTTCTTATCTAGTTCTTTACTTGTGCATTTTTCTCCAGTGAACTTCAATTTTCACTTGCTCCACATGTCTACAAGGCTTTCTGTCTATATCTACTCCCTTAGTTAATGGATAAGACCTCAACTTTGGAAGAAGGCATGCTAGGAAAGGAATCTAGAGACTTGGGTTACTGAGAGTGAAAAAAAAAAAAAAAAAGATTCATTCAGAGAGTTGCCTGGTAACCAGACAGCTGATAGATATGGCCCGTGCTCATGCTCTTTGATCTTAACCAGCTTCCTTCCTCGTTCTCAGGGTAAGACATTCAAGAGTTCTCACAGGTCATTTCTACCTGGGTCTTGGAATGTTCTTGAACTCAAACTTCCTAGGATTTTCATTTACTCTATGCCTAGATTGAATTTCTTAATCCCCAGAGAAGTAATCATGTATGCAATGAAGAAGAGTCTGATGTTGCTGCTTTTATTGTGATGCCCAGTATGGAAACCTATCCTCAGTTTCTGTTACCTAACAATTGTGCTTTTAACCAAAAAAGAAACTGAGCTGAACAGTCCTGAACTAACTAGATATAGATTGTATATAGGATTAATCACAGCTAGAACTTAGACTTGTCTCTGGGGAGTTTGAAAAGTAGAAGAAAACATCTTAAACACACATAATTTTCTGCCTAGATGGTTTCATATAGGAATGGTAATGATAAAAAAATTGAAACTAAAAATTCAGAACAAAAGTGGCACACAATTCACTCACAGACTTTCTTGTCACATGATCCTGGATCACGGTGGACAACTGTAAAAAGCTGTCTCTAATAGATTTAATAGAGGCCTACTTTATTTAAGAGCTTCCTGGGCAGTCTAATGGACCACTTGACTAATGCAATATATTATTAAACTCATTAAAGTCAAGCAGCCATGTGGGCTTCTAATATCACTGAATCAAAACTCAAGGAAAAAGTTCTTTACTGGATGATGCAATTGACTCCCATTACCATGGGGAATATTGGGTTACTGTTCTAGCCTGGAGGCAGAGACTATCATGTCTGTGACCAAGAATACGCCGGGATTTTCTTCAGTAAGTCTTCTTTCAAAAGTAAATCTTAATGAAAACAAGTACAACCCTCACGATATGACTACTGAGTATTTAAACACTCTTTCTAAAAATGCTTGAAATATTCTGTCAAATGATGGAGCCCCAGCACCTGGGGTGCTTTTTATACGCTCTTCTCCACCCCTAAGCATCTCATGTTCCCGTTGCCATGCTTACAAACAGAGGACAACAGCCTACATATTTTCTTTATTGCTTATTTTTTAAAAAATTGCACAAATAAGACAAATCTATAACATGAATGTATTTTAATGAAACTTCAGCTAGACTGAAGTAATACGTGCAAGAGAACAGAGCCAATAATTATTAGTTTATACTTGAAAGTTGATAAAAGAGTGTATTTTAAAATATTGTCATCACAAAAAATGGTATGTGAACTAATGAGTAGCTTAAATACTTTGAGTTAGCTATAGCACAATACATACATACATACATCAAAAAATTGTGAATAATTGAAAATATTATGTTAATGTTTTTTCATTCCTCTTTTATGTAATACAAAAATTGCTCATAGTGGTCAATTTCATAATTTGTTTTTATGTTGCAAAGTGATCACATAGGACAGAGAATAAACACGAAGCATTAATGAAAACTGGTATTTTCTAAAGATGGCTATGACTTTGTGTCTTCATTTTTGGGGAAGACTGAGAGTAAATTTGCACTAATGGTATCTTGTTGGAGAGAATTTCTTTTTATTGCTTTATGGAAGTTCCTAGGATGTGTAGAAAAGCGTGCGAAACTTTGGGCTGAGTTGCCAATCTGCCAACAACGGTGCCACTGATTTATTTGTCTGTCCTCCACAAGCTCCAAGTTCTTCCGTGTTCTATATATATATATATATATATATATATATATATATATATATATATATATATATAATGGGGTTAAGGATTTGTAAACTTAGTTTTCTAAACTCTCTTGGTAGCTAGCAGTTGGTAAGGTTAGGGTAATAGACTTAAGAAAGGATTTTCAGTGATGTGATGAAGAGGAAAGGATTTTTACCTGTTTAATCCAATTAGTAGCATGAGAACTCCAGCCCTGGCCTTTCCCTTTCTCCAATAGGTGGAGCACTGGGCCATCCTCCTGGCCCCTCAAAAGAAACTACAGTAACTGAACAGTCCCTTCTAGCGTCCACATACCAGGTGGCAGAACACCACCCCCAGGTTCAGGGAATGTTGCATCTTTCCCAGATGGCCCTCTTATGCTTAGAGGGTAGTTGCTGCCTACGAATTAAACTGTGTAGCAACACACAAAGAATTATTTTTCTCTTTATACTCTAGATACTGATGTTAACAATTCCCCATATTCAAATACCACTGTTTATAATACTTACTTTTTGGTGTGTCGAGGAAAACATGGATTCTGTACTACTCCCCTCAATATCTATGTAAACATATTCTTCTCTCAATGCACAGTTGTACTAAAAAAAAAAAGAAATAAAGAGAAAAAGAAAGAAAAGAGAGAGAAAAAAAAAACTCTAGAAAATTTGGTCCTTGACTAGGTAGGTTCCTTATATCTTATGAGGCAATTGAACAGGATTGAATAAACAGAGCATCTACGAGCCCACCATTGTAGGAAATCACCACCTATTTTTTTTTGTCATTAAAGCATGTGTATTTTCTTCTCTCAAGAATTTTATAATTATATGGTCACACCTTCATTTCATAACTGTTGGAATTTTAAGGTTACCAGACTTAGTTTTATCTATATGTAGGTAAATATATCTTATTCAGTTAAAACTGTAACTTGATTTTAAAACGTTTTTGGTATGGAATCTGTCATATTTGCATAATCTTAACTTACATGTTTGGTCTCATCTGTTTCATGCATTCCTGGAATGAATGCTTTCTTACTTTGTTTTCTTGGTGTTTGCTAAATAAGCTTTCTGTGGACACTATTTGTCTTAGAGTACTTCCCCCATAAGTTAGAGTTGTTATTTTTGCATATTTATCAGAGCATATTTGTGAAAACAGATATAAGGACTTTATTTCAATCAAATTGCTTTAAGTACATAAATAATTTCCATTAAAAAGTAGAAATGAAATATATTGACTTAATAAAAATCATGTAGAAGCATGTGTTCTATCTTGCTCCAAAGAACATTTAATGCTTTTTAGAAAGCTGTCATCTAAATGTCAACTCACACAGTTTGAGTTGTCAATTTCCACCTCACTTGTTGATTACATCCAGGAACTATTTTTTATATGTACACAGCAAAGAAAGAATACAGCAAAGGAGGATTGTGGAGAATCATCTATATTGAATTCCAGGAAAGTTATTAAAAAGAGTAACATTTCCAGCTGTGACTTTTTCTGTTTTTATGTGATAACATCAGTTCTTAGAGAATAATTTCTTATATCCATTATTTCAAATATTATTATAAAAGTTGAAAATATTTTACATGTTAGTATCAGATTCAAAAACAAATATATTTTTCTCTTCAAAATAAGAATTTTCACAAAACAATATTTTACCAGTTTTATTCAATTTCTAAAAGGTTTTAATTAACCTCTAGAGCACATCTTTTTTCTTTTGCAACTTTAAGCAGAAAAATGCAAAAATATATAAAAGCATTGTTTTTATTGAGAGGAGTGATAGAAACTTGAAAAAAAGGAAGAATCTTGAAATTAGTTGGCTTGTATGGTCTGTGATTGCGCAAAAGCATTTTATCCTGGGGACATGCATGTTTCTAACCAAAAATAGAAAAAATAATATTTCTAAAAAACACTAATGGATATTAAACAGTAAAATATAATATATATTTAGCAACATTGCAAAGTTCAAACTAACAATTTATGAGCATTTAATAGACACCTCCCATTAGCTTTTTAGTTTTAAAATTTTATTGTTTATATTTCATTTAGATATTAAGCAATCATTATCATAGTTGAGAAAATTAGAGTACTCGCCAATTTTCACAATTCCTTTTGCTTTTGAGCATGCTAAGAGCATCTCAAATCAACTCTTCTCTTACTCAAGTTTCTGTGTACGGCAGAGTGGGTGCCTTGGATCTCGCACTATATGACAGTTGTCCGCAGTTCCTCACCTTACTAGGTAAATTGGAGCGCCTTCTCTCATTTTCTCCATGTCTCGGGCACTTCAGGCTGTATTTCTAGGTGGTGTTCGGCATGATTTGGATTCCCAATGAAGTGAGACTGCGCAGTGTGTTCCTCTTTCTGCCTGGTTGCTCTCAGTTATCCTTTGTTTTCCAAGTTCTTCCATGTCACCAGTCACACTACTCAAGGCACCACACAGTGAATGTTACTTTCATGAGAATTACAATAAATTTTGCAGAAGTAGAAATAAAAGTGTTAAATTCATATGGAACCACCAGAGACTATAAATATTCAAAGTGATTTTGGTAAAGAAGACAAAGTTGGTGGCATCATGCTTCCTGGTTTTAATATATATTACAAAGATGTAGTAATCAGCACAGTTTTTACTGACAGAGAAACACACAGACTGGTGGAATGAGGTAGCCTGGAAATAAACTTAAATATATATCATCAACTAATCTTGAAAAAAATGTCAAGAAGACACAGTGGTGAAAAAAATGAGCCCCATAATGGGTACTAGTAGGAAAAAGAGGACACAGTGGGTCCTGTTGTGAGTTCTGGTAGGAAATTGGATATCTACATACAAACTAATGAAGCTGGGGACTTGCACTGCGCTAGACACAAAAACTAATTCAGACTAGATTAAAGGTTTAAACATAAGACCTGAAATACAAATCGCAGAGAGAAAAGCGTAAGGAAGTTGTCTTAGTATCTGCGTTGGTGATGATTTTGTAGATATTACAGCAGGAACTCAAATATCAAAATCAAAAATAAATAGTGGAACTGAAAAGTTTCTCCACAGCAAAAGAAATAAGGGAAGGCAACCTAGAGATTGGAAAAAAATATTTACAAACCATGTACAGGACCACAATTAATATCAAAGCCATGTAATAATTCAAACAATTCAGTAGCCAAAATAAATAAAAAGTCCCCCCAAAATCTAAATCATTTAATTTTACAATAAGCAAAGAACTTGAATAGATTTTTAAATATATGTATATATATATATATATATATATATATATATATATATGCCAATAAATATGTGAAAGACCCTTCTGTCAGGAGCTATTGGGGAATTGCAAATCAAACCTCAAACCTGTAATATACCACGTTAAAACTGTTACATGGCTATTACAAAAATTCAAATAACGTCAATGTGGAAAAACTATAACACTCTTACACTGTTGGAGGGATTATACAACAGTACAGATAAATAAACCTATCATATGATTCAGCAGCCCTTCTGATGAGCGTATACCCGAAGTAAATGAGATCAGCACAGTACAGAGTCACCTGTGCACCATGTGCAATGCAGCTTTTCAATAGTAACGGAGGATGAGCCTAAGGGACCGTCAGTGAATGAATAGTTCATGTTATGCTTATTTTCAGGAGGATAGTTTTTAAAAAGAAGATTCTGGTATTAGTAGAATGTGAATAAACTTGAAGGACTTGATGCTAAGTAGAGTTAACCTGATGCAGAGATAAAAATCCTACACAGTAGTAGTTGTTAATTTATTACTGTCACATTTCAACTCATTTATTTCTCACCTGCTCCTCTTCATCACCTTCTGACCCTCAGTCACTTACACCTTCATTCTGTACCTGGCCTGGGCAGCTCCTACTTGCCTGCTCCTGTCTGCTCTCCACGTTCCTGCTGGGAGCCAGGGAGGCTGGATTTTAGGCAGAAGCAGTGATGATTCTTGCTCACTGGCTTCAGGTGAAGTTCTCCCAAAGGAAGCCTAGGTAGCATGTCGAAGAGAATGAGAGGCTTGGCCTTTCTCCCTACAAGATTGACTGTCCCTTCACTGCTGGTGGTGTTCCTGGGAAGAGCCCTTTGTCAGCTGCCCTCCATTGTATCGGTGTTGAGTTTCCCATTGCCCACGCTCCTAGGCGCCACAGCATCCCTGAAAGTTTCCCTATAATGCACCAACATTTGAGTAAAGTGTCTCTGTGCTAAGCTTTCTGAAGTTACGAACTTTCTGAAAGTTCATATGTACCTTGTGCTCCCTGCCTTTTGTTAAAATTCTGATTAATATATTCTCTTTAATCCTTTAAATATACATATCTTTTCCTTAACCATCCCTGGTTCCAACACCTATTAGTTATTGCTTACGATACTACAGAAGCTTCTCTGATGACCTTCTTGTGTCTTTCTGAACCCCCGCTAAACACCTCTAGCATTTTATTGCCACGGTCATGGTATCTTGTTGGTGATGGTCACTTGACTTTCCTGGGGTCAGAGGAAATCAGTGATTAAGAAAACTTTGAGTTTGAACATTAACAGAACAGTAGAGTGAGGCCTGGATCTGCGGTTGAGTGACTGTGGCTTGGGTCCAGTGTCTCTATCTGGGTTCCAGTTTTCTGATGCTATTTAATATCTACTCACAATGTGCTGTTTGGGAAACGAATGGGGACTGTACCCATACAGCTTAGTGTAATGCTTATACCCTATAAATACTTAGTATATATTATTTTTTCTTATTTTGCATAGAATGTCTGTGTAATTTCCCAATATTTACAGAGGATATACTCTCTTATTTGACCTATACAGATTCCTGCAATTTGTCCCTCATTCATTAGCTTCACCTCTTACGTTTTATACACAGCATGAAGTTCACTCTCATTTAACTGTGGGAAAATCCCCCATTCTTCCACCCTATAAGCATGCCATTGCCTTTTTTGAAATACACTTGACAACTTTAAGACACACCTTCCAGTTTGCCTGATATCACACCTACTCATATTTCAAAATAGCAGCTTAACTACTATTTTTTCGGGAAGTTTTCTTCATTTTCCCACGTATACGGAAGCCTTTTCCTCTCCATTTCTCCGAGTCCTGGGTTGGTACTTGCTGTCACATTGCAGCTTCTTTATTCTCTATCATGAGATAGTCATCTCTGTCAACAGAGATTTCAGTTCGATTTGCAAGATCCAGGAGTAGTGCCGAGCGCGTGGAAGATATTAAAGAACTATTTGATGAATGAAAGAATTTCACCTCAAACATAATCTTGTACTGCTCATAACTTGTCATCTTCAGATGGTTTGGAAGTAGTACTTGGCTTACAGTTCCAAATTTCTTACCAGCTTTGTATCTGCCACATGGTAGCACAGCTTAGCTGTTGTGTCACCATGTTGGGTCACAGTACTGCCGATACGATGCCCATATCAACACTGTTTTGTGTTAATACCTGGGTGCTGATCTCTGAGATGAATCTTCCAAGAAAGCTGATGTGCATATGTTCAGTGGCTTATTTTATCATAACCTCTAAAATTTTACATTGAGCATATTCTTGTTGGCTAAATATTACCATCAAGTAGTCTCACTGGTAACAAATTGAGGTGAAAAACATGACAACAAAATATAGTAAGAAAAATGAAAACTGTGTAGGAGATATGAGGTTGAGGTTAACCTCTCTGAAGCTACTGTCATCATAGAGGTGAAGAAGAGAATTGCAATAAATTGTTTTTAATATATGTGAAATCTTGTGCTTCTTGATTATAACATATACTTAATCATTTCTTTCTTTGGAAAGTCAAAATAAATCGGTTCATCATTGAGTGAAGTATAACATTAAGTGGTAACATATTTGCTATTGCTCACGTGTCTGGATGCGGTGGGCTAACTGTGATACTCTGTGTTAGGGAGGGCCTGGCTGGAAGGGGCAGATGCTTTGGGTTTGACTTGGAGAGATTGTGTCAACTTTTTGAGATTGGAGGTTGTACAGGGCAGAGAGACCAGGTATGTATGGTTGACGAGGGACACCCACCCTGGGGAAGGAGGCAACTTGAAATAAGTAAAGGAAGAAAGAAGAAGCATTGTTACAGCTTCTTCCTGGGAAGGCTCTGGTCTTGCTTGAGTCTCTTGACTTTCCTCCTCGCTTCACTTGCTTGTCTGTAATGGAATAAGCAGCTCTCCAGCCTCTGCCATGTGCTTCCAGGACGCTCTGCTGCTCGAGACCTGGCTGTGAGAGAACTTCTGAAACTGTGAGCTAAATCAATCTTTCCTCCCTTAAACTATGAATGTCATTATTTTATAACAACAATCAAAAAATACCTAAAACCATATTTTAATAATAATGTTTGTAAGAGAAAACTAATTTTCCATAAATTCTTCATTGTCATTCCAAATTCCATAAACACCATTAGGGTATCTTTTAACCCATAGGATTCTTTTAAGTTTGACCTAAATATTTTAGATTATTTAAAGGAGGTATTAAGTTTGGCTTGAGCACAAGGCTTGTGGGTAAAATACAACATGTTCCTATATCTGAGAAAGCAGTGCTATCGAAGTAGCTGTTACTTTTTGCGTTTTAGTAAACATTTTAATTGTTTAATTCTACAATAAAGTACCATAGAAGATGTTCTTGAAAATAAAAAAACAAACAAGATGTAAAATTATAGACATATTTCCTGAAACATGTTTTACTTACAGAAATTTTCCTCTAATGTGCCTTTATTTCATTTATTTATTTATTTATGATCTGGAATCTCACTTTTTAGTCTAGACTGTTGCTGGAATCACTATGAAGCCCAGCTTGGCTTCAGACTAACAGCAGTCCTCCTGTCTCAGCCTCCCAAGTGCTGGAATTATAGGCATGTGTCATACACCTGGCTAATTTTTATGTTGTGCAGGGGAATCTAACCCGGGGCCTTATGCACGCCAGGCAAGCACTTTAATAACCACTGAGCTATGCTCCTAACCTAATGTGCTTTTATAAGCGTGCAGTTTAAAAGATGATAGCAGTATATTTACCTAATATCATGTGACGATTTCTAGGAGGTCACATGAAGTCCATACTCCAACAGTGAGGGGAAGAGGGTGGCAACAATAAAGAGTTTCAAGGTTGAATTGGGCTCACCTGTATGAGCCAGTAAAGATGCTGTCGCAGCCCAAAGAGGACAAAAGAGCACCCTCCAGATTGTTGGTGGAGGCGAGGGCAGGGCTGCCTCCCAGGGTCCACCTGTCTCTAATTACCATCTCTAATTACCATCTCTTTCTTCGGTACCTCTTTTACCTTCTACTGTGCCTTCCCTTCCATCTGTGATGGGTTTTGTGTTTGCACACTTGAGTTTGTTAACTTAGCTCACACAAGTACCCCAAGCATGCGTGGCACAGCTGGCATTTGGACGGGTTCTAAGGACGAGTGGACAGAGTGTATTCTCTGCACTCAGGGACATGACAGGTCAAAGAGAACAAAGACAGAAATAAATAGCAGTACTGAGATGTCAGCGCTGCCATTGTGGAAGATAATTAATTAAAGTTGAAGGTCACTCTTAGGCCACGCAGCATGCTTGACACTATGCTAAATGGTCACATTGCTGCTTAGTTCACTCTCAGGGAAAATGAGATGTTTTACACTTTTATTTGTCCCCAGTTCAGAATTAAAAACAAATCCATGGTGTTACAAACAACAAATTTGTCTGATCAGGTCATTAAAGCAAAGCATGCATGGTTTAAATGAAAGTCTAGTCGAACTCACTCTGCATTTTAAGAATTTCAGGATTTTTTTTCTTTCTCTTTTTTTAAGATAGGGTCTCGCTCTGTACCCCGTCCTGGTCCTGAACTCTCTGGTGTAGCCCAAAGTGGAGCTGGACTCAGGACAATCTATTTGCCTCAACCTCCTAAGTGCTGAGATTACAGGCACATGCTACCACATCCATCTTTATTGGGAATTGAACTCAGGATGTTGCACTTGCAAGGCAAATGCTTTAACTGCTTTGCCATTCCTCCATCCCCAGAATTGCAGGATTTAAGAACAGCAGAGTTCTCAAAATGTAGATTCCTGAAGCGTAGCACCAATTTGAATAAATTTATTTTTTTCTGGGGATGGGTGTATGGAAGTTGCTTGATAGATTATATAAATTAGATAGTGATTATTTTTCAAGGTTAGAGTAAAAATTTTATTAGAACACTTAAGCTGTGTCATATGCATATGAGAAAAAATTGTCTAATAACTTCAAATATTTGTGATGAAATTCAGGCCAGCTTATTTTATTTAATTAACCAAAATACAATTATTGCTTTCCTTTTTTGTGTGTTCTTCACTGGACCTAATGGTTCTGTGCCATACTATCTTTGTAAAAAAGAAAAAGCAAATTTTTCAAAAAAAAATCCACATGTACTTTTGCAAAGTTTTCAGAGATGTGAACGGTAAGGAGTTGTCTAAGTATGCCACTCATAAAAGAATGACCTCAGCAGACCCATCTGATAAGGGCTTCAGCCTTCTTCCTTCATGTACCAAGAAGTTATCTGCTTTTCAGCATATCAATCCTGAGTCAGTATTGCACCCAAACTGCAAGCATCTAAACTTGCAGACTATAAAAAATAGATTGTATTCGTTTGACTTCTTTCAAAAGTCAGAATTTACAGAATTTATAACAAAAATGATCTATCCAGAGGGCCTATAAATCTGAAGCTAGAGGTAGTCCAAGGTGGCAGCCTGCACGAGAGAGAGCTGGAGTGTCTGATGGCTGCTCAGCCTTGAAGTAGGTCACGATCTGGGACTGCAGAGCAGCTGGTGAGAGTCTGCTGCTGATCTCGGTTGTTCAAAGAACAATGGTGAAGACCAGAGACTGAAGATCAGCGCCTGAAGATTGGCAACAGGCAGACAAGTGCAAGACGAGACAGGAGCAAATCTGCGCTGAAGATCTGTGGCGCGTAGCAAGTCGGCATCCATAGGCAATTGTGAAGACGAGAGCTTTCCCAGAGGAAGGACCTGTAACGATCTCTCTTCTTCCTTCCTTTTATACAGTTTGAGTTCCCAGTTGGGCGTCCCACAACTGGATGGGTGCTCTTCCCTCATTGGCCAGCCCACAGATCACTCACACTCTAATCCATGCAGGTTCTCAATTCCCACTCTAGGTGTGGTCCCTGAACACTAATCCAGACATGGTTCCTGATGGTCTCAAATTGACAGATCTCTCCGTGGTCACATAGATTAAGCTGAGTGTGGCAGCACATACCTGGAATTGCATCACCCCAGGAGGCTGAGGCCGGAGCAAGTTCAACTCCAGCCCGGGCACCTTGGCATCTGCTATGCTTTGTATGTATCTGCCAAAATACCTGTCTATAAAGAGATGCTTGTCTGGAAGGTGTTTGGGTCATGAGTGTGCTGTACTTGTTAGTGAATCCACCCATTGCCAGATGTGCTATATGAAGAAGGGTGTGTCACGGCGGCACGGGCCCTGGAAGGATGTCCCCTTGTTGCTAGTTTCTCCCTTCTGTCTCTATTTTCTGGACGGCTTTCCTTCTGCCTGTCCTTCTACCACCGTGTCTCTGTCTTGCAGCTAGCTGACTATGGGCTGAACCACTCAAAATCACAAGCTAAAATAAGCCTCCTTTAAGTGGCAGATATTGGATAATTTATCCCAGTAACCAAAAAAAAAAAAAAAGTGACTAAGAAAAATAACAAAAGAGGGAGGGCTGGGGATGCAGCACAGTGCAAAGGCACTAAGTTCGTACTGTGGCACTGTAGAATGAATAAATTTTTTAAATGGAAGTTTTGTACAGGAAATTTAATTATAGCAATGTGCGTGCTTCAGTTACGTTGAAGTAGATTGAAAATAAAGGGGCAAAGGAAATTAGAGGAATTCTACTAAGGGGGAAAAGATTTGATTATTACAGAAAGGTTATTTTCATGATAATCACTAAATAGGAAGCAGGAAACAATGGATCATAATAAAAGATATGATAATATGACCATCCAAATACTTTAAACCACAAACAATGCACCTGACTAACCCATTAGAGCTGCATGGAGAAATTGATAAAAATACTACAGGAATAAAAGTCTTCAATAAATTTTCAAATTAGACATGACTACTAGTGATAAAAGATAAGTAAGAGGAGAGAGAAGTAAGACAATGAATAAAGTTGATTTAGTAGATAACACTTAAAACCTGTTACCATCAGAGAGTATGTACATTTTACTGCGTCTGTGGAACTGTTAAGTATTAGTCAAATATACGGAGACTTGAATATTTTAAAGTAGAGATTTTTCCAGTATTCATATGCTTTTCACAGAGTAAGAAAAACATATGTATGAAGGTGACCCAAATCTCTTGATTACTTGGAAATGTAGAAATGCACAAACCTGTATAAATCTTGAATCAGAGGAAATAAAAAAAATCACAATTCTCTGGAAAGCTGTAGAAAGACCACATCATACTGAATATCTGAGGCACAATGGAAGCGGCTCAATGCCGAAGTTTCACAGCCAAAGGTATTATAATAAACAGGATCTTTAAAAAAATTGCATCAATCTAATGAGAAAAGTAGGTGAAGAATCTGAGACTGAACAGAACTATATGGAAGAGACGCGATTAAGATAAGAGGTAAGACAAACTGGTTCACAAACAACAAATAAAAGAAAGCTGTTGCTGAAGGTAGTACAGTAAAACAATATAAATAGCTGTCATATCCAGGTAGGCAACAAAGAAAAACACAGCAGCAAGTTCTGTGTGCGTTAGCGGGGAATGCACACAACAACTCTAAGTAGATTCTAAATCACCCTGTGGCAAAATAAAAGAAGAAAAGAAAAGCAACTCTCAAGAACGGGTTTTCCATTGCTCACTGACACAGAAATGAAAAATAAAATGAAACAAAGTAGACCAATTACCAAGGAAGATGATTGACATAAACCCGTAGGTGAGCTTTTCATGAGCTGTAAATCACGTAATTCTAATATTGCTTAAATTATTCCAGGCAGATAAAAAAGTAGAAAAGTACAAAGTTAAATTTATATATCTAGCTTCTGTCAGTGACAAAATTTGTTAAAAAAGGAGAAACATATAAACTACTCACACTTAAATCTGCAAAGAGTGCAACTGAAATACAAATATATTGTAATAACATATCAAGACTTGTGCACTATGAAAGAAAAGATTTATTCCAAAATTCAATGTTACTTAAATATTAGCTCACATAATCTATTATATCAAACATTAATCAAAATGTTTATAGCAATAAATGTTAAAAATAAATTTAAAATCTAATATCCAATTTCAAAATAAGTATACATATATAGTATTATTTCAGTTTGGCTGAGAATTAGAGGATATTTTTGGTAGAACTGAGCACATAATTTGTAATTTGTACAAAATTTAAAATTACTCAATTAGCCAAGAACCTCTTCAAGTGAATCAGATGATAAGGAAGGCATTATTTAATGAATGATTAAAATAATAAACCTCTAAAGCCAAAGCCACTATAATCAAATCAAGATAGTACTATCTTCCAGATAATATTATCTTAGGATGAGAGGTACAGAAAGACTAAATCAGAAAGAAATCTTGAGATACCGAATTTATTAAATGACAAGAATGGCATTTTGATTCATTAGAAAATAGAAAATACCTTTATAGACAGTGCTGGCATACTGTCTCTGAAAAAAAATGTAAAGTACAAAATGGAAAAAAATAGCAATGAACATTCTTCAAGAACATATAGAAAAATCTGTTATAATACAGAGATAAAATGATTTTTGATGAACACTGAAAATTTAAATTACATAGGTAGGAAAATATAAACTCTCATATGGTTATGCCTTTTTAGGAAAGTTCTTTGTAGTACTTGTAATGCATCGAGGACTAGTCCAAAGAAAAATTTAAAAATAATTTTGATATTAGTTTACTCTCCTAACTGTATGTGGTAGTTATTATATCTGTTTTAGAGACAAGGACGTTAATGTTTAGGTCATTCAGCTAAGAGACTCTATTCTTCAAGGGAAACAATAGAATGAATAGGCAAGTAATAGGTGAGGGTGGGGGACATTGCTTGAACATTAAAGGACAGAAAGAAAGTTATTGTCTAGGTTATCCAGAGCTTGTATAAATTGTTAAGAAAAAAAAGGTGGAGGGAATCAATTATTCCAAGAAGATACAGAAGATATAAATATGCATTACATCAAATAGGAAATGTAAATGGTCAGCAAATATCAGCAGAGACTTGAATGTGCTGGTAATCCAGAATGTCACAGTTACAGTAACAGTGAGGTGTCAATTATACCTAGTCGGGTGCCCGAAGTCAGCAAGAGCCACAGGTTGCATTTGCTTGTTTCTACTGTGAGAATATTTCCCTCCGGAGTTAAAATTTTTGAAAAGTTAGACTTCAAATGTTTACCATTAGTATATTTATAGGCAGATATAAATGCTCAGGCTTTCCAATAGATAATCATTATGCAAATATATATATATATATATATATATATATATATATATATATATATATATATTTGTAAATTTGGAAACACTGCTGGACAAACCAGTGTTGTTGGTAGCAATTCATAGCAGCTTTCAGTGAGAGCTTCACTCTGCTGGACACTACCGCACTGACTTTGCAGGTCTTTTCTCATTCAATCTTCCCCAGAACACTTTTATAGTTCCCCTGTTACCTGTGATGAAACTGTAGTTCAAAGAGTTCTATGATTGTAACAATCTAGAAGGCTGAGAGGGTGGTTGCAAGTTCAAGCCCAGAAGGGGCAGTTTAGTGACTTAGCAAGTCCCTGACCCCCAAGCAAACAAAATAGCAGAGTGTGGCTCACTGCAATGTTGGTCATGGTGCTCAATGTCACATACCTCATAAGTGGCAGTCACAGGGTTTGAGCCTTTGTCACCTGACTTCCAATACTTCTTGATGAAATGTGAACTGTCTGAAGACGAGCCCACCTCTTTTGTTAACATAAAATGTAAATATTGAATTTTCTATAGCTGGGAAACTAGGTTACATGTCCTAGAAAGTTTATTTTTGAAAAGAAGACAAACAATAAAATGATTGTATTTCTATGATCAGTAAACCAGAGTACAGTTTTAAAAACATTAGCGTTCATAAAATTTTGAGATTATTTAGGTAAGAATTGGAGGAAAATATTTTAACTAGATAGTCTGTTTGACTTGCCAGAATAAAGTATCTTAGTCGAGCACAGCGATTTTGGCAAGATTAAATTTTCAAATAATTTAAAAGGTGACATTTCTTAATTTGAACTGGATGATGTGTCTGAATAAACTTTTTCTAGAATATATATATATATATATCAAAGAGAATGAAGCATGGCAAGGTCAAGGGGGAAGACCGACCTGCAAACAGCCTGTTCAGATAAAGTACCCAGACTGTAAAAACAGTCACCAAGCAACTACCTTTGAGGGACATTTATTAGTTGTTTTATAAAATGCAGATTTGGTAATAATTTCAAGCTGTCTCCAATGAATTTTAAGCTCAATAAAAAGATATTTTCATTTTCCAACTGCTATGTTTTAAATAAATGCAAAAGTCACAAAGAAGAGCCCCAGGCTAAGTGGGGAAGTTACAGCTGTAGGAATTAATTTACATGAAGGAGCTAGCTTGCCTCCTTGGGCAATGGCTTTGCTACTAGAAACACTAGGCAGCCCGAATATGCATAAAAGAACTCAAGAATTCAAGCAAGAGGCACTGACAGCTGCAATCATTTATTTTTCAAACTCCTGGTCATGTTCTAGCATGCCTGCTAGATAAGAGGCAGAATAGTAAAAGGGGAGACAAAGTTGATGAGAGAAACAGCCAGAAGGTTTCTAACACCTTTTCAGATGTCCTTGAATTTTAAATCAGAATTGTATCAATAGCGATTAATTTTGCGTCATTAAATTCCCCAAATGAATATTCCCTTTGTTAGAGCCACATAACCTAATAAATCCCTCACAAAGAGAATTTTAAAGTTTTAATTAATTATAGAAAAGAAAGGACTCTAATTGCATTGTACATTTGCAGAAACACTATAATAGTTAAGCGTGAGTAGCCAAGGCTTAGTTCTTTTTGTGCCATTTAAAACTTGTTAAGTGTGAAATTGGGTGTGTCTTTTCAGATTAGCATACATTGTTATCCATGCATAAGGGCATGGTTTTCTCCCCAGAGGGGGGAAACAAAGGAAAAGTTACTACAGAGACCTTACTATATGACTTAGGTTAGGTAAACTGTGTTAACTGCCAGCCAACTCTCTTGCCATTGGCTTTTGTCTTCACTGTTTCACTTGGAAAAACACATCCTTCTGTGAATAGCCCCGGGCGTTATGCTCCTGAGGGCTGTCCACAGGAACACTTTCTCTGCAGGAAGGTTAACTTGGGAAGCCAGGACACCTGGGCTGTAGGTCTCAAGAGTTACACAACACATCTGTGTTTCAGGACAGATTGTCACGAGTATCTTTGTGAATTTTTGATATCACAATACTTTTCTTCTTCTTAGACTACGTCTAATATCCACTTTTTAATTAATATTTCTTGATTCTTAAAAGCTCTGAAGGTGTTGACATACAGCTCACAAATACACACATGCACACACATATCGCTATATGTTTAGAGTTTCAACACTCAAGGGATTTTCCTTGTGTATTTCTGTTCCTAAATCTTAGATTTTGGGTAATCTTGATTTGTTTTCAAGTGTCATTTGAAAATTAAACAGAGTATCTATGTTGTAGATATCCAAGGCTTTGCATATGTGAGTGAATTTTGTCTTTACTCCTGAATAACTATTCGGCTGAATGAAGACCATTTTTGTTACTGCTTTTCCGAATCGCTTGCTTTCTTAATTATAAGTGATCTGCCTCCCCTCTCACTTTGTCCCAAACTGGCCTGGTTTTTCACTTTTGCAAGGAATCTGATATCATGATAATCTTAAAGGACCACTTATTATTAAAGTTTCCAATTTTGTATTGGCATCATCAGTCATTATCTATGTATCCATCCATCCAGTTTTGGTATTTTCACCTTTGTCATAATCCTTCCATTTAGATAATTCATTATGACCAAACTTCAGCTTATTTAATATAGATAATTACCCCTTCCTTTTGCATCCCCTCACTTTCTCTTTTTACAAAAAAAAAAATCCTTTTCCTTATCATTGCTCCAAGTACTTTTCAATCCCTCATGATTAAAATACGCATTATTTTATTTTTCTCTAGATGAAAACAAAACCTTAACCAAGACCTGCCAGTTCTTTGAAAATGATCATTTGGAGGACACGGATGTTAGCTTACTGACTATGTGCGTAAAGCTCTGGGTTGGCTCCTTAGGGTTTTAACACAGCAGCCTCTGGAAGCATCCGTTTCCTCTGTTTTTTTCTTTTTTACATCTACCAGTAGCAGTTCAAACTATAGTCAAAGCATAAATAATCACTTTTGAAAGAATTTTTCATTTGAATTTTTATCTCTGGCATCCTTCTCTTTAACACTAATTCTTGTCTAACTAATCTTCATAAACAGTTCTTGAAATCTGTTTCTTTGGGAGAAATAAAAACCTGTTATATGACTTGTCACTTAACCATTTCTTTTGCTGCATTTTAGGTTGACTGATTCTGCTTGTGTTTCAAGTTTATTGACTTTTAAGGCACAAATTAATTTCCAGATTGCAAAGTTTTCCTAGCTATTTCCCGCCAAGGAAAATCAAATCTGCATAATCTGATATACTATTCTGCATTCTTAATTATTCCATTTATTTGGTGCTTAAAGTATATTTTTTTGTGTTTCTAATGTATCTATATGAATTTATACATTGGCAATAGATGCATTACAGAAAATTTATATATAATTTAACCTTAAATCTGAGTTTTAAGCTATTTGAGTAAAGTTGCAAATGTCAAAATTCTGCGTAATTTGCATATTCTTTAGAACAGAGCTTTTCATAGAATTGATGCTCAGTATAAAGCTCTTAATACATGCATGCCTTAAAATGCATGAAAAGGGCTAGAGGAGCAACTCGGTGGTTAAAGCTTTGGCCTAGCATGTGCAAAGCCCTGGGCTCAGTTCCCCAGTGTCACCTACAAGATTAGCTGGATGTGATGGCACTTGCCTGTAATCCCGTCACTCAGAAGGCTGAAATAGAAGGATTACTAGGATTTAGAGGCCATCCTCAGCTGCAAGTTGATTCCAGGACTCGCCTGGATTACAGAGTGAGACTGTGCCTCGGTGAAGCTAAATAAAATATGTAGAATGAATGAAACTTGGAAACTATATATCATGAGACTGCAGAGTTGATAAATTTGAAAAAGAATCAATATTCTTTTTTTAACCCTAATCCTAACTAAGAATTAATACTCTTAATGATGATGCCAGACTGCTTTCTTAAGAAAAAGCTTCCTTAAATTCCTATCAATTTAATTTCTGATCTCAAGAATAATACCTAGCAGAATGCTTAGGGATTTTTTTCCTAATACATTTGCCAATTTTAACGTGAGAAACTTCTGGAACTCTTATATGTGAATTTTAAAAAATAAAGGTGATTTTATTCATGCATTAATTTTAGCTACAAAGAAAAGTTACTGATAATTTTTTTTTTTTTACTATTGTTAACAGTAGAAGTCCTTGGAGTTGCCTCTTGGATGATTTCTGAAAGAAAGTTAGCATTATTGCTCAAGCTTCTGATCACAGGGTAATTTTGGAAAACTGGTATGTAGGCATACATGAAGTGTGCATATACCACAAAAGTTTAGTGCTGAAAAGAACCTCCCAACATATATATATATATATATATATATATATATATATATATATATATATATATATCTCACATTGAAGAAGATAAATATCAGTATGT
This sequence comes from Ctenodactylus gundi, assembly GCA_004027205.1. Classification (NCBI taxonomy): domain Eukaryota; kingdom Metazoa; phylum Chordata; class Mammalia; order Rodentia; family Ctenodactylidae; genus Ctenodactylus; species Ctenodactylus gundi. The sequence goes on along the minus strand of PVKB01000004.1, from coordinate 52,041 downwards.
TTCCTTTAATGTAAAATTGAGCTCCCATGAATTATTGGGCTCTTTCGATGGTTTTCAGGAATAGTAAACAGTGATCTTCACTCCTCGGGTATGTCTATCCATGTTGAATAAGGTGCTACATTCTTAAATCTTCATGTGTCACTGTTCAAAGTACGTTGCCAAGTTATCTTTCTGAGTGTGTTCTAGTAAAACAAGATTCTTGAGCATGCAGAATCCTGGTGTTTTGTGTTTATATTTGTCCCCTTTTGCAACCCTTGTTAGTCAGGAAAATCCATTTAGTACAGGAAATTTTCTGTGAAAAATACATGAAGGACTTTAACTGAGACTTGTCAGAGAAGAGCAAGTCATTTTTTGAGAAACCCAGATTACATGTGTATATGTGTAACTGTGTATTATTTATGTATTATATACAAATCATATGTATGATATATATGCTACAGAGAGAAAAGGAAGGATTGTGCCGGAACTTGGGATGAATCCTAAGTAATTACATAAACAAAATTGAAAAAGTAGCATGTCTCTGTGTTGTGTATGCGTGTGTGTATGCGTGTGTGTGTGTGTGTGTGTGTGTGTGTGTGTGTGTTTGTAATAGATCTATGGCATATATGGCATATTCATCTATACATAATAGATCAATATATTCTAAGACTTATAGAGTGAGAGCTATATAAATGTATATACTTTTGCACTAACAGTCCTTGAACTGTTTTAAAGGACTAGTCTATTGTCATCCGGTACCTATTTCTCTTCTGTTCTGTTCTGTGGGAACAACTGCAGAGCACACAATATTCTGGGTCTCTCTTCCCTTCTGTCCCTTTTACCCTCTCCCTTTCTCAAAAATATTGCATTTGTGCAGAAAAAAAATGTAATATAGCAACGTAGTGTTCATTCTGGGCTCAGAAAGCATATCTGTCTTTTAAAACATAATCCTCTGTTGGGCTTTGGATCTGAACTGCCCCCCCCCCCCAAAAAAAAAAAAAAATCTTGTGTACCCATGGACACTCTACATTGCCGGAAGATGGAACCTTGCTTCGAGGGGAGGATGTTTGGGGCTGAACCTGGAAGGGTAGTTCCATCCTTCCTCAGAGAGTTGGCTTTAGGTCCAGCCCTGGCCCTGACTGGGCTTCAGCCCGGCCACGTGATTCCACCATTTCCCAGCTTGCTACCCGTGAATGGCCTGTGCCCTTCTGAAAATGTAAGCTAAGATAAATCTTTCCTTCCTAAATTGTGAATTTCAGATATTCTGTCACAACAACGAAAAAGTCACCAAGCCACCTCCATACTTCCAATTGACAGCAGAAATCCATCTTAATATTCCAGGATGCCTTTTCTCTCTGTATTAGAGAAGCTCAAATCTGGAATTTCTTGTTTTCTCTTGTCTTAGAGCTCCACATTGGGGCCCATAAATTGTACTCTACATTTCTAATCTATCTTAAATATCCAAGTGAATAGGTGACTTCCTGATTAAGAACTAAGCTTGAAAACCGATGTCCTTTAGTCTTGTCTCATTAGACTCCTGTTGACTCAACTCAGTGTGCCATTAAGCATCCCACTCAACTCTCGTTTTGTGCTGTTAGATGTAAGATTCATCTACAGACTGACAGTTGTAAGGTCTGAAGTGTAGTCCTCCAAACTCTCCAGACTCCAAAAGACTTTGTAACTGACTTTACGCTCTCCAAATACAGTTAGTCTGCAAATATGGTTGATATAGCCATCATAATATGATTACAGATGGTTTTGAATATAGGATGGGTAAATATATTGAAATCATATGGAGCAGACATTTCATGTTGCAAGGACTTCAATGAAAAGCTTGTTGTGAAAAGAAGGAATAAGACACATTAGATGAATGATCTATATTGAAAGGTGAATTCTGAGCTAATAGGCTGTTCTGAAAGGGTTTATCAAAATGTGAATCAACAAATACTTGGCCTCACTGGGTCACTAGTGGATAGCAGCAGAAGTTTCCCAAGTTGTGGTTTTAGGCAGAGTTACAGCTACCTCCTATAATATGGCTAATTGTCTGAAGATTGAGAAGTATACACGGGTGAGGTTAAGAGTCACGTGTGCCATAGCCCACAGCTAATTGTTTGCAAACCTTCAGTGTTGTTCCGGGCACGGTAGCAGATATCTGAGATGCAAGGACAAACCACACAAGGACTTGATCCCAGAGAATCTGAGATTCTTGGGGGAAAATGACATGTCATAGTGAAATTAAAAGAAAGCTAATGGGCCTTCATGATGCCACATACCTGCAATCCCAACAATCTGGAAGGCTGAGGAAGGGACATTGCAAGTTCCAGCTAGTCTAAGATATTTATCAACTTAGTGAGTTTCTATCTCAAAATAAATATCCCCTTCGATCCAGCGACACCCCTCCTGGGAATAGTTCCAAAAGAGGCCAAAACAACACATAGCAGAGATATATGTATACCCAAGTTCATAGCAGCACAACTAACAATAACTATAAGAAGTCACCAAAATACCCATCAACACACCAATGGATACACAAGCTGTGGTATTTATACACAATGGAATACTATGCATCTATAAAGTCTAACAACGTGGAGGCTTCTGCAGGCAAATGGAAGAAACTTGAGAACATCATGCTTAGTAAAGTGAGTCAGAAGGAGAAGGTGAAACATCGAATGGTCTCTCTGATATGAGAGACCCAGATCACAACTCCTATGGAACTTAAAGATGAAAGACAAAGTGAAAGAGGCGGGTAGGGTGGGGGAGGAGGGAGGGAAGGGTGGGTAGAGGAGGGGCAAAAGGAGAGCGGGAAAGCCCTTGTCACCTTGACAAGATATGTATGTGCACAAAATGCTCAATTTCATTGTAAACCTTGAATTTTGCACTTATACATATCAATAAAATGGGGGAAAAGTAAAAATAAAATAAAAATAATTTGGGGGATACACCACAGTGTGGAGGCTGTGGGTTTCATCCTTGGTACTGCACATTGAACAAGTCAAAGCACAACAGACCCAGAGAAGGGTTTTCAGCTACATGTAAACAAAGTGCACAGACAATGGAAGATAAAAACACTGTCCTTTGCTTCAATATAATTAAATTGTAAGGATATTTTCTAAATTAGGAGCCAGATACAGGGAACTCCCTCCCGCAGTCACTTTATACAAATGAGATACTTGCAAATATAGGAGGAGCAAAATTGGGGCGGGGGGGTGTGGTGGCTGTGGGCAAGGCTTTGGAGAAGACTCCACACTTGTGCCTGGAGAGTGTTTTAAATTGGTACGACTAGATGAGTGATTCAGACAGAAGCCGGAAACGAAGTCCCTAACAGTGTGAGTAGAATACATTACATCTACATCTGTGTAAGCGCGTCAGCTGGGAGGACGAGTGTGTTTTCTATATATAAAATTGGGTTTGTCATCTTACATACTTTTTATGTTTGATCAGTTTTCATTTTCACTTTCTTAAAGGTTAAAAATCTAGAAATTTTCTTTTGAGGGAGGAGAGGAAGGAGATGAATTTTCCGTATAAAATATGAGCCCCTCATAGCAGTGGTAGCCACCAGAAAACCACAAACATAGTGTAACTGGAAGAGAACACCTTGAAAAAGTAATAAAAGAAAAAAATTAGCCCCTTTCTCTCTTTTGGGGATAAAATTGAAATTGTTTCAGTAACATGTACTTACATAATCTTACATTCCTTCTTGTATATTTAAATTTAGATTTTAAAAAACTACCTATGTAATGAGATTTTGCATCATCTAAAAGAATATTTTAACTGGTCCATCTGGCATTTGAAATAATACTTTACTTATAATAAAGCAGGTGTTAGACACTTTTGAATATTCTGTTTTTAATCAAAGCTTTAAAAACAAGATTACATTTTCTACTTTGAAATTCTAGTCGGGAATGACAAAATATGTGAGCATATGAGTTTGCAGATTAAATGCTTAATGATTAGTCATACTTCCTTTGAGCTTAATTCCTCTCATTCTTAAAACATATAATGATAAGAACTTGGAAATTGTACTTGCGAATTATGTCAAAACTTTATGTATCCCAACTGATGAAGTCATCTGTGCCCTTTAATACTAAGTAGAGTTCAGCAAACTTCTTTTTTAAATGACGTCTTATTATAGAATTGACTGTGGTCAGGAAATAAACTACAAATGAATCCATTTTTTGGTATCTCCTATTAGAAATCTGTTAATATCCGGATTAATAAAATTTTAAAGATTCTTATGAGCGTCTTAAAGTAAAATTTTGTCATTGTTTTGCAGAATTTTAAAAGTTTCTCCTTTGAAATCTTTACATCTTATAAACACAAACATCAACCCAGTGAGTCTTCATTATAACCCATACATAGAAAATAAAGTTTGAAAAAGGTAATTGTTCTGTTATTCGAGTATACAAGAGATTAGATAGCAATTTCTAAAAAAACATGAAACAGAAAGACCAAAAAGGCTAAAATCTCCCGTGGAAGAATGTAGAATGATTTTGGCCAACTTTATTTAAAACACCTCTATTTACACATTGATGCATTTAAACATGTATATGTGTAAACGGAACAAGTAAATTCAATAAGAAACTGTTTTCTGTGTGCAAGAAGAACATGAGCCCCTTTTTTCCCCTTGCAGGTGTGAATTCTGACTACAAATAGGTGCTGCAAATGAAAAACATCACTCTAAGTCGACCATTAATCAAAAACCTATGCAAGGCAGCAGGCAAGTCGGTGGCTTACGTGTGGTGTCTACCCTCTAGACTATGGGAATTCTGAAAAGGAGCTGGAATCTTCAGTCTGTGCCAGGGAAGCAGCAGAAACCTAGAGTCTGGAGAAGTAAATTGCATATGAACCCACGTACAATATAGGATAGTCATAGTTCACTCAGACTGAAAGTATCAGTGCTCAGCTATCTCATTAGGAAAAGTTTTCAAATTTTAACAGACAAGACTGTAGTTTTTAAATGGCTCTATAAAACACAAAATTATAAAAAAGAGTGATTTAAAACCAGCTTCCTGACTAGTATCTAGAGGATTGTGATAAAGATGACTGTCCCCAAGTAGGAAACCAACGGTTGTTGAGAAGTGTGGCCCTGTGCTGAAGGCCTTAGAAAACACAAAGGTAAGAATGGGCTAATTTTGTCTTTAAGGGGCCTATCTAAGTGGAAATAGAATTATACACAAAATATGCTAGGGGGTCACACACCACACCGATGAGTCACAGATTGAGGCTGGAATCTAACTAATTAATTTCCCAGAATTACAACCCGCTGAATGCTTGGTTAGAAGAATCATTCCGGGAGGAATAAAAAGTGCTCAATAATAAAGATGCAGAGGACGGGCTCTAGAAGCTCTCAGGTTTACAGCGAAATGGTACTGTCCAGGGAATTAAGACAAGCTCTGAGTGCCTGCTACACATGTGTCATACTATGATACATAACATGTGAAAGGATTAAAATACATGTAAACATACTAACAGGGTTACCTCTTACATAATAAGACAGATGATATTAGAAAAGTATGTAGGTAAAAAAATCAAAGAATATTTAAAATATATATTTATATATTGGAAACCAAATAGATGCACCGAATGTTGTTATTTACTATTATAATTTCACCCACAAGCCATAGACTAGTGTTCTGCAAATACTCATTTGCTCTTTAATATTCTTCCAAATATTCACAGGTGTGTGCCATTTTTGGTAAATACGTAAGGCATCTTGGTTGTAACACTGAGGGTGTAACGTATTCTGTTGTGACAGTATCTGGACAGCTAAAAGGTAAAAGCTGATGCATAGTGTAAGGTGAAGCCAGAAGCTTTAAAAAGTGTTTATTAAAATGTGAGGATTTTGCCCAAGAAACATTGGCAAGAGTTTTAGAAAGAATAAAGAATTTTACTTTGACACAATGAAATATACTCAAGTTTCATAATTAGGTAACTGAAGATAGCTTCCCAAACACCAAGAGTTATTGTTACAGCATACTAATGGCAGTATTTTAGTAATTGCTGACGTTTTGTGTGGTTTAGAACTCTATCACTTTCTCACTGGAATTAATGGTCTGCTCGGTTGTACTAGTTTTTTAAAAACTCAAGAAAACCAGCCAAGGTGGGGATAAAAATGTCATTAAGTTATGAGTAATTATGTTTATAAGTAATTATACACATTTTATAACTGAGTATATGATGTGTAAAGTAGAAATTTTCTTAATGTGGTTAGTACCAATTACATCAACAACTGCAGTCATGTCAGAAAGACATACTCATTATAAAACATGAACTCATTATTTGTTGTTGAAAAACAACAAACATATTTAAAAGAATACCTACAGTACACTTTATCATCAGAGATTATATCTTATTTTCTAGTGAATCACGAAAGCAAGGTATTTTTCTTGGTAAAAGTTAAGTCATAAATGAATGTTTTCTTATAATTATGAATCATGACTTCTAAAGCTCTTACAAAAAATTTCAAAACAAAACATCCAAGGTGACAAAAAATAGACTTGCCAGAGAAAGCCAAGTAGCTGCCAACAGCGCCCCGCCTGCACATGGAAGCTCAGCGGGGCTGGGACTTCCAGCGCCTCCTTCCTCCTGGAGCTACAGACAGCCAGGTAGTTGCCTGCAGACCCCACCTGCGCCTGGGAGCTCCCTGGGACCGGGCTTTCACCCATCCCATCCCCCTATTAACACTTAAGACAGAAAGAGGCTAATTTAAGAATCTTAGAAAAAGTAATAGAGCTCATCAACAATACCAGAGCCTCAACTCACTCTAACAGAACCATGAGGAAACATGGTAATAAATCACCTACAGAAAGCCCTGACACCCCAGAAAATGATAACAGGAATCTTGAAACAGCAGAAGCCAAAGATGAAAAAGCAATAAAGATGATAATTTCTGGACCCAGAAATATTTAGAATTGAAACAGAAAATAAAACAGGAAATGCAAGAGTTGTGCCAGGACATAGCTATGTTATCAGCAAACATTGTCAAGAAATTAGATGAAAACAAAGGAGATATAAGCCAGAAGATAATGAAAGCAAGACAAAAACTTAAAGAAGAATACAGCAGAGATATACAAATATTCACAGCAGAACTCCAGGATGTGAAAAACACACAGGAAAAAAAGAAGTAATCAGTTAAAACATTTTGAGAATAGAATATCAGACTTAGAAGATAAAATGGTTGAGTTCGAACTTACAGGCTGCAGGAGTGTAAGAGGAAACTGAGGACAAAAACAAAGTCCATGTTCAAAGAAATTATGGAAGAACATTTCCCAAATCTAAGAAAGAAATGAACATTGAACTACCGCAGGCATATAGAACACCAAACAACTTTGATCAAGAGAGATCCTCATCACGACACATCATAATTACAATACTAGAGACTGAACTCAAACACAGAATATTAAAAGCTATAAGAGAAAAACAGAGGGTGACTTACAAAGATAAGCCCACCAGGATAACTGCAGATTTCTCAACCGAGACTCTAAAAACCAGGAGATTGAGGAGTAATATCATCCAGGCATGAAGAGAACATAAATGCCAACCCAGACTACTATATACCTCCAAATTATCTTTTAAATTCGAGGGAGAAATTAAAACTTTACATGATATAGAAAGCTTAAAGAAATTTGCAGGCACTAAGCCAGCACTGCAGAAAAAACTTACAGGAGACATAAAAAGTGAAAGGGAGGGAAATGACACCAAGGACTCCAGAGAAAAAGAGAAAACAGATACAGGAGAATGAGCTGAGAAGAAAGTACGTCTAGTAAATAACGCTGAAAAGCTATAACGATGGCAGGATGTGCCACCTCTACCTGGGTAATTAATCTGAATGTGAACGGCTTCACTTCACCCACTAGAAGACACAGACTTGACTTTGACTTTATCAAAAACAGAAACTCACAATTTTCTGTTTACAAGAAACACACGTAACCCATGAGGGAACTCAAAGACTGAAAATGAAACGATAGAATTCAGTATTTCACTCAACATGACCCAGGAAACAAGCAGGGCAGCTATACTGGTCTCGGACTCATCAGATTTCAAAACAAAACAGATTAGGAGCGACAAAGATGGTGGTCATTATATATAGTTAAGGGAACAATAGAAAAGAAAGAAATCACAATTGTTCATATATATGCTCCCAACTCTGGAGCACCCAATTATGTAAACCAAAAATCATTAGTTCTGAAAAGACATACGCCCCAATGCAATTATAGCAGGCGACTTTAATAATTCACTATCACAGATGTATAGATCAACCGGACAGAAAATTCACCAAGATATACAACGGCTAAATAACACTATAGAAAACATGGGCTTAACAGATTTTTGCAAAATTTTCCACCCAACATCAACAAAATACATATTCTTCTCAGCAGCACACGGAACATTTTCTAAACTAGACTATATTCTAGGTCATAAGTCATGCTACGATACAAAGGAATAGAAATAATCCCTTGTATACTTTCAGATCACAGTGAAATAAAACAGGGACTTAACAGCAACAGAACCAGAAGACAATGCACAAATACCTGGAAACTAAACAACTTCCTACTGACCAAGCAATAGATCACAGAAGAAATCAGAGAAGAAGTCAGTAGTTTCATGGAGTTAAATGATGATGGAAGTACATCAAATCAGAATCTATGAGACACAATGAAAGCAGCACTTAAGATAGAAAATAATAGCCATAAATGCACACATCCGAAGAACAGAATAGTCACAAATAAACACGTTAATGATGCACCTTAAGGCCCTAGAGAAACAAGAACAAACTAAGACAAAAAGCAATAGAAAAGAAATTATAAAGATCAGATCTAAATATAATAAAATTGAAATTGAAAAGACAATAAAAAGATCAATGAGTCGAAGAGCTGGTTCTTTGAAAGAATAAACAAGATGGACAACCTCTAGCCAAGATTCATGCACTTAGAAATGAAAAGGGTGAAATTATTTTGAACACCTGACTTCCTAGACCCATACAAAATACCAAAATTGAATGAGAAAGACAGAAAAATCTTGAACAACCCCGTTACAGGCACAGAAATTGAAGCAGTAATAAAAGCTCAACCAACAAATAAAAGCCCAGGACCAAATGGATTCACAGCAGAATTTATTCAGCATTTCAGGGAAGAACTAACTCCAATCCTTCTCATACTGTTCTATGAGGTTGAAAGAGAAGGAATAGGAGCAAGCTCACTTCTGGCGGATAGCATCACCTTAGTCAACTTTTTGTATAGAACATGTGGAGATGGATAATTTTCAAAGAAAAATAGGTGCATAATTTTTCTGCATGTTGTTCTTGACTCTTTTGGGAAAATTCCCAGAAGAGGTACTGCTGGATGGAAGAGGATATTTATTTCCAGTCTTTTGAGAGATTTCCAGTCTTCATTTTGTAGTGGTTGCACCAGTTTACTGTCCCACCAGCAGTGCAGAACGGTTCCTTGGCTTCCTACAAACTCGCCAGGACTAATTGATATCTGTGTTCTCGATATGCACCAATCTCTGTAGAGTTAGATGGTATCTTAGTGATGTTTTGATTTGCATTTCTCTTATGTGTAAGGATGCTGTACATGCTTTAACATGGTCTTTTCTGTCTCAAATTTTATTAATGCAAGATTTCTCTCTCTCTTTGGTTAGTTTGATTAAAAATTTGCCAATATTATTTGCCTTTCAAATAATCAACTCTCGATACTGGACATGGTGGTACACATCTGCAATCTTAGCCCTTGGAGGCTCTGAGTCAGGGAGATTGCACGTTTGAACTCTGTCTGATAGCTTGGAGACTCAGTGAAATCTTTTCTCAAAATAAAAAAAAAAAAGAAAAGAAAAAAAAGGAGACAGATGTACTTCAATTCAAAGGCCCTCTGCTCAAACCTCAGTAAAATAGAAATAAATACATAAACAAATTTTTATTTTATTTGTTTTTTACAATATTTTTCCTTTTTCCTTTGTTTCATCTTTGATTTTTTTTCTCCTTCTACCTTTGTGTTTGGTTTGTTCTTTTATTTCTAAGACCTTCTGATGTTTCATTATGCTATTTACCTGAGCTCTCTGGTTTTCTAATGTCAGCGCTCATAGTTGTAAACCTCCCCCTTAGAAGTGCCATCACTGTAGCCTACAGATTCTTGCATGTTTCACTTCCATTTTCATCCCGTTCTAGACATTTTCAAGTTTCTTCCTGTTTTGGCAAGGACTCATTAATTATTCAGAAGTTTGCTGCTCAATCTTGAAGTGTTTCGATATATTGTGTGGTTTTTTTTCCTATTCATTTCTAGTTTTATTCCACTGGGATACCCCAAAATAAAAGGAATTATTTCAATTTTTTATTTGTTAAAACTTTCCTATGTCTGAAATATGATCTGTTTTGGGAAAAATTCTGTAAAATCTTGAAAAGGATGGACAGCTGTAGATGGATAGCGTATTCTGCAAGTGTCTGCCAAATCCACTAGGTTTATTTCATCTCTAGGGTAATTCGACTCTATTCATTTTTTGGATTGTTCTCATTATCTGTGTAACTTACTAGTTTGAAGAATGAGATTCTGAAGTCATTCAGTATGATCCTATTGAGGCCTGTTGTTCTTCTAGGTTGAGGAGTGCTTATTTCGTGAAATTTGGTGCACTTATGTTTAATGCATTCTACCACCAAATCTTTTTGATGGATTGTTCTTTCTACCAGTAAATGTTAGCAAACTTCTTTGCCTTTTCTAATGTGGCTTTGAGTTCTGCCTTGTGAAATATGAGCGTTGCTACTCCTTTCTGTCTTCAGATTTCATCTGCATAGAATATATTGTCTTCCATTTTTACACTGTAGTCTGTATTTGCCTTTGCAAATAGGTATATTTCTTGCAGATAATATACGGTTGGATCTTGTTTTTTTAATCTAGCCTATATCTGTATAATTGGAGAATTATGACTACTTACTATGCAAGGTCTTCTGTAATAATTCCTATAATTATGTTGTTTTTCTAATTGTTGATTGGTTCCTAATTTACATTTGCTTATCTGCTTTTCCAACAAGACTTCCTTTCCCATGCTCCTTGGTTGTGATCGTCCTCCTTTTGGTCACTACTATTGCTTTAAGCACCTTCTGCAAAGTTTGTCTGAGCAACAGGCCCGTGGGAATCGCCCAGGATTGGGAGCCACAGGGATCAAACTGTCCGCGAGTTCCAGCCATGATGCTCCTGGATCCAGTGCCAGGGTCATCTCTCTCCCTGTCACAAAGTTCTATTCACTTTTACATGGAAGCTCCCTCCACATCCCTGGGCCCAGGAGACCATCTTTCTTCTAACCAGAAAAATGTTGTGTTCCCTTTCCAGAGATATTGTGCTTTTTTGTATTTATATTTTATTTATGGCATTCTGTGAAAGTCTGATTTATTAAAAGTTTGGGTCTTATGTCAGCCTTTATTCATGGCTAACTTGTAAAATTGTCATATTTTGGCAAATATGACCTTCCTTTTCTGTTATATATGTATTTTCTGCTATGTGTAGCTATATATATATATTTTCCTGAAGGGATGTATTTTACTATTATATATAACCTGTAACATATAACATGTATAGCATAAATAATCTGCATAAAAGACATGTCATATATATTTCTTTTCACTGAGCTACATTCCCATCCTAGTTTTTATTCTTATTTTGTGACAGAGTCTCACTATGCTGCTGAATTGTTTGTTTAGGATTGTAAGCCTGCATCACCAAGCCCAGTTTATAGATCTAACACATAATCTGCAACATATATAATTTGTATAACATATGTAAAACATATATACTTGCATGTTGCTAACTTCTTCCAAGGTTTACTTTTTATTCCTTTGTTTATTTCTATTTTTGGCTTGCATTTCTTTTCACATTAACAGGTGACTGTAAGGTTCTCAGATGAATGTAAGGTGTCCAAACACAGGTGACGAATTTGCTTCTGTATTTTAGTTCATTTGTTTAAGAATTCAAGCTATACTGCTAGCTGGCATATATTTGTAATTACTGTAATTCAATACACTATCTTCATTTTACATGTTTATTTCAAAATAATTACTGATAGGAAATATTTATACAATATTATGTTCCATTTATATACATTTGTCTTTTGTCAGTTTAAATTATTTTAGTTTTATTAATTTTTATTGTATTTTATTTTATTTTTAAGACAGAGTCATACTATGCAGCCCAGGCTGGTCCTGAAATCACTATGAGGCGTAAGCAGGTCTTGAACTCACCTCATAGCAATCCTCCTGTCTCAGCCTCCGAGTACAGGGATCACAGGCGTGTGCCATCACGCCCGGCTTAAGTGGTTCTGGGGGATCGAACTCAGGTACTTCTTGCTTGCTGGCAAGTGCTTTAATTTTGAGCCATTCTTCCGGCCCCAGATTATTTTAGTTTTTGAATTAAGCTTAAGACATGTCAAATTTACTCTAGTTTTTTCCCCTCATTTTATTTAATTCATTTCGTTTGTTTGTTTAACAGACTTGAACTTGAGAAAAGATAAAGTGACTCTCACAACACCAGAAAAACTTAACCTTTACACTTAGTTAATGTGATTTATCAGTATTCTAACAACAATAAACATATGTGTATATAATTTCTAGAACCTTTATCTGCTTCTAGTTTGTCTTTTTGTTTCATACTGTGTTACCTAGCATTTGTTTTTTAAACTGTCTCTTGGATACCATTTTTATTGAAAAGCTAATTTAAAAAAAAATGTGTTCTGACTCCTTTGTAGTGCCCCATTTTCCTTTATGTTCCCAAAATTTTAATTCTAACCTCATTTTTAGAACCTAATTTCTGAAAGAATCCTGTATCTTGTGCAGCTATCCCTTCAAAGCAAGTTTACATTTGCCTGTATCTATATTCGATTTGTTTTGACTTCCCCAGCAGAATTTTAGTGCTGACTCCTTCTTTGAGACCACGGCTCCTCATGAGTGATGCTTTCTGTTATTGGCTTGTGTTATCCTTTCATTTTTATGAGCCTATGAAATTTATAGGATTTTAATTTTTTATTCAAAAACTTATAACTCCTTTTGATGAAGTAAGTAGTCCTTTGGAGCTCTCCAACTAGTTCTAGCTTAGGGCCAGCTCTGCCCTACATGCTGTAGTCTTACCGTCACATCCCGCAGTTGGCACCGGACCAACTTGTGTCCATTTCCATGGAAATTTCCTCTGTTGACTCTAGCTTTTCATGCTGTCTATTTCACGGCACCTAAAAGTTATGTTTTTCTTCTGTGGCAGCCATTCAAGTAAATACTTTTTTTCTTTCCATATGTACACTTTGTATTTAATATTTTAATTATCATTTCTTGCTGTTTAAAGGGAAGAGGCACATTTATAGCAACTAAGTCTACTCTTCGTCAAATTATTTAGAATAAAACGGACATTTTCTTCTACAGTGTATTTCAGCTTTTCATTCTTTGTTATGGTGTGGATCTGGAATGTTCGCCAAAGCCTCCTGCATGTGGATAGAGTGGGGTAATTGTGGGACTGCCTGCAATTGAGTGGTGGCGACTGGCAAGAACGGGCAGGTGCTTGGGGCTTGACCTGGATGGATTACATCAACTTGTTGAGATCAGGAAATACCCCGGAAGAGTTTTCAATTGTATGTGATTGTCTTGACAGAAGAACATCTACCCTGGATATGGGCACTCACTGGCAGCTTGAACGAAACACAAGAAGGAACACCAAACATTGTTGAATCTTTTCCTGGAAAAGCATGGGCCTTCACTTTGGCTCCCTCCTCACTCACTTGGCTTGCTTTCTGCCATGCTGTGAAAAGCTTTTCCCTGACTAGACTTCCGCCGTGTCCCACCACTGACAGCTGCCCGTGAATGGACAGTGGAAGACCTTCTGAAACCGGGAGCTAAAATAGATCTTTCCTCCCTTGATTTGTGGGTGTCAGATACTCGAACCCAAGAACAAATGAAAAGCTAAGATGCTCTTTAAGAATCGAGCTGAGTTTACATCAAATTGATGTCAAGATCTTAAATTAAACAGCAGTCTTACTAAATAGCTAATCCTTTTGGTAAATTTATTATATTCCAGTTACTTTTAAATATATTGAATGTGTTTCTTATATTAGTTCAGTACAGTATGTTATAAATACAAGAAAATTGAAATATATAAATTTGAAATAAGATTTTAAGTCATAATAAAATATCTGAATAATTTATGAAAATTTATTCTGACTTCAAAAACCATAACCAGTGTGCTTAGGCATGCTGAAATAACATTTATAAAGAAATAAAAAGATTTTAATATGATTTGGTAAAATACTGGAAGGAACATAATTCCAAGAGTTTTAATTGCATAATAATCAAAATGCTAACACAACAATTGACATCTATAATTGCTTACAAGACTTTATGCTATGCTTCTGCCTGATGAAGTTTTTCCAACATTCTTGAGTCTTCTGGGTAATGATTGTAGTTTAAACTGGTTTAGTGTAGCCACACACTTTGGATTGTCTTTCTTAGTGTATATATTCAGCAATACAGAAGTGAAGAAAATAGTAGCTTAAACTTCTGCCAGAGGAGATTGTTTTCTTGTTCTAAATGAGAATGACTTTTATGCAGTTATACTAGAGGACATTGTGTAGGATGAAAACCCACACAAACAAATTGTACTTATAATATCTGAAACCAAATGGCCTTTTAAAAATATGTACAAAGTATATAATATTAAAAGTTCGTGGACTTAAAAATATTAAGAGTTTTTTGATATTACTACTCTAGCAAAAATTCAAATTTTGTGGTTATAGATATTTCAGTAACTAGTCAACGTTATGAGCTTCCGTCATAATATTTACAGTTCAGAACTCATCATATGATGAGACAGGGTTAATTTGGCCACTTGGTCATATCTGTACCAAACCAGAGTATATCGTGCTGATTTCTGAGAGAATATTTTCCCCAATTTTAAGTAAGATTTTAAGTAAGCTGTAATTTAGAAAACTGGAATACTACCACATCACTCTAAAAGCTTTGCTCAAATCTAACCAAGAAACCACCCCGAGTCTTTCTGTTTAAATCCAGGTACTTAAGATTACATTGTAGCTAAAGTGAGCCAGAAGGTAACCGTATTGTAATCTTCAATGTAAAGGTCATACCAAAGACCCAGCAGCACAGGTTCCTCACGTCATTGCAGAAAGAGCCTTCAGCAGAGACGGGGAGGCGGAGGCGCCCCATGGAACTGGGCAGATCTCAGCTACACAGCTGGTCAAGGTGAGCCATTGGGGAAGAAAAGCTTTTCACAGGAACTTGGAAGTATCAACACTGTTGATGATTTAGTACTGTGGTGCACAAGAAACATCACTAATTATTTACATTATACTCCATATTAGGAAACATGGGAAGAGCAGAGAAGTTATCCGGACCAGAAATTGGCTTTCTGTGCAGCTGTAGACTTAGGCCCATTGGCAAGCATATTTAGATTGCCCTTGACATGAGTCATGACAGTTGGATGCCTTTGAGGCTGGTTCAGATTGTTGTGCATCAGGTGATTTCTATATACTTTATCTTTCATTTATTATGTAAAACTTAGGAAATGTATTATGAGCCAAAAAAGCTAAAACCTAGGAATGATAAAGAACTTGCTCAACCGTTTATATGTAGGTATTTATGTATTTATTGTTTTTGGTAGTAGTGACTGAACCCAGGGCTTTCAAAGACACCGAACTACCTAAGAACCCTCAGCCTGTATACATATATATATATATTTTTCCTGTGCTTTGAAATTGAATTTTGCTAAATCTCTAAGTTTCCCAGATAGGGCCTGAATTCGTGATCCTCCCGTCTCATCCTTGCAGAGTGCTAGAACTGCAGGCTTATGCCCTCATGTCTGTCTCGCTCAGGTTTTTAAGTCAAAGTTTGCCAAAGTGTCTAAGCTTATTCTACTCTGCCTACTTCAGTGCATACATGAACATTTTAAGAATTAACAAGAGATTTCCCTCTTACCTAAAATATTAACAAAAAATTGACCCTTTGTTTATATATAGTAACCTTCTGCGCTAAAACCACTTTTCCATTTATTGTTTGCCTTTCTTTCTTCAAATTATTTTACATCTGAACTCCTGAATCAAGCATTCTTGTCTTTCTCCTGAAAGCAATAATTTCCTCACTACTCATTTCTAAACCTTGCTTTTGAACTCTAGCTAAATCCTGGAATCATGAGCTTTTCTTCACTCCTTTTCTGTTCGACCTTTCTGTAGCATTGAATCTATTGATCATTCACTTCTGTCTGCAACTCCTTTTATCGGCATGACCCTGATAATTCTTTGATTTCTCAAATGCTTTTTTGATCACTGACCATCCAGGCATCCCTGACCCCCCTCTAAGCCTGGCTTGGCTTCCCTCCCCTTCCTTTCCATTTCTCATCCTTCCACCTCAGGTAGGCCTATCGGAGCTTACTTTTAAGCTATTAACTCTTCTCTCTTTTGTGCTGTACACTATTATGTGAATGAACTTTATGGAATCACATTTGATTTTCATACTTAGTTTCCTTTTGCTGTCAATGTATAGAGCTACAAATTCAGGAATGTACAGCAACATAGGATTGTCACATCAGAGTTCTATACATCAGAAGTCTAGTCAGTGTGGCCTCGACTTCTTTGGTCTTGATGTCATGAAATCGGTTTGTTAACATGCCTACGGTGTCTCACAGGATCTTCTTTGAGGCTCCTTGACTGTGTTGTGGGAATTCAGCTCCCTGAGGACTGAAGTACCCATGTCCTGGCTTGCTTTTGGCCCCCTGGGATCACTTTCAACCTTGAAAGTCTTCCTTCATTCTTCGGAACGCAGTTTCCAAGCCAGCAAATGTATTTGGAGTCAAACTATGTCTTCAGCCTTCTCGGACCACCGCCCCTGCCTTTACTGTCCTCTGTCTTCTCTGTAGTTGCGTCGCTGTGTCCAAAGGTGAAGGATCACCTCTGCTTTCAGTGGTGTGACCCTAAGACTAAATGCAGGTCCAGAACATTCTTCTTCCCCTTCACTTCAAACTTACTCCCTTTTCAAAGTCTATACCACAATAGCTAGATCACCATCCTGTTAAATAAAAGACAAGGAATCTTGCAGAAGGAACATCTCTAAGATTTTGACTTTGACAAAACAGATTGAATTTTAATCATCAATAGAATTTTTCTACATGAACATTCCCCAAAATCAATAAATTCAAATCACCCTCATTATCTCCTATGTACTACTGACTTTTTAAAGTGAATTTTGCTGTTTTCCAACATAACTTGAAAATAATTTCTCAGACTCATGAACAAGAATTTTTTTTCATTCTTTCCTAAAGTTATGTCACTTCTCTCTCTAATGCAGGAGTCATCAGCTGGGGGCAGGGGCACAGACAAGTGTAGGCTCCGTTATGAAGCAGGCTGGGCAGAGAGGTGAGTGCCTGGCGAGCAGTGCCCTGAGCAAGCAATGCTTCCCCTCTGTGTAGAGATGCACCCGGCTACTTCCTGCTGCTCTCTGTACCACTGAAGCTCTGCGTTCACTCTCATGGACAGTAGCATTACAGTCTAACGGGAGCAAGAGCTCTACCCGCTGTTCACTAAGAAAGCAGGGATGTCAGTTCCCCACTCCTTATGAAAAAGCTGGTGCCCAGTGATCTGAGGCAGAGCTCAGGCAGTGGGGCCAGAATTGTCCCACCATTCTCTTCACCATCAGTCCATAGGAAAAAAAAAAATATCTTCCACAAAACTTGTCCCTTGTGCTAAACATTTGAAAACCACTGCAGATACATCAGAACTAGCTAACTCGTTGTTCGTGATGGTTCTCTTATTCCACGGTATCTCCCAGTTTCATGTTCTTAACCTATTGGCCCTATGAATATTTTCTATCACAAAATTTCAATTTATTATCATTTGTTGGTGAATATCTGCAAGAAACAGCCATACATAGTTATGGTTTAGGTTTTGGAAGCATTATTACCATAACGTTCATTTTAACGATAGCTATATGTTTAACTTGCCTGAGCACAGACATTCTTGTAATTATTTTTTGTTGAAAATCTCACCCATTGTCTTTTCAGTTATGCCTACGACTTGATGCACCTTACCCAGCCAGATTTTTCCATTTTCTACTTAAGCAAAAACAAATTAATATGTTGTCACTTCTGAGCTGTGAATAGTTTGTAAAGATTATGGACTTTTGATCTTCTCTTGAGTTGGTCCACACGCTGTTGATTAATTCCATGTAAACCATACCTACTTAGTTCTTTCTACAACATAAATGACTTGCCTAGAAACAAAGATAAGACAGTAAACAACTCTGGAAATCCCAACTCATGTGGAAATTATAATCAACTGAGAGACACAGATGGTATAATACTACTTTAAAATCCCAAGCAATGAAACAAAACAACATATGTGGGGCCTTCTAGGTTATGGTAACAGAGACTGGCTTTTATTAAATGTGTACCGAGAAGTAACTGGGTAGTTACTGAGAGGAATCTGTGGCTGAGGAGGAGAGCAGGTGCAAGAGTGTTGAAGCATAACGTTGCTCCCAAAGCCTGGCTTTGTACTCCCAGAACACATGGCTCCGATGTGTCATGGCCACTGAAGTATTGCTATACAGTGATGACAAAGAATGGGAGTCATTGGTCTGGATATGGTGTTTGTGGGTTGGTGGTGCCAATCCCGGGCCCAGGAGTCTAATCCTCTGGTGCCAAGCTGAAGGTTTCACTCAAGGCAATTATACTGACTTGTGACTGTTGAAAATTAGTATGCTAGTTGATTAATTCACCACAAAATATTTGTTTCACTTACACACTTAAGGAAAACAAAGCACATTTCCATGTGGAGGAAAAACATCAAACCAGGATGAATATATACAGATTATATAGTAAGGAAATAAAGGATATAAATAGAATTAAAAGTACTTATATGACAGCTGCATAGTTTTAAATGATGAATGATGTTATATTTTTCTCTTTACATAATCACATAATCATAATTAAATGAATAAAGTAAGACACTAATGTATTGTTTAGGGTTCTAAGAGAGGCAGAGTTAATAGAATTTGTAGAGATAAAAGAAGCCTTACAAGTTTGAAGAGAAATAGTCCAAATTGGCTGTGCCCATGTGGGAGAGCTGGAGGGTCCAGTAGCCACATAGGTTTGTGCCAGAAGGACACTAGTCGAATACTGCAGGATAGTTGTGCCAACGTGCCATGTATGGTTGTCCAGGAAAACCAGGCAAAAACAAGAATCTACTAGGAGATCTGCAAAGTGAAGACCCTAGCAAGCCAGAAGCAAGGGGAAAAGCTTTCTCATGAGGACCCTCCAACAATGTGTCTCCCCTTCCCTCTATTCTTCAGTGCAAGCTGTCAGTTAGGCACCCCTCCCCCACTTCCTTCCCCTGGAGTGAACAACACACACCTCAGAGCTATTCCCTAGACATTCCCCAGTGGTACCAAGTTGACACGATTTCTCCAACGGCCACAACTAGCCTATCATGAAAAATAATGGTGAATAAAACATGGAAGTATTACACTGACGGGAGAAACTTATCACGGAGACAACTGAGAATGAAAAATGAAGAAGAACAAGTGAGAACAGATAGACAGCAGAAGTAAGTACTGGGTGAGGGCCACTCCGAATTGTCCTTGTCCAGCGAATGGCTGTTGTCAATCTGCGCGCGCGCGTGTGTGTGTGTGTGTGTGTGGTCTTCACATTGAGCTACCCAGCTGCTTTTTTCTCGATTTTGAGACAGGTTTTTCACTCAACTGCTGAGTGGCCGAGACTGGGTTCTCACGGTCTCTCTGCGTCACCATCCTGAGTGCGAGGAGAGGCCTCTGGGGCCAGGCTGGGTTTTCCTCCACACACAAGTACATGTAGCTGAGAAAAACTCTGCAGGTTCTCGTGCAGACTCTGGATCTCTTGCCCTGTATATTCTGCTAATATCACATTGTAGATCTGTTCCTAATCCTCGCAGTCAGACGCGACAAGAAGCTAAACCTTTGTGAGTTATGTTAAAGTTCAGGGTTAGCGATGGCCAAATCGAGGATTGGCTTTCCCTGAGGCACATACAGTAAGGGCCACCTTGTGGAAAGATTTGTGAAGACCCTGATGACAGCTCCTAGCAAGAAGCGTTTGTTGCAGAGTGACCCTTTGGAACAACCAAAAAAAAAAAAAAAAACATATACATTACTTACAAAGCACTTGAAAGTGCAGCAGAACATATTTGGGTGTGCTAGATAACTTGCTACTTTGATAGAATTTATTAGATGATGCTTTTAAGAATTTGGGTTTAATTTGTGTATAAATGACATTTCCCATTAAATGTCTAATTTTTTTAGATAATTGAGGAAAATAGTAATATATTGCTTATCACACATAGACAATGTACTTTTCCTAAGTAAATTAACTCAGACACAATACTGAGCACTATTGATAGATAATATGTAGAGAGATTTTAAATTGATAAATGAAATTATAAATATAAATATTATTTTGAACTTTTCCTTGAAGTTAGTGCCAGCTAAATCAATGAAAATGTAACACATGTATCTTTAAAATATAACTTAAAAATTAATTATCAGTGTTTTAGATATGCATCATGTAACAATATTATTTATTAGTGTAAAAAGATACTGTTAATGATTATGTCCAAGAGCACCAATGTGTGACAGTTTGAAAGCATGATTTGCACAGTTTTCAATGCATCTTTAGGGATTATAATTTCCTTTCCCATTTCTTTTCATTTGGTGGTGTGTGATTGATTTAAACAGGGTATAGTGAAAATAATTTGTGACTTTTGAGACTGGATTCAGGGGAGAAAAAAGTGACACTCTTGGAATATCCCTAAATGGGTCTCAAACCACTGTGCTGCTGTACACAAAAGTGGCTCCTGCAGGTCTGACCAAATAACAGTCCTGTCACTATTCTTTCAGCCCAGGGGCCAGACATGTAAGTTAAAGTGAATTAATTTCAGATTTTCCAGCCCCAGTCACCGTGACTTATAGATTTCTTTTTTCTGAATTCCTAGCTATCATACAGCAAAGGCAGTGTGCTCCCTCAAGATCCTAAATTCCTGAGACACAAATTTATGAATTTACAAGAAACATTTTAAAGCAATTTGGTGTGCAATCAAGATGTATTAACAGTTGTTTCTTTTGTATGTGTGTGTGTGTGTGTGTGTGTGTGATCATGTCATTGTATTTGGGGACACATTTCATATGAATTTGCATTGATAAAGACATTCACCAACTAAAATATAAGTAAATACATGTAATATATAATTCATTAAAACTTTTTATAATAAAAATAATTCTTATAATTTCATCTGCCTTTTGATCCTTCAATATCTGACAGTTTTCTTTGTCTGCAGAGGATCTAATATAGTTAATTGCATATGATAACGTGTTGTAAAGGATTAAAATTTTTTTAAGTTTTAGCTCAAGCTCAGCATAGTGGCACAATCCTGTGATGTGAGTAATCTGAGAAGCTTAAGCGATGATCACAAGTTCAAGCCAAGCTTTGACAGACAATTTAGCGAGTTAGTGAGACCCTACTTAAAATAAAAATTTAAGTTAAATTAAAAAGGGCTAGAAAGGTAACCTAGTGTGAAAGTTCTCAGCTAAGCACCCACCTCAAACAGTTTTTTTTTTAATTCAATGATGGTTGTAGTAAAATAGCAATTCAAAGGTTAACATTCTAAAAAAGTAGTTTACAAGTTTTAGTAAAGCCCCTTTAATAAAATAGGTATTTTTTTCCCAATTACTAACTGAAGTATTTCTCCACAACACAAAAGTGTTGCCAAACTATACTCACCCTGATTGCCCATCTTTGTTTTAACATCAGGAGCAAAGCCTTACATTACTACATAGAGAGAAATCAACCGTCAGCTTAGTTTGTCAAAGAGAAAACATTTGTGAATGCTTAAAATTGGTACAAAAATAAACTATACTTTAGAGTTTAACAGAGTTCATATGCAAAGTTATTATGCAATAAAGAGGAAGACGACTTGATCCCTTTGTACACTGCCTAAATTTTCATTTGACAGTTTGATCATTTTGCTTATTCAAGAGCTTGCATTTGTTGTATGCAAAATATTGGGTCTCAATTTTTTAGGCAATAGTGATCATAATTAAGAAACTATTGATCAGACTATAAATCTTGATCATACTGAACTACTCTTGAAATAGTTGGATGGGTTAAAATAGAGATGTTGCTTTTATTGTGTTTATAGATAAGTTGACATTGTAATATTTTATTAATCTATGAAATACTATTATTTCTGACCACCCAGCTTCTAAATGGAATGCCTGAAGTCACACATGTCTTTCCTATAACTTACAGGTTGCAAATAGGCGAAAAGTGGAATCGTTCAGATAATCTACATATCTTCTCATTGTTTACCCTAAAATGAATTGTGCTGGTACATGGATCAGCAGGGGCAGAATTGCCCACATACCCCAAGGGAGCCTGCTTTTGACTGTTGAGGTGACAGAGTGATGAATCTCAGTGTGAAACGTCAGTCACACCTCTTTACTTTATCCATTCTTTTCTCCAGCTTTTGGAAGGTGATCTTTCCTCAGATGAGTTCACCCTTTTGACAGTGAACATTCAGGTTAACTTTCCTGTTTTCCCTTTCCTCTCAGAAATAGGACTTAGGCCACAAAGAATGTGCGGTGAATTATCTTTCTAGGAATGTAAAACCCAAATGTTTTTCTGAGACCCTAAGACTTTACAATGCATTTTAAAAACCTTGAAGCACATACATTCTCTACCTTTGTCCCCCCACAGCCCCCTGCAAACTCACATGAGCATGATGACAGAAAAGTGAACAGTGTCTCCTGTTTCCAAGTCTTGATAAAAATGCTCACATTAATGTTTTAGCACTGGAAAAAAAAGGGGGGGGGGGTGGAGCACAGAATGTAAGGCTTTGATTTAATGTATTCTTTTAATCTGAAAGAATATTTTGCAATTAAGCATCTTAAGAGAATCTGCTGATGAATTCTTCTAACACCTTTGTCAAGCATCTCATTAACTGCCACGAACATCCCAGATCTAAATTCTTTCTTTTAGAATGCACAAAAGATTGTACAATATAAAAGGTATATATGTCATCTATTACCAATGTATTGTTTGTTTACATTGAGTTTAAAAGTTAAGAAAATGGGAAGAGAATTTAATAAAAAAGACTGAAAAATTGCCTGACTCTAGTGATAATAACTGTTTATTGTGATAGTAATATAAGTTACAGTTGCTTAGAAAATTACTCACTTCACTTTTAGATACTCTCTGAACTGTGTTATGTTTGATTTCCTAGACTTGTGAGAGTCATTGGAATGTATAGCATCTCATAAAACTATCGCAACCAGAAATGTTGTCTTTATTCAAAATTCTACTTTATTTTCAAATTTTTCTGGAACTTATCTCTGCAATTTGCTAGTCCATAAGTCTATAATAAAATACCAAAGAGTTTTACTTACAATACCAGCTTTTGGCATAGTTGGGCCGTAATTTTCAATAACATCTTGATTAAAGACACAGAAATCCATTCACTTTTTTGAATTTCAAATGCCTTAGCTGAATACTGGAAGGTATATATTTCTACATTCACAAGGTTATCTTTATATCAATCACTTTTCTCAGGATAAATTTCCATCAGTGACCTAATAAGTGAATTGCTAAAATAAAACAAAGTTAAAATTATATCACATTGCTACAATAAGTGAACTTAAATCTATACCACATATACTTAAAGTAACAGATATGAAGGTAAATTTAGTTATTTCAGATTTTTTTAAACTTTTATAGCTTATTTACTCATATTTCACTGATTACTGACATACTTTGTTCTCAGCTCATTCTCCTCTAGCTGTTGTCGCTTTTCCTCTGGGGTCATTGGTGTCACTGGCCTCCCTTTCACTGTCCAAGTTTCCTTTAAGTATTCTCTGCAATACTGGCTCAGTGGCTGCAAATTTCTTTACGCTTTCTATATCATGGAAAGTTTTAAGTTCTCCCTTTAAATTAAAAGGTAATTTTGCTGGATATAGCAGTCTTCGTTGGTATTTATGTTCTTTTAGTGCTTGGATGACATTGCTCCATGATCTCCTTGCTTTTAGAGTCTGGATTGAGAAGTCTGAAGTTATCCTTATCTTGGTGTTATCTTTGTAGGCCACCTTCTGTTTTTCTCTTACCGCTTTTAGTATTTTCTCTTTGTGTTGGGTTTCTAGAATTTTAATTATGATGTGTCGTGATGAGGGTCTCTTCTGATCAAAGTTGTTTGGTGTTCTATATGCCTGCAATAGTTCCATGTCCATTTCCTTTCTTAGTTATGGGAAATTTTCATCCATTATTTCATTAAACATGTCCTTTAAGCCTTTTGTTTTGTCCTCAGTCTTCTCCTGGACTCCCATAATTCTGAGGTTGTTTCTCCTTGAATCATCTATCAGCCATTGTAATGATTCACTTTCTTTCTTACTTACTTTGTGTTCTTCACAGCCTGCATATCACAGCTCAGTCACTTTATTTTCTAGGTCTGACATTCTATTCTGAAGATGTTTAATGTGGTTACTTATTATTTCCTGTGTGTTTTTCACTTCCTGAATATCTGTGTTCAATTTTTCTATATCTCTGTTGTGTTCCTCTCTGATTTCTTGCATTGCCTTCATTATCTTCTGGTCTATTTCTTCTATGGTCTCCTCTTTTAGCTTTTCAAGGCTTGCTTTTTGCTTAACCATGTGTTGGCGTAGCTCTTGTGCTGTCTGTTTTATTTCCTACTTTAATTCAATGAATATCTGGACCCAGAAGTTACCATGCTTTTGGTCATTTTCATCTTTGGATTCTGCAATTTCAGCATCCTTGGTATCATCTTCTGGGGTGTCAGGTCTTTTGTAGGAGATTTCTTACCATGTTTCCCATGGTTCCACTATTTCTGGCTGTCTCTGGTACACAGAAATGAAGGGTTTAGCAAAGGCCCAGTAGTAAATGCCTCTGGAAGCCTCTGGGGCTCAGGATTGACTGAGTGATGGAATTCCCTGGAAGCCTCTGGAAACCTGTGGCTCAAAGAACGGATGGGCGATGGACTTCCTGCTCCTAGATGCCTCTGACGTGCAGAGTAGTGGTGAACCAGAAGCCTGTGGTGCGTGTCAGAGGAACAGGGCTATGCTCCCCCTTTTGAGGTGTCTTGTTCCCCCGGTCCACTCAGCAAATCTCCCGTCTGTCCTGGCTTCCCTCCCCCAGAGCAGGGCTCTCCACCCTTGGAGCAGATGTGCCCCTGAGCCATTCAGGAGATCAGCAGCCTTTTCCCCTCTATTTTCCTGTCTGCCGCTTGTGCCGGTTTCTTCCTAGGCACTGTTTAAGGGTGACCCCAAATCCCTGGTGTACTCTACTGAGTTTTCTTTCACTCTAAAGGGTTCAGTCTCAGACTTTTTTTTTTTTTCGTTCTTCTTCTTTTTAAAATGGCTCCTGCTTACATCACTGTCTATGAAGGCTGCTGAGCCCTATTTCTAATTTCGGATCCTGGGCCTCTTCTAGGGGAGGCGCACACTGTGTTTGTAGTACACACTACCTGCAGGTTGGTGTTTTGGAGGCCGGGGCCCCCAGCTACTGACAATTTCCACTTCTCTGAATCCATGCTTACCTCAGTCTGAGTTCTGGCTCCGGACTTTCCTCCGTCTGGTCTTTGGGTGCCGGCAGCTTGGGGCTGCGCTGAGTCGGCTGCTTTTTTCCTCCTTTTCTGATGTGACTTCAGGATTCTGACCCACCCCCAGTCTCCTGTCCATTTTTGGGGTGCTCCATCTTCTCCCAGCTCTGTCAGATGTCCCGGGCCCAAGCAAGCTTTCCTCCGTCCACAGCCGCTGGTGGCTGCAGCCATTTGCATCCTACTGTGGTGCCTTCCTGGGATGCTGGGATTTTTTTTTTCTCTGCTTTCAATGATCCTTAAGAATTTCTGGCCTCCCCCGGCCTCCTTTCAGTTGTTGGATGCTCCTTCCTTTCATAGCTACACTGAACACACTATTTCTAACTAAATTGTTGACTTTTTAAGTGGGTCAATGAAGACACATTGTGCAACACTGTTACTCAGCTGCCATCCTGATCGGAACTCTCCATGAAGTAATGTCTTGAAATTCTAAATTAAAATGTTTTCCAATATTGAATTCAATATTCTACATTCCAGTTTTAGAAAACATTATCAGACTTACAAATTTTCCAAAAATATATCTCCAAGGCTGGAGGAATGACTCAACAGTTAAAGTGCTTGCACTAAGTTAAGTGCTAAGTACCCAGGTTTGATTCCCCAGCATCACATATACCAGGCATAGTGGCACACATCTACACACACCTATAATCCCAGCACTCCAGAGGCTGAGACAGGAGGGTTGCTCTGAACCCAAGGCCAGCCTGGGCAGCATAAGGAGTCCAGGACTAGCCTGGGCTATAGTGCGAGACTCTGTCTCAAAAAAAAAAAAAAAATACAGACACACACACACACACACACACACACACACACTTCCACTGCATTTTTTAAAAGAAAGCTAATGGTGAATGTTTCATCAAAACAAGGAGAAAAATCAAGAATTAAGGACACCTAGTCATGCCAGTCCTAGGAGGTACAGGATTGGGATTCTCAGGGTGAGGGGCTCAGTAAGAATAAGTCTAGGTTGAAATAAGAATATAGAGGGCTTCAAGGTGAATAATTTTAAGTAATAAAATGGAAATAATGAGAGTATATTATGAATGTGACCATATGGTAAGAAACTTTTATAATTTTTCTACATGGCTTACCTTTAGAAGACACCTAATTAAAAAGTGAAGAATTTTTTAATAAATCAAGTTTAAATTTTTGATCATTTCTATGCTGCTCAAGGTAGCAAAGTATCATACCTTTAATCATATAATAAAATAGCAATGATAATTTATTCATAATCTTCTATATGTCAAGCATACTGAAACAGGACATTCTGCCCCTTCTGACAACATGAATGAGCCTATAAGACATCATGTTAAGTGGATAAAACAGTCACAGGAAGGAAAATACATTCTATGAGCTATCTGTAACAACTAACTCTCAGAGGAAAGAGTAGTGGCTGGAGGACATGGAGTATGGGGTCAACGGGAATGGTTTTCAATACATGCAACATTTCAGATATGCAAGATGTGAAAAGTCTTGAAATTTGCACTTTAACACAGTGTTTGTAATCAACACAGTGTCGTACTGCAAATGTTATTAAGGTGGTAGATCTCATTTTAAGTATTCTAACCACAAATGCCAAACAGAAACAAAGGCAAGAAAGCAGAAGAATGATGTACAATTTTGGACTTCAAATATACTTTAACAAGGCTAATATATTTCTACATATGTATGTATGTATGTATATATATATATATATATATATGTGTGTGTGTGTGTGTGTGTGTGTGTGTGTGTGTGTGTGTGTATAATTTATATAATTGCTTTACCAATGAGACAACTGACACTCAGGCTAAAAGACCTACTTTAAATTATATATTTAGCAAGACATAAGATGGGATTCATATAAATAATCTAAATCCTATTTTTCTAATAAAGCATAATTAAACAGCAACATGATATATTACACATATAAAAAGTGTTTTGTTTTTACTTGTACTACACAGGTTGTAGGTATATATGTAATTTTCTCAAGTAAACTGCAAACATTTAGTGGAGAAGTATATCTTCAACAGCTGAAATTACTGTAGTTTGAGGATTTTTCATAACTTGGTAGAGAGTGGTGTGTAGGTTTTCAGACACTGTTCATCTTCTGAGACTTTTCTGAACTTTAGAGAACATCTTCTGCTTTATATATGCAGTATGGAAATGTGAAATCTATAGCCCAGTCTAGTCCTGAATCCACTGTGCAGTTCGGGCTGGTCTTGAATTCAAGCAATTCTCCTGTTTCAGCCTCCTGAATGCTAGGATTACAGAACTGTGTCAGCGCACCCAGCTTGGATAATCAAACCCAGGGTTTTGCACTTCCTAGGCAAGTGTTGTACCTGTTGTGCTGTTCCTTCAAAATATTTCATATTCACCTTAAAGAAAATGTACATGTGGTAGGTGATAATTTTCATTGATTGCTTCACAAGGAAGGAGACACCTATTAAAAACATTTTCCAAATCAGTTTTATCCTAGGTAATGAAATGGAATATTATCATAAGATTTTAATTACAACAAGGGCTAGATTTCAGAAATTTGGAACAACTAAAAACACGACCATAAAAGCAAAAGAAAGAGTGTCCAGGAAAAGAAAAAAAATCGAGACTTAGTTTTATAGAAGCTACACAAGGTTTTCTGAACAGAATTATTCAACTCGATAGAATGCTACTGGA
Source organism: Ctenodactylus gundi (assembly GCA_004027205.1). NCBI lineage: Eukaryota > Metazoa > Chordata > Mammalia > Rodentia > Ctenodactylidae > Ctenodactylus > Ctenodactylus gundi. The sequence goes on along the minus strand of PVKB01000004.1, from coordinate 23,766 downwards.
ACAATATCAATGGATTTTACACCATGAAGGCCCCTGGAAATCTTGAGGGCTCTCTTGGGGTATATGAGGTGGACATTGCACTGCAGTGTTTTAGGGAATGGGTAGGAAGTGACAAAAATTAGAGGTAATAAGAATATATAGATAATTAATTTAAGAAGGGTAGAAAGAGGTGATGGAATAGCTCAAAGTGATGGAAAGATCAAGAGACAGAAGTTTATAAGGCAGTGAGATTAACATTCCTAAAAATGGTATGGAAACTAGGTCTACAGGGGCAGGCCTTTATCCCAGCACTGTGGGAGGCTGGGGCAGGAAGAGGCGAAGTGCCTGGGCATTTATCAAGTTAGTGAGACCCTGCCTCAAATAAACAATGAAAATGAGTTGGAGATATAGCTCAGAGCAAAGGCCCTGTGTTCAATCCCCAGTACAGAAAAAACGATGGTAGAATTGTGAAATGAGAGGATGAGGTTAAATATGGAAGAGAAAAGGTGGCTATAAATATAAGACTTTCATAGATAAAAGGCATGTGGACTCAAAAAAATAAACCAAAAAGGAAATTTGTGTCTTCCCACCTACCTTCTGTAAGGGGACTTAGTTTTTCTATCAGGTGGGTCCAGCCATAGTTCCTGAGTCAGTTATTGAGACAGAAATAATTAAATTTTACAAACCGTAAAAAATAAAGCAAAACAAATAAAAGCAACCTGTTACACTGATCCACAGAAATACACCATGAAGTTGAGAAGACAGGTTCCCACCTTGGGTGTCTTATTTGCCAGATTTACCGGGATGCAGGAGCCGTTGAGGGCAATGGGGACCATGCGTGCCTGACGGCCACGTGGAATATTTTCTTCCCTCCTGACCATGACCAACACTCTGCGTTTGGCGGACAGGTCTCTTTCTTTCTTTATATGACAATTTCTCCTCTCAACTCTCAATCCCCTTCTAGGATCTTGGAATTGAGTTGTGTCCCTCAACTCCAGTTCTAGGGTTTAGCCCCTGAGCTCAAAACAAAAACCAAACTTTAAAAAAATACATGCAGTATATTTGTATAGCCTACCATTATAAATGATATACATAATATAGTAATATAGTAAATATAGTAATATGCTAGGATCAGTTGTTCATATGTTCCTTGGAGCAAATTTTATCAGAGAACAGAATTGTGAGTGTTGACCACAAAGTAGAAGATAGAATTTTTAGGCACAGGGAGAAGTTCAATACAGTTTTCTAATATGAAACTGTGCCCAAAATATTTGTGCAAATTTGTGAAAATGTTTCCAAGTATCCTAGGAGGAAATTCCTTCTTGTGTCTTTCTAATAGCAAAACGGAGATTCAGAAGAGTTACTGGGAAGATTATGATAAGTTTTCTTCCATGATATCACCCTGTTTGGGCACAGCAAGGGTTTCTTCAAGGTGGCGTTACTGATCTTTTGGGCTGGACAAGTGTTGTGTGGGAAGATGACCTGTGTATCACCCCCACTAGATGCTTCAACTGCATCTAAATACGCATGGCAATCAAAATTTTGCCAGATATTGTAAAATGTTTCTTGTTGTATATGGAGCCTGTGTCCTGTGTAGAGTCATGGCCATAGGCCATATGACAAGTGACATCATTATTCTTAAAGACTAACAGCTAACATAGGCCCTACTTTTAAATCAATTATATCAAAGATGACATATAAGCTTATCAATCATCATTTTGTGCATAACTGACTGACCCACTGAGAGACAATTTAAATCAGAAGTAAAAATATCGCAAACACCAAGTAGACTGGTGTGGGCTTGATTTGCATTATGTAGCAATGCCTATGTGCCTGTAAAATTGGAAGCACAGCATGGAATTCTGAGCCATTCTACTGAATTTTAGCATAAGATTATTTATGTAGATATTTTATTAGCTAATTCATTTTATTAAAGAGCATCAAGGATTTTTGTATCCCAAATTTTAGGAGAAAACTATCAGATTTTATTAATAAATCAAATAAATCTGTCTCCCTATAATGAATAAGAAGCATACCCACAGTGTCTTACACTGTCCAGTTGTAACTTATGTACCCCACAACTAACACGGGTAGGATATTGTGAAGACGCTGTCTATGCTGATTTATTGATAGTATGGCTTGGTAAAGCATGCTAACTTACAGTAGTGCATCACTGTCAATCAATAAAGCCGCATTTGCATAATTCAAGCAACACATATAACTTTCCCTATCTTCTGAAGTCAGATATTCATTTCACTCGTGGGCCCACCCACGCCTAAGTGATACACTAGTGTCATCACGGGAGGGGCTGAAGCGGTTCTTAGTCTGGTCATGCACGCATGGGGAAGAGGAGTTCAGAAGCTTTCCCCTTACAAAATGTTCTCATTCTTGGGCCTATGGGGCAGAGTTTGTGGCAAGGACGAGAGAAACTTCCGTCCTGCTTTGTGTTGCGCTCAGGTCTTGGGGCTCTCTCCTTCACACTGAAAGCACACAAGCATGCTAAGGTAGGCAGGGATTGTGTTATATCTGCGGTTTACATGATTTTGGCTGGTTAAGAATTACAACAAAGAATAACTCCTGGAGAACGTAGCACAGAGAGCAAAATTACACTTCTAATGCAGTTTAATCAAATATCCAAATCACAAGATCTGTAACAAAAAATCATTCTCTGCCTCTGATAATATTTGTATTAGATTTCTTAAACCCACATTTGTATACAGCCCTTCTTACAGCCACCGAGTGCTGATACTTGACGATCTTTTCGCTTGGGTCACTTGTGTCCTAAAGGATGCTTTCTCTTTCGAGTAACCAGTCTGCCTGCTAGCCTGCCTGTGACTTCTGGGGTAAGATGGTGTACCCTTCATTCTGTAAATTGTCACTTCCTATTTAGCATGTAATCTGATCAGCTAGGGCTGATATCATTCCGAATAGAGACTAGGGTCGATAGATTCTTGAGTCAACAAGCTTACCGGGGATAAGTTAGAAAAATCATATGTTATTTAGGTTGGAGACTGAGGATGTTCAAACGATGATCTGGTGACTTGTTGCTCCTGTAAGCCATTTTTTTAATGTTTTGTGAAAATGTACTGTTTAGAGTAACATTAACTAAGAGAAAGAGGAGGGGCAAATAAGCATCCCCAAACAGCAGGGCATAAAACAATCTGGCTAAAGGCCTAAGACTGAAAGCTGAACTGACAACTTCTCCAATCACTGATGCTACACGGTGCTGGCAGCAGGATGCAGTGATCTATGGACCATTGATTAGAATTTTCCCCTTGGTTGGATTGAGCTGAAAATAGAGACAATACAATAGCAACTCAATGATGTTATGAAATAAATAAACGCTCCTGCGCCAGTGGGGAAAAGAAACACGGTCTCTGAGTAGAGAGCAAAATGGAAAAACAAACTCCCAAATAAACTATTTTGATACATACTTCAAGAAAGCTTTTCCGCCATCTTACCAATTGTATAATCAATCGCCGACCTATCGCTTTTTGGAAGATCTCAGATACATTACAAGACTGGATTTACTTTCTCTTACGAAGAAAAAGAAAACCAAAGTGTGTCAAAAAATATCAACTGCCTCTTGTTACAGGAACTCAGAGAAGAGCCAAAGTCAAGTATTGGATCCCAGAGAAGAAAGATTGCTTCATTACGACAGTCATGCATTGGAAAACTCACTGCCTTTTTCTCTTCCATTGAAAATGGCCTAGGAAACCTAGTGCACAATAATGTGTATCATGTGTTTTGTTGGTTTATCAATAGCTATTCAATTTTAGTATTTTTACTAGATACAAATTTGGTTCTTTTCATAACAATTAATACGCGTTTTTTTAGAAAGTCTTTACTGTGAACCCAAAACAGACATGCATCTCTGTTGTAGAAGAGGAGACTAAGTGTGTAAGTAATGTTTTCAAGGGTGAGATGAAAAAGAAACAGGACACACGGAGCATCGTTGTAAAATATTTTATGTGACTTTTAGAAAGATGGTGGTTAAAAGGTTTTTTCACTGAGATTTGAAAATGCTGGATCACAAGTGACCCTGTGTTAGAAAGTTCACATGAGCCCAAGGAAAGCAACTTGAGGTCATTAGAACTATGACTATATTAACTTTATGCCTGATGGAATCGTGTAATTAGAACTATGCCTGACAAGAAGATACTCTAAGAGAACACTCGGAAGTGTCAAGATTAACATGTTTCTGAGCAGAGAGAGATTCCAGTGCTACACTGGCCTGAAAAAACAACGTGGAGACGTGAGGAAAATGGTTTGGGGCTAATTTAACATGAGCACTTGTGTTGTCCCATCTCCCTAAAATATTTCCTGCATATTTGATTTTAAATGCAAATGCAATTAACACTCATCTTTCTCAGCTTCCTTATGGTTAGCTTGGTGAGGAATGCCAACTCCCGATCATCTCTCTAATGTCTATGTGACCAGCAGTGAAGGGATAATGCGGGACTTTTTTCATCTTCACTTCCTGTGTCAGATGCAATATAGCGCTGGTATAAGCTTTTTAATTTGACATCTCATGAAGAAACAGATTAAATTCTTTATTCACTTTCATTTACATTGCATATAAATTGAGCTTTCCTCAGCACCCATATTATTTATCCTATTAAATCAATGATGTGCAAATTTGTATGGTAATTTAGTTTAGCTACAATAGTGTCTGGGATTCTTAAATATGATTTGCTACATTTTATGTCAAAGCTGTAGCTCTCCAGGATGCAGAGTGCCAGGGAGGTTTGTAGACCTGAGGAATGATTCGGCTTTCTTGTATGATTTTGTGAGGTTTGCAACAACGGTATCGAAAATTTGGAAAGAGAGGTCGCCACATGTTAGATATTCCGCAAAACAGGCTTCGAGGAAGAGGTTTGTAGGATGTTTATTGTATAGAATAAAGAATGTAAAGAAGACTAGGTGGGCAAAGGGGGTGTAGTCAAAAAAAGGCCTCAGTTTATAGTGCTAGGGCCTCCTTATCTAGGTGTCCTTTCAGAGTTGTCTGAGAGCAAGGAAAGGTAGGCAAGGTCTTGCAATCCGCAGTGACCACTCACTGGGCGTGAGGGCTCTTAGGAAGAGAACTTCACGCTCCACAGGGTTTTCCCTTCAGCTGACCATGATAACCAAAGAGAAAACCAAGTAGGAGCCATCAGCTGCTAACACTCCACTTAGATGGGGAAACGACTATTTCAGACGTTGGGTTGGAAGTACAAATAATCTCACGGTTCCCCAAAGCATCCAATCCTATTCATTCATTTCACTGTGCAGCTCCTCACGTATTCTCTATTTTTTTAAATTTTAATGGCCAGTGAGATGGGCTGAGGAGCTACCGAAAAGACCAGGAAGGCATACCCCTGGGTCTGCCGGGGTATGTCTCTGGCCCCTTTCTCTGTGGTGCTGTTTCTCTTCTCTGCTACATGATCACTATAACTTTGTCATGGGATACCCTTCTTCCATTAAGTTTCTGAATTGGAGCCATATGACGAGGTACTAAGTCCTCTGGAATTGTGAGGTTAGTAAACTTCTCATTTTGGCAGTGGGTTTTGGGTAATTTGTCACGGTGACACAAAAGTTGACTACCATATGTTTACAAGTTCGTCGAGTTCCCTTGGAGTTTTGGCATGCCACATTTCATGAGCATACTAGGGAAGCTTGCTGGGGCAACTGTAGACCTGTGTGTAACCTCCTACAGTTTGCAGTGAGGCCACAGATTTCTTTTTCTCTTTTACCACCAGTAAAGATTCTCCATGACTTCCACAAGCACTACTGACGGAGCGTCTTACTTAGCAGGATCACCCAGCATTTCGCATTGATAAGCGAGGCTGCTTGCCGTGCTCAACTAGGGCTGTGCCTGCTGCATCTGTGTAGGCATTGTCCAAAGTTGGAGAAGATTCGCTGCCGGGATCACCTGGTTATGGGGGACAAAAGCAAAGGCAAGCAAGCACTTTTACCACCGTGCTATTCTTCTAGCCCTAGAAATGTTTTATAGTATGTGGGGTATGAGTTGTAGGAGTATTTCCAAATGAGGAATGTGCTGACTTCGTTGCCTGAAGAAGGTTAGCAGATGTTATTTTACCTTCAGGTTATAAAATACATCCTTTACGTTCAATTAATTAAAACATTTTATTTGCTATTTATTGCCCTATTTCAGCAAAAGCACAATGATAGCATACATGTTGACACTCATCTTTGTGTCATGAAATGTCACTTCTGCAAGCATATACAAAAGTAACTCACAGGCACAATTACCACAATATTATAATTATTATTATTAAATAACATTTATATATATTTGCTTTTAATCTGTTATACAATTATGAAAAAACCCTAAAAGTAGCATAACTCAATTGTTTCTATTTCACTTCTTGTTCCACACATTTTCTACTAAAACTCTGTACCTCCAAGTAATTCATTCATTAGGGATAGATGGAAGCAGGATAACTTATTAGTAGATCTCTGTATCTTTTTTTCTCTATCACCATTTTCAGCATAAGTGTTTTACTAATATAGGCAAGTGACAGAAGGAAAGGTACACCAGGTTTCTCTGGTTATTTGTGGGGCTGCAACTTCTGGGATTAAAATAAGGGTCTTTTGTACTGAGCCGCATCTGCAATTCTTTTGATTTATTTCAAGACAGGTTCTCTCACTAAGTTGGTAAGTTTCCCAGACTGAACTCAAACTTAGGGTCCTCCTGCCTCTGCCACTCACAGGGCTCAGCTTACAGGCAGGCGAGACCACACCCGGCTGGAATGGGGCTGCCTTGTTAGTTGTTTTGATTCAACTGAATGGTCTGGTTCCTCGGAGCCTCTGGACTCTGGGGCAAAGCCAGGGTCTCTCAGGGCCAGATCCAGTGGAAGAAAAAGAAAAGGGCACACTCATTGTTTTACGACCTTAAATATCTTAGGTGGCGTTTGGTAGCAGCGTTCACTGTATTTCTGGTTACATGTTGTAAACACACTCTCGAAAAGAAGACATCCAGAACTGCTTTAGAAAGTTATAAGAGTGATGAGATGGGTGCCTGAAGCAAGGGGGTATATATTCTGCGAGAGGATTAAGGGCACTGGGTCTTTGACTGTAATAGATTTTTTTCTTTTTAGTTCAAACTTTGCTCATATAATCTGATCACATCTTACAAGTTTGCTGTACTATGAGAATCCTTTCTCTTCAAGACTTAGGTCACTTTTATGCTAATGGTAATCTAAGATGTGACTTAAACATTAAAACTGTATGAACTATGAAGATATTTTATCAAGATATAGGTCTTCCTGCTCTACCTATTCTTGATTTATTTTATTATTATGATTGGGAGATTCTTTTATTTTTACAACGGAGAGCAGGCTTTGTTTTCTGTTATTTATCTTTCCTGTAAAAACACCACAGCTTTCTGGAAGTCAGGATATCATGGCTGCCACTTTACCTTGCTGCTTATCAAAGCTGTTGTATATGAATTTGCTCTGGTGATTAAACACGGTCATTTATTCACTATTATTTTGAAAATCTCATAATCAACATTGCTAACAAGAACTTCATTCTAAAAGAGCACTTTCCTCCATCTTCCTGGTCTTGTGAAGATGGCCACCACTGAGCTGCGCACTATTTTTGGTAGCCCTAGTGTCAGTGTATAGTGTATCACCGGGAAATGATTGTCCTCCTATCCTGCTTGTTATGGCCACGTGGCACCTCAAGTAGTATAGCCATCATGTAGTATTATGTACTATGAATCTCTGAATCTTTTGAGGTTCTTCTTTAAAAGGAATTCAAGCACTTTTTATTTTGTTTTCACTCAGTAGGGTGTCTTAGTTACTTTTTCGTTGCTGTGACTCAATACCCGACACCCACAAACTTTGGAAAGGCAAGATTTATTTTAGCTCACAGTCTCGAAGGTCACAGTTCATTCAGGGGCGGCCGGCCACAATCGAAGCACATGGTAGAAAGAGAGGTGGAGGCAGCTTCCCCAGCCAAACAGGAAGACAAGCCAAGGCTAGTTGAGACTAGTCCCAGTCCTCCAGGAAGGCAGGTGCAGCTTATGTATCCTTTCAGGTTTCCACCCAGTAACCAATCCCTCCTGCGTCCAGGTGTGGCCACTGCACACTGCTAATCCTAACTTAACTGTAATCCACTCCTCCAGACCAGACCCCAATCTACCAACATCACATGGTTCCATTAAAATACATGAGACTTTTGGGGGACACTCCAGATCCTAACCACAACAGTAGGGCCTCCTTGTTCAAGCTCCAAAGAGTCATCCTAGTACCATATTGTCATTGCTTCTTGGTCCTTGTTAGGGTATAGAGTTCTGTCTTGTTAATTAAAATTTTTTGCACTATGGTAGAATTCTCCAATACTGTGATAAAGTATTTTTAAAATCTATACATGTTTCATCTCTCTCCTTGATGTAACACTCTGAGGCTCCAGCCTCTGGATCCTCTGGGAGGTCCCACTGATACACACTGATTAACTGTATACTTTTATGCATTGGTTCACTTCTGTGCACAAATAGACACTTGATCTCTTTCTCTTCTCACAGGCCAGGTACTTTCCTGCCTAGGTTATTCTGGGATGCATTGATGTCCAGAGAGAGCAAGGTGGCTATACTCTCTGATGAAGTTAGCAAGAAAATATTGTCTCCATACTCCTTAAACATGAGAAGGATTAGACTCTAATGGAGGAAAGTGAGTTACTTCTGAAGGTCATAGCGTTAGGGAGCATTTAATAAGTTAAATATTCAAATGCATAAAGACAGATGCCAGCATATTAAGTCTCAGGCTCTCACTCTTTCTTAAGAGTCTCACCTTGGTATAGAGCACATTCTGAGTTGAAAGATTCAAGCTTTTGTCAAGCTCTTCTACCTCTAAAGGTTAAGATATGAACCACATGCTCAGTCCCTGAGCCCTCTAGTTATGAGATAGAAGAATCACTTTTTATGCTGCCAGGGTTTTCACACTTAAACTTTAATTGGTGCTTAATCAACTTCAGGATTTCATTGTTTTTCTCGAGCACATTGACTAACCGGTCCAGCTCAGAAATCTTTGAAATTATTTTCTCAGCCTGAAATATTGCACCTGCCACTGAGTTTCCTTCCACCTGTGAAGTTGTAACAATCATATCTTGCAGTGTGCCGGGAGCAATCAGTGTTCTGCTCAGCATACGGTCACTGACTGATTGATTCCTTATTGACAACCACTCAGAGGGTCATTCGGCTCCAGTCCCTTCTTTCAGAGTCTTTTTCCTTGAACTGTTTCTAGCACGAGCTCTGGGAGTCTGATTCTCAAGGAAACAGACTCTGATATAGAGATTTGCATGCAAGAAATGTACTAATGACAAGGTTTGAAATCAACATTTGCAGACATTAAAGAAATAGGAAGGAAGTAAAGGAAAAGTGCTTTCGCCTGATATAATTGCTACAAAGGTTCAGCTACTTCCATCCCAGGTAGAGCGTTCAAAAGCCTTTTGCACTTGACCTCATGTAATGCAAGTGGACCAGTCCCTCAAACTTTATCATTGGCCGTTCACTACATTGGGGCTGCGCTAGGGGAGAAATAGTAACCTTGTCTAAGCAAATCTGTTTAATTTAGAGAAATCCCTGCTAAAACACTTTCTAACTTTCTGAAGGTAGGGAATTAGTGGTATAGTTCTGGTAGGTTGTGGGGCAGAGGCCAACGTGAGCCCTCTCATATGGCATCTACCACCCAATGTACCAAAACTATTTTAGAAACTGTCATCAGGAAATGATCCCATCCGCTTCTAGTGCTTACTAGTCCATTTATTCAGTCATTTGTAAAAGTGAAATGTGCAAAGTGAAATGAAAATCTGACATCATTTTCCAGAAAACTTAATTGAGAAAAACCAAAGTACTTAATTTTCACATGTCAGTACTTACCACATAGTAAAAGCAATAACAATATCCGGATGTCTGCTAGTGCTCTTGCAATGTCTGTAAGGGTTCAAAGCCATAGTTGTTTCACTAGCTGCAACAATGCTATTTGCCTGTTTTTAATTAGTCTGGATGACCTCGCTGTTTTGATTGGTGGGTTAGAGTTCTTGCTTGCCTGGCGAACTGACTGAGACCCAAAGAGTCAATATTTTTTCAAAAAGTCTTAATTTGAATGAAGTAGAATTCTTTTTGGTGTACAGTTTAATGATATTTTACAAACAATCATCCCTGTGGTCAACATCACCAAAAATAAACAGTTTCATCACTTCCGTGAACTTTCCCATGCCGCTTTTTTGTAGTCAACTCGGCCATTTCTTTTTGATGCTTGGGACAAGCTAGTCTGTTCTTCAGTCACATAAAGCTGGTTTTGCAAGTTATCATGGTTGTGTACCTCTGCGCTATGGGGAATTTTGAATGTAGAATCTATCATAGCATCAAACATTTGATATCTATTCACTTATGTCTATATGACTTAACTCCTGTATTTTGTGGCATAAAAAATTCCATTGCATGGGTATGTTACTATTTGTTTAATCTCTAGATGAGGAACAGCTGGCTTATTTTCAGCTATTGGTGATTTTTAAGAAAGTTTCTGAATAAGGATTATGTATGAACAAGGATGTGCATTTAACATAGGTAAATAATTAGGACTAGGATTGCTTGGTCATATGGTAAAAACATGATTACATTCATAATCAGCTGCCTCACTATTTTCAAAAGTAAATGAAAGCTATGCTCATTGTGCATTTTCTTTGGTTCTTCGTATTGTAATATTTTCTATTGCTTGACCAGATAATAAGTCTACTTAAGTTTAGACAATAAGTTCTGCATCAATTTATTTAGAATGCCAGGCTCATCATATTTCAAAACCATTGCTGGGTGGTTTTTGATTCTTTCCTTAATAGGCTGTTTTTTTAAAAATCTAGGTAATGGCTTGTGCTGTGGTCTACAGCTCAGTCTGTATTATGCTTCTTAGATGCACCATATTCATGCGTATAACTTGAGGATGAGCTTGAGACTTGCACTGAGTCATGCACAGAATTGTAGGATTGCCTGCCTGATTTCTCTCATCTCCAGAATTCTATTTATACTTGGAGGCTCCTAGAAGTCTCTCCTCCCAGTTTCTCTGGCAGCTCAGGTTGATTTTAGCATGTTAGCAAGTTCTACTTACTGAACTTACCCTGGAGTTTATCAGCCCCCTCTGGATTGTGGGTTGCCATATCTATGCTCTCAAGTTTTTTAAGATGTGACTAAATGTTTAATTTTGTTTAATTTCAAAAATATCTAATCAATAAGTCAGTTTCCTATCATTTGATATAGATGCACACTCTCACACACATATATAATGTACATATGTATGAGATTCCAAAGTAACAAAAATAAATGACCAAAATTATTTTATAACACTTAAAAATATGTCCTATAGTATCACGCCTAAATAAAGAATGCGTGAGTAAATTAGTCTGGAAATGTCACCGTTTACTGGGGACATGCCATGAGCTAAAGGTGAACACATGATGAATGAGCTTAGATGAAGCATTTAATTTCCTGCCAAACTTTCTGAGAACCGTGCATGTAAGTGTCTCCCATCAACTCCTTTCCCATTTCATATGAGGTCTCCGGCTTTTTCCTAAATAAAACTGCTCTGTTTCCCTTTTAACCTAAAGTCCTTAATTCAAAAATAAATAGACTTTACCCTTTGAGAAGATGTTTTCAAAATGCGTGTTCAAGTGTTTGGAGAAAAAGGCTTCACTCAAGTCAGAAAGTGAGTGAATTTCTTGTTTGTATCACTTGGTGCAGAGAACGGCAAGTAACCTCATCTATGGAGACAGAACTAGAGGGAGTGCTGGCATTTTCACCTTCATTCTGGCTGCCACTCACAAAACCAATACCATGCAGAAGAGAAACCCTGAAAGTTAATATGTAGTAGGATAAGCTCAAATTACAACACAAAGCAAACAGGCCTGCCTCAATTTAGCTGCAGAATCCATACTGCAGACGGAGCTGCCTCTGCTGTAAATGTTAAGGTTGCTGGCTTTGTCCTCTGTCCCTGTGACCTATTGTCAGTAACTCTGAAGCGCCCACTGACCTCAAACTTCCTGTTTGCTCAGGAAGATGTACTGTGGGTACTAGGAGTAGTTACATTCTAAGTTATTCAGTTGCTGCTGAATAACTTGCTGCTACTTCAAAGTAACACACTTGAAACGTTTTCTTAGTGTTCATACGGTGAAGAGGCTAACCAACAACACGAGGAAAGGCTGCAGGAGAAGCAAATCTCTATGGATGGGATTTTTGTTGTTGTTGCTGTCATGGACTAAGGAAAGTAGAGCTGGCAATCACTGAAGCACTTTTGGCTGGAGGAGTGAGCTGTGATTGGATCTGCGGATTGATGGAGACAGAGGACACACAAGCCTAGTTGAGCAGGCAGCTGATGTGAGGGTGAGAGGCCTTCCTAGTGGGAAGCCTTCCAGAGACAGCCAGTTGTGGCCACCACTCAGAACAGGAAGGGATGGGAAAGGGACCACCTGAGAGAAGGGGAAAACTGAGACGCTGCATATGGGGCTATGTGGGGTCACCCAGCAAGGCATGGAGTCTCTGGACACAGAACTCAAAAAAGAAATACAGTTCAAAGTCTTTTATAGGTAGACTGTTTTTCTTATCTATGGTTAGCTGATATGTGAAGTTTCACCAGAAGTGTAGGAAGACTGTAACTGGCTAGCGTGCTTTTCTTTGGACTGTATTTATGTCAACTGGATTGTAAAGTTTTAAGCTTGGTAGCAGTTGACTTCATGCTTCATGTTCTAGGTTGCTATGAAGTGGTAGACACCATGGAAGCCATTTTTGGCCAACACACAGGAACTTTTCTTTAGCACATTCACTAACATTGTTCTCTTGAACATTTAGTTAAGAATAGGCTCTTTAGCCAGGCCTGCCAGCCTTGCCTATAATCCTAGCACTCTCCGAGAGGTTGAGCCAAGAGGATTGCAAATTTGAGTCCAGTCTGGGGAAGCTAGTGGCTTGGGAGGCCCTGTCTCAAAATCAGTAATACAGACTAGGGATGTAGGTTGGTGTAAATTGTGTGGGTTTAACACCCAGTGATGTGTATACACACACACACACACACACACACACACACAGACTGATGGGCAGGTTATTTGAGGGACTGTTTCTCTCTCACTCTCTCCTACCCTGTTCTGACACCAGAAAAAATGCATACAGATTTTACAAGTCATTGCTTTGTAAAGGAGTTCCGGTAATGCATTTTCCCCACAGATATATTTCATGATAAGAACAAAGATGTATTCCTGGTAATCTTTCTCTATCTCCTTTCTTACTCCAACTCTCTCCAGAGTCCCTCAGCCCATTATCACCTCCTCAAGGTCTTCTGGGTAACTCTTCTTTTAGTGTGCTGTGAATCTTTCTTGATCAGAAAGATAAGGCTGGCCGGTAGACTCTCATCATAAGCAGCAGAGTTTTAGAGAGTAGTTAGAAAAAAAGAAAAAGAGTTCTTGGGTGGACTATTTAGATAATAAAAACCAGATCTTTGCTGATGAAGATAAGGCTGGCTGAACACATCAATAAAGAAGATGCTTCTATATTTTACTTGGCAAGGAAGGCAGACCACTTCAGGCAAAAAAATCCTACCATGGATATTTTATATGAAAATATTATATAATGTAGAAATATTTTGAAGGGCAGTATTATGCATCATTTCAGAGCTTTATAAAATGGACTTTTGAGTGTGAGGATTATGATATATCTAATCTGAAATTAATAATTAAACTTATTACTGAGGACCATTTTAAATCAAATAGAAAATACTACTATTGGTTTTAAGACAGAAAGTAGTAAATTTTCATAGCTAGCTTCTGGTCTTAGAGAACCAGAGTAAAAGGATTTCCAATAATAATCTATGCAAACAAATTTTTATTGCACAAAAATTGCCTCATATTTGCAGGAATTATGCCATAGAGGTGAACAATGATTGGCACTGTCATTTTGTTGTACCGGGGCAAGTGCCACTTACTGAGGAGACATTAAGAGTCCTTTATTAGCCAGAAACTGAGAATAGACTCACGCTCCAAAGAATTCTCAGTGCTGAGGGGAGGATTTGGAAGGGTTTAGAATGTTACAACCACAAGAATGGAAAGTATCACAAGAATTCTGTAGAGAAAGATAACACCTGTGTAAAGGCGAAGGGGCATGGTATGGGGCAGTTGCAAAACAGAGTAAGTAGCAGGAGATTACAAAATCAAATGACAATAAACTAGTAAGTTATTCAGGATTTATGCCTTGTGCCTATTTTGGGGGAGATACTGATAACAGCCTTGGGGGCGAGAGGTTACCAGAGGAGCCCCCATGTCATGAGGCAGCTACACAGTAAAAGTGACTGGGACCAAGAGGACATCAGAGAAAATCTAAAATGGTGGAGCTCTTGCCACTTCAATTTTGATAACCAGTAATATTTCCATTTCAATGACGAAGCCTCCTATCCACCACTTGAGAACCGTACCTGGGTGACCTTGGACAAGTCACTCAATGACTGTGCAGATTATCTTCACATTAAATGAAGATAGTGCTGATTTAACAGCACCCATTCTGAGAGGGCTTCTAAGAGTACAAGAAATAACAGGAGAAAGAGATATACTAAATTCGTTGGCAAAGCACTATAAACATTTCCTGTTATGTTTTAATAAGTAAGAGCATAACAACAAATTGAAAGGTCATCCCCCTCTCTAATAGAAGCCACATAGTGTTCTATCACAGTATTATAGATGGAAGCCACATTGTCGTTCTTGTCAGGACTCTATTTCCCTGTGGCAGACAACTGCATCCATGGTACTCATGAGGGAGTTCGTTATGTGCTCCTCGCTTCTTTAGTAATCAGAGTGTCCACGCCTCATGCAAGTTTTTGATTAAAAAATAGCCACCGAAAACTCTGCAAATTCACTTGCCATTTTATCTAATTACTGTGTAATCATAGGCTTTGCATCTACCTTCAGAAAAAAAGAAAATATACTCAGAACATTAAGTACTGTCTTAGTTTCTGATTTGTAGCTAAATTTCCTGAGCAAAATAGAAAGTGCTTAGCATTGTCACAAGCGGCCAAATCTGTCAGTGGGATAAACGTTTCAATGTATACTGGAAAAAGGAAATTTGATTGTTACTTAAAGAAAACCAGGGACTATTCTATTTTTGGTTTTAAATGAACACTTAGAATTTTAGGTGTACGTTATTGTTGCTTACATCTGGAATGTCCCTCAAAGGGCTCATGTGTTTGGATGTTACGGATTAGCTATGGAGCCATGTACCGTTAGGACATGGGACCTGGTCTGGAGGGGTGATTATAGGTACATGATGGATTATAGCTATGTGGTGGAGGACATGTGACAGATTATACAATACAGGTGTATGGTGGAGTGTGGGGCTTAAATTTAGAAGAGGCAAAACACTGAGCGTGAACCCAGGAGACGTGGATACTGGGGCAGGACTGGTAAGGACGTATGTGACTTCCTCCCTTCCTTCCTGGGACTTGGCTTCCTGTTTGCAAGGCTGTGAGGAGCTGCCTCCACCCCCACTTCTCCCACATGCTTCCACTGATACTGGCCATCCATGAATGGACTGGGGTCTTCTGAAACCGTGAGCTAAATAAATTTTTCTCTTAATTTGTATATGTTGAGTATGGAGTCACAGAAATGAAAAAGAAACTAAGATGCATGCATATGTGTGAGTGTATGACTTGGAAATTATTTTAACATGCCTTACTATGATTTGTAACTTGTGTCAAAACTAAAGAGGATTAAGCAGCCAGTGATCTCGCTTAATTCTTTATGAAGTGGAATGTACTGTGGTTCATGGAACAACTGTTAACTAAGGCAGCTGCTCAAAGGGCATGTTTCAGCTTCCAGTAGGATATGCAAATTAGCTAGAATTTTCTTTCTTATTTGTGAGAAACATTTTTCTCCCAATTAATTCATTTAGTAATGCAGAGCATGCCAACATTTTCAGATAACTTGTCCAAAAATTCTATTAATATAGCCTTGCCTATGTGGGTTTTTATGATATATGATCCTTTATACAACATTACCAAATGTAGATATTACAGTTACATAGGAAAGCAACAAACATTTCTGGATAAGAAGGACAAAAAGTCTTCTAGCCACAGCATATTCCAGAAAAACAGAAGAGAATCCCAGCTGTTTCAGAAGTAACAAACACACACAGTTCTAACATTCATATACACGATCTCTGTTTCGAATAGGACAATTCAGAGTAGATTGGAGGTAGAGGTGGAGTAGAGTGAGAGTTACTGAGTAATGATAATTTCTAACTTTTTGAGAAAGTAAAAATAAAGTGTGTGTGTGTGTGTGTGTGTGTGTGTACATACGTCCATTCCCGTATCCTAAGAGGTTACCTGGGATGCTTTGATTTGGGTATAGAAAGAAAAGACTAGATCCTCTGCTTAAACTTAATATTTGTCTAACATTGGTAA
This sequence comes from Ctenodactylus gundi, assembly GCA_004027205.1. Lineage (NCBI taxonomy): Eukaryota > Metazoa > Chordata > Mammalia > Rodentia > Ctenodactylidae > Ctenodactylus > Ctenodactylus gundi. Next base: position 7,357 of record PVKB01000004.1, on the reverse strand, counting down.
TATGTTATACTTTACTAATAGTTAATGTAAGTACACTGAAAGAAATATTCTATCCAGATTAATATCCCCTAAATTTCAGAAGCTACATAGAAGAAATTCTGGAGATTCTCAACAAGTCATAATGTCTTCATTGCTTGATTAATTGTAAGCATATTGCAACGTACTGCGGTAAAGTACACTGCTGGAGTGAAATGACACATTATTTTCTCTCCTGTCAACAAAATAGATTCTTAAGAAATGTGAATGCTGCTTAAGGAACTTATGCAAAGAGGACATAACTTGAAGCTAATAACTACAAAGCGACTAACTATAGGCCACAAACCAAAGAAATAACAAAGAAAGTAACAGTATGTATACCTGGAGACAAGCAGGACATACCCTCCCAAAATATGCCTGTAAGCGACCAGCGTATATCACCCTGATACATAATTTTTTGACATATTTTGAGGAGGTTATTTCGAGAGTCTACAGACACAAAAGTAGCTCTGGAAGGCAGCTCTTTTGTGAAGAAAATTTATTTTTATAAAAAAAATTTATTAGTAGGGTATTTTTTATGAGGAACAGAACTACTCTCTACAACTTTGACCTCCTGAGGGACTTTCATCTGCATAACAGGAAACAACCTTTATTAACCTTGTATTTCCACCCCATACCCTTCCACAACGCTTCTACCACCTGCATACCCCAAGCTCCACTTCTTTCCTGCAGCTCGGGTGGTTTTTCTGCCTTTCTTCCAATCTTACATTTTTTGTGAGACTTCTGTGCATACTTGCACATGTAATTAGGTAAGTTTTTTTCTTGTTGACCTGTCTGATATGAATTCAATTCATAGCATAGCGAAAGAGACTCAGAGTTTTGAGGGAAGCCATTTTCCTCCCCTACAAATACTTATATTTGGGGTTTTTTTGTTAATATAAATACACACTTGAACATAATCTGAAGTAAGGTAATGGCAATCTGTCAGTTCTGTCAAATTTGAAATTATTCAAACAGAAATTTTCTTTTCTGTCCATACCAACTAACCTGGCATTGAAATTACTTCTGTCTTAAGACAATAGCCATTCACGTTATGACCTTCTCAGGATTGGGAAAGTACATTTTTAAATTTAGTGTTTTACGTTTTATGCATGATTTATTTATGTTTGCATCAATTCACATGTGTGAAGTTTTTTAAGTAAGAATGAAGCTGAGCATTGTGAACCTTAAATTTTGCACTTATACATACCAATAAAATGGGGGGAAAATAAGAATGAAAACAGTATTGTAGGATAGATATGGTCATTTTTGTCACTAAAAAGGGGCACCAAAAGAGGAGATCAGAGCCTCCATTCATGCATGGAGTGGGTTCTTCACTCATTCATCATAGAAGAAGAAATTTTCAGAATGAGTCCTTGAAAACCAAAGGCAGATTTAATAGTTAGGAAGAGAAATAGAGATCAAGTTTCAGGAGTCAAAGGGAAGGCATCTCTCAGGAAGAGGATCAGATTGGTTCATCACAAAAAACAAGAAGAGAAGTTACAGATTCGAGCTTATGAGGTGGGGTAGACTCTAATGGGTGATTATCTCTTCTGGTGTTGCTAGATGGCCCAGAGCAATTATTGCTTGAGGAGACAATTTTGTCTTTATGGGTTGATTATTTCTGCTTTGGGGAGTCTGTCTTGGGGAGTTTCTACTAGAATCTAAGATGAACTTAGGTTTAGGTGAAGGCTTATGGCCATTCCCCGGTAGTTTAATATCTAAGTCTTTTATCGTGGTGTCCTCAGCCTTAAAAAGGCAAGAGGTAGCTGATGCAGTTTCAGCACTAATCAACTGTGCTTTGCCAACTTCAGATAGACAGACCTCCTGGTAGCCCCTCATTACAACCCTTTCCTATATCTCTTCACATAAATAACACTGCTGAATGCACAGCTGAGCATGTGGCTTAACCCAAAGTTGTAAGGTAATAAGGAAGACACAGCAAAACAAACTTTACCCTTTGTTGTGGTTTTAGTTACCTATTGGGCATCTATGAACTCAGGTGAAGGGACATAGCTCTTCAGCAAAAATAATTCTCATATCCTTGATGGATTCAGAAGAAAACACAAAATCATAGTCTTTTCCCCCGCTTTTGTGTTCCTGATCGAGCCAAGGGCTTTCACAACTGAGCTATATCCCCAGACCCTCTTTATTTTTGATTTTGAGACAGGATCTCATTAAGTCACTAATCTACCCAGGCTGGGCTTGAACTTGCCATCCTTCTGCCTCAACTACTACAGTGCTGAGATTGCAGGCCTGAGCCACCCGGCCCTGCATAAACCACACTCTTAATGAGGGCCCAGGGGTTGGCTGCCCTCTTTCCCTTCAGCGGTCTTTGTTTGTAACAATTTCACTATAATAATTGATTGGCAATTGGACTGGAGGAATAGCTCAGTGGTTAAGGTGCTTGTCTAGACAAGCGCTAAGGACCAAAGTTTGTGTTCCCCAGAACCACATAAACTGGGCATGGTGGCTCACGCCTGTAATCCCAACACTTGGGAGGTTGATATAGGAGGATAGTCCTTTTAGTGAGTGACCAAAAAGGGCAGGATTATGAATACTCCTTTTCTTTCCCTTAAAGAGAACAAAGTACTGAGGCAGAATTTACACTCTAGGGTTACTCTGCAGGATCGGGCTAAAGCTATATTTGCAAGACTTCCCGAAAATTGAACTTTTACCCTTTCTTTTCCTTTTCTTCTGCTCCCTAATCCTATCATCGTGTCTTTCCTTAGGTATATTTAATTAAAACATCACTTGCACATGAATTATTAACATGTCTTTTTATTTGGAAGAGTACAAGACTGAAATTTTTAAAGACTGTTTATGTATAAGAGAGAAGCCAGTGTCCTTTTTAGATTAGTTAAACAAAATTAAAACAAACCGCACACACTAAATCACTAGTGCCATTCTGGCAATAGCTACATAGATTTATAGGCAGTAGAGATTAAAAATAAAAGAAAAGAGAATTGCAAGAAGGGTAGGTCCCTTGAACTGAGTTACATCTTCAGTCTTTTTTTTTTTTTAATTTTGAGACAAGATCTCACTAAGTTTCTAAGTTTCCCAGGCTGAGCTTGAATTTGCAATATTCTTGCCTCAGCCTCCCAAGGGGCTGATGCTGCAGCTGTGAGCAATTGTACCCAGCTTCCTTGTGGATTTTAAACAAGAATTCCAGTTATCTAAGCCTACGTAATATATACCTTCAAAGCACTGTGGCTTACAAAAATGCCTTATTATGTTCCTGGTTCATGGAATGGAAGAACTTCACCTTTTGACGTTGCAATCCAATGGTTGCTGGAGCTGAAGTATTTGACAGTTCATTCCTGTATGTGTTCAGCGTGTGACCCAAGATGGTCAGAGGTCATGTGGTCACTCAATGACTATCTTGGGGATCTTTGCAGCATTGGTTCAGGGCATCAAGATGTATTGTGTGATGAGTTACTTTCCTCAGATAAGGCCTTCCAAAAGTCCAGGCCAGAAGCTGCCATTTGTTCTGGTTTTAACTCACACGTCTAGCTTTACTGCTGTTGCCACAGCTGAATGGTGATAAAGTGAGGCATGGGGCCAGCCCAGGTACTAGAGTGCGAGTACTCAGGGTATGGCTCCCTTTGGTATGTATGCCTCATACAGAGAGCTCAGAAAGCACAGAGCCCTTACTTAGTTATAGAGTGAGTTAGGACACAAGGAGAAGACCCCGAGCAGAGCCTTCATGCTCGGCACACCGGTGGCACAACTGAATCGCCTAACTTCACTTCAAGAAGTGAAGGGTGAAATATGGATCTTGGCTCCAACCGGAACGAAGCCTCGTGATTTTTCAGCAGAAATGAAGATATGTAATGTTACCAGGGTATGCTGACTCTCAGACAGCAGCGAGAAGTATTTGAAGAGATGGGAATTCAGCAAAGTGGGATGGCTAGTGCTTCCCAGTAGCAGAGCAAATGTCAGTAAAAGAGGCACATAGGAAGCACAAGGACCCAGCATCGATACACATCACCTTGGACAGGAGTGGCAGCCAGCGAGTGTATATCCAAATACAAGTTCAAAGCAGAGAAATATTTTTCTTTTTTGTAAGGAAGTCTTGTAGGCGAAACATTCCTTTCTTCCATATCTACTTCAATCTCTTTACATCACTAAAATTTGGGAAGATCAACATTTGACTTCCTACCCTCAGGAAACTATTTTTCTTCTTACTATGTTGAAAAAGGGATTTCTCAGTGCTTTGGACAGCATGACATTAGTGAGAAAGAAATTCTGTTCTGCAGATAGAACACTTGAGGCTTAGTGAGATTAAGTATCCTGTCAAGAGCACCCAGCCTCTAGGGGGAGGAACAAGGTACCCGGACTGGGGTCTGTTGCCTCTCCCTTCGTTCTCTCCTTGTTACTTTACTATCTCTGATATGTACTCCCCGAAAGGTTGTCACTGAAATTCCATTCTCAGAAATTCATCATTTTTTAATCTTCACATTTCACCAGCAAATACGTTTCTGGTTGTGATAACTGTAATCTGGAAACTACTACATATTAATAAAAACTGACACTGATTTGTTTTTAGGTGTTCGTTTATGCCGTGTGAATGAAGCCAGCTGCCTAGAAGTGACAGGAGACAGAATTTCCTGCTGCTCGTTAGTAGAACACACAGCAGCAACCAATTGTTGTATTTAACAGCCACCATCCACACACGACTGCAATTCATTTCAGCAAAAAGATTAAACTTGAAACCTGAAAAAGGGAGAGAAAAAACAGAGAATGGATGCAGTCATGGAAAAATGTTTCTGAAAAGAACCCGAGTTGCATGATTCTTTCAGTTTTAAAATTATATATATATATATATATATATATATATATATAAGCAAGAGTGTTTTTACTGCTTCTCTGGCTGTGTCTTTCATCTTCAATATCTTCTGTTTTCTATTAAATATATCAGAGCCAAAATATCAATTATCTAGTAGAATATGAGGCCTGTTTTATACTATAGCAAAATTAATAATTTAATACCTAACACTTACTAAAATGTTCTGTTCCACACAAGACACTAGTTTCTTTAATTCATTTACTTTTAACGTACTTCTGTAAAGTCAGTTAACAGCTCTACCATGACAGAGAGAGGCACCGAGATGGTGTACAAATTGTACATGATTGCTCACATCCGCAAAGTGATGCAAACCCACAGAGATCAGCTTCAGGCTTCATTCTCATACCCCATGGAGGTATATTTTCTTTCTGTCTAAATCATATTTGTCTGAAATATTTGAAAAGTTTGGCATGTTTTCCCTTTAATTCTGAGCTGTGTATTTAAAAACAGTCTTAAGTACCGTATGGGGTAAAGATTGGTTTGATCCAGAGAACAGATAAATTGAGTACGATGTAAGGACCCACATCTTCTGGGAGACTTGAAAAGCCAAAAATGGCCCATTAGTATTGTCTTTGGCCTGGCGTTCTATGCATGTGGCACCCTTGTAGACATAATTACCCTCTGAACACGTGGTGATCGCTTTTGAAAGGGTTAAAGTCAGACAGTCTTTCACCTCCAAGTTGTTTTTTCTTTGTGGAAAGCATAGCACCTGCTTGAAATCGCTTAAGGAAAGATTGTAAAACCTCCCGATCATAGAAAGACGTGGCATTCAACTCTCAGAAATGTAGGTTCGTTCAATCATCTCAAAACTGCATTTGGAAGAAGAGATAAATCAGGACAATTGTTATTTTTTTCCTCTAGTTGAAGCTGCCATTAAACTTTATTTTAACCAAGTATTAATTGCATAGGATCTTAGAGATATAGAAGGGGACTAAAAATTTGTTTGCAAAATATGAAATAAGAGAATACTTAAAAGAAAGTCCTGAATCATTAAATCATCCATTAATTCATTTATTTGATGCATTCTTAGTAAGCATCTGCTTTATGGATGAGAGTACAGTAGTGAACAGCAAGATTAAAAAACACCCTCACCGACTTTATATTGTAGTGGGAAGAAAAAAACCACCAGCAATGAAATTGTATTTTATAAGGTATGAGGCATATGACAATAGTTAATCGTAAGGGAGGTTAAGATCATCAGGTGTGCTGATGTCGGAGCCAGCAGGAATTTCAAACAGTACCAGACAAAGGTCTGCTTGACTTACATCTACAGAGGACAGTAAAATCTGACCACGGTGAAATAATGTCCAGACAGATCATGATAAACTTTTGTCATCCAAGTTGAAGATCATTTTGCTTGTTTAAATGGTAGGACTCAAGACATTGGGAAGTGGTTGGCTCTATGTGTATTTTGAAAGTGGAATCCTAGAGTTTTCCTAAGTATTGAGTTAGAGTCTACGACACAGTAAAATGTAAAGGTTGTATCTGAATTCTTTCTTGGTTTATAAAATCACTTTGGTCATAAAGACTGTTCTTCAAAGTAGGTATCTACCTTGTTACTTGTCACTGGAACTAGGAAACCAGCAGACATCTCCAACAACACAGGTAAAATGGAAATACGAATTCATGTTACAAGTGTGTCAAATATATTCCAGTTGTCCCTTCAGATACAATCATTCTGGTTCCTTTTCTTGTTATCATCTCCTGACTTATTACACTTACAGCTTTTGTTCTCTTCATTTAGAATCTCTTTGCTCTACATTTCTCTACAATGGAGTTTAGCCTTCTCATTATCTAGGTTTCAGATTGAAGCAGCATCTCTCCAGCTCTGGTCACTATCTCTAACTACGTTATTTTCTTCATATTTTAAAGCGATTTTCTTATCTTCTATTATATTATTAATTTTAAGGGAATGTTTGTTTTACTTTCCCATTAAAAGATACAAAATTAGATGTCTTTCTAGTATGTCTGTTTCCTTCATACCCATTACAGTGTCTAAGATCTTGAGTGAATGGATGAAAATATGTTATGAAGTCAGAGAATATGTTAACTCAACATTTTATTGTTCTTCATATCACAATGTCCATTATATTTTCAGGTAGTGATATCTTCTATTCATTTAGGAATGGAGGTAAAAAGATCTTCACATAAGATTCTCATCATAGTTCGTCACACTCAGGTTATATAGACATAGCCAGAAAAAAGTTCCCATCAAAATAAGCGAAATGTGTTTTTTCCCCAACATTTTATTGATATGTATACATGCAAAATTCAAGGTTTATAATGAGGTTGGGCATTTTGTGCACATTCATATCTTGTCAAGGTGACAAGTGCTTTCCACTCTCCTTCTGACCCACCCCCTACCCACCCCTCCCTCCCTCCTCCCCCACCCTACTCCCCTCTTTCACTTTGTCTTTCCTCTTAAGTTGAAAGGAGTTGTGATCTGAGTCTCTCATGTCAGAGAGACCATTCGATGTTTCACCTTCTGCTTCT